>OZ022414.1:54482524-54960002 GCA_963989365.1 Rhimphoctona megacephalus
TTTGTTGCACACCACAAAACTAGTAGTAATAATAATATTTTACCTCATCCGAAATAACGTTCCATGACTAGGTGCTCTTTTGTGGAATAGATACGGTTAGAAAAGTTTAACTACTTCCGGAAGAATGATCATCCTCGTTGAGGTGTACATTATTATATAACGAGAATGGGGACTTTCTCGAATCTAGAAACCATGGAGGACCAGGAATCGAGATATAGTATGCACCTCGAAAAGTTGTCTACGTTGTTACTTGAATTATATAAAACTTTTCCCATCGCCAACCACGTGAATTAGTGCAAGCCATTGCAAGCACATTTCAAAGCCTGTATATATATTTTTGTACATATAAATCTGTATGAGTAAAAAGACATTCATTCGTCTGTGTTTGAGAACTTATAACTCGAAAATTTTCCTCCGAGAATTTGAAAATCGGGTCCCGAAAGGTCTCGGGAGCTTTCTAGCAATTATTTTCCTCATTATTTCTAATAAAGATCCGCAAAAGTAACCAAAAATATTACAATATGAAATTTCACAATTGCAAAATTTGACTGCTCATACGATCGCTATAATTAGTTCATTTTTATATTCGATTGTTAATCAACGAGAAAAAAACTATCCGGGAATAAAAGTCACGAAAAAATCTCTTTCCATACTACTCTTCTCACATCCAGAAAAAATATCTAGTCGATTCAACTAGGATCTAGTTAGATGAAATAATTTTTTTTCCTTGTCTCACGGCTAAATAGAGGTCTGTTTAACTTTAAGAATTTTTTTATTTTGATCACAATATTTTTATATTCTTGATTATTGAAAAATTTAATATATGTATTAAAATTGGACGTATTTTTATTTTAAAAATTAAACGGGTATGAAATTGAAATAAAAATAATATCTATATTATTATTTATAATATTAATTATACCATATTCAATTATGATATCATTTAATAATATTTTCATGGTTCTGCGACCCTAGATAGGTACAAAAATTCATGTTCGACTTCCTAGACGCAGTCAGACAAAATAGGGATACCGATCCAAGAATCGATTTTCGTAAGAATCGATTTTTGTCCGACCAATAATCGATTTTTTAAATCGATTCTTTCTAAGCAGTTGATTAGTTGAATTCATCTTTTGATTGCAAAATCGATTATAATTTAAAAAACTGATGTCACTTCTGTAGCCCAAAAGAAATAAAATAAAAAAACGATATAGAAGTATACATCAATATAAACGAGAACGAGACTGGTTACATGTATAAGCGCTTACGTTTTTTTACGTATTTATTTTTGTTTAAGCTAATAAATAAAAAAGTTTATTCTTGACACGGTAGTTATTACTTTCGTACCCATATAATAAAAGTATCCTTGATTTTTGAGTTCTTTTATTTTATTTTATTTATGTTATATTTTCCATTTTTCATATCAATTTAATGAAAATTCATTCTAACTGGATCTATATTTTCCTACTCAATGTATTATGGGATCGATTTATTGGATTGCAATTCGATTTGATGCGATGAATCGATTGTTTTTTAACGATCCGGCATCCCTAAGACAGAATAATAATACTTCTTTAATTCCCGCAATTTATGCACATCTAGAGCGCAATTCGTATGCGAGAAATGCCTCGACGCTCTGTGACATGTGGTGGCCGGAGCAAAAAGCTTTAACATGGCTACTCGAATAAACGGACCGAAAAAACATTATCTATATGATTTAAATACAGCTTTCTAGCTGAAACGAATAGAAATTTGGTTGATTCAAATTTTAAGAAAATCGAATAAACGATCTTACAATTAGTAGATCTAAATAGAACTTTTTTCTAGGTGCACATTGTCGATGACAATCATTTTTCCATTGAAAATTGCAGGTTTCGACGGGGTTTCGCTCAATTCTTTTCTTGGTGTCCATGGGTTCACGTGACTCCGGAGCCGACACTTTCGCGTTCGGAAGCAGTGACGTCGCGTTACAGCTGTACCGGAAGTCCGGATGCCCATACAAGAATCTCACGTAATGGTACGTTCACCGAATCGTGCTCTGACCAACATTCGAGTGATAATTTTACCACCGCGTCGACTACTCCTAGAAGACGCTCGAATCTTGAACTCGAGGGACACGAGAACGACGACGTTACGAATGATAGAGCTGCAGTTCCTGAATATAATTTACAAGAATTTTCCCATACCGATTATTTTTCAATCCAAACTCCCGATGCTTTTATAGTTCGCCATTCCAGCACCACTTCCACATCAGTATAGCCACTATTATTTTTTTATTTGTACTTTCGATGTTCATTTTCTTCAATATCATATTATGTTTAATTTGATCATTCAGAATGTATAAAAAATCAAATCACGCTCAAAACAAATTTTCAGTGATAAATCTTTGCAATGGAATAAAAATCTAAAAGAATTATCATGTCAATCGACGCGACATTAGATCGACGCCGAATGTTGAAATTAAATCCAAACAACAGAGTTTTTCTCATTTTTATATGATGTTATCAACAAAAATGAAAGTTCATTCAATGATTTCTGATACAATATGTACATTTTTTTTAAATAATTACGCTCACTATTATTTGTGAATTCACTTCATTTTATGTACTATGATTATGTGTTTACCCTTTATTTGAATCATTATGAAATCATTATAGAATTGAAAAATTAAGGCGCAGTGATAGTAGCGAAAGCACAGTCTCCAATTTTTGAGTTTGTTATCGAACAAAACACACATTTTCGCGAAAAAAATGCTTGCTTAATATTAGACATTTTACCGGACTGTCTAATAAATTTTGATGCCCACTTAAATCTTCCAAATATTAATTTAAAAATTGCGTAGTACAAATGAAATTTTAGTTTCCAGTCCATTATTGTATGTTTGTAAAAAATATTAAGAAAAAAATGAAGTCGTTTTAAGGAAAGTTTCAACATCTGTTTGGAAATTAGCACTGAGCATTTTTTTTGCTCTACTGCAGGATAAAAAATTTCTTTGTATTTACTTGATCAGATTGATTAATTAAAATCTTTCAGATAAAGCAACGATTTTTTTACCATTTTATTATGTTCTTTAATGCAGAATCCATATTCTTTTGTATCTTGGGGTCATGATAACCCTGTATAACTAGCATAGAACTTTTATGAAGTGTGAGCACGGAGGGTTAAAAGCGATTTGTCATGATTGTTTATTTCAGTATTTAAAATAAAAAGGTACACACTAAAACATATTATTTTCGATATACGCGCAAATTTTCCGTTCCTCGAGATAATATTTTTGAATCAGCAATCTTTAAATTACATCTTGAAAATAAAGTGTATCCTAAAAGAAAAAATTTTTCCCAAATTGTGAAACAAAAGATCAAAAAATGTCTTAACAAACTCGTCCAGGCGAAATTGGAAAAAATCATGAAAATTCTTTTCGTCCAATCGCTTGTAATTGAATACGTTTTAATTTTTGAAAAAAAAATTAAACATGTCGCCATTTGGCCAATTTTGTTTAAGTAAAAAATCGTAAGCATTCAGAGGCTCGTACAAATCATCAGTGTAAATTATGAGTGTATAGTCGGTAACGATAAGAATAAGAATAAAAATACTGTTGAGGTTAAAAATCAAAATTTGGGTACAAGCTCCTATTCTATTTGGCCTGCAGGCACGGTGCGGATACCGCTGCACTTGCAACCCTCCAGAGGAATCAGCCCGACAGTTGATCATTTTCCAACGCATCATCGAGGTCACGGAAGACGTTGGAGAACGTCACAACCACGTGGTCACGTGTCCTGACAAGAGGAGGACACGTCACAGCAGCGAGATCACACCTGGATTTGAGCAAACCACGTCGCTCGGTTATGAGAACGATTATTGGGGGCAAAAATCATCGAGCTGTTCTAGTACGCATGCTTATCGAGATTATCGAGGATATCGCGTGTCGATAATAAATTACCAAAATGATAAAAGTCGTGCGAACAGAAGAGGCAGCCTTAACGAAAAATCAGAGTGTTGAAAAGCTCTCAAATTACCATTATCATTATTGTTCAAGATTCCGAAATTTTAGGCTATTTTTCTCGATGATAAAGAGAAAAATGTCTCTCTCCAATTGTCGTGAGATATTTGATCAATTCTCCGACTATTGTTGAGGAAATCAAGCTGCTTGAAAAACGAATAACTAGCCAATTCGAAAGTTATCAATTCGAAGGTTATCAGTGATTCGAAATTTGGCACATTGATATTGACTATTCATCGTGTCCGCCCTATGAATAATTCTTTTTTCATATCTACCAAAAATATGTCTACTAAAATCTGAATCAAACAGTACAGTTCACAAGAGGAATTGCATGAAATTTGATAGGGATTTGAAATGAATATTTTTTTTTTCCATTTCTTCTTCCGATCTCCATCTCGATTAAATGAATGAAAAGTTTTTTACTGAACTTAAAGATCAAATCATTGATTAATCTCAATTTGGTTACGTCAGAAAATTGAATTTACTGTTTGAAAAAATGAATGTAGAGCATTCAATTTGTAAAAAGAAAAATTGCATTCAAAGTTCATTGAGAACTCAAGCTTAAAAAATTTATTAAACATTTTGATTTAGACTATTCTCAACTGTAGAAAAAATAACAATTTAAATTTCAGTATCTCTTTAATCACGGTGAAAAATATGTCACTGAAAGACAAAAGGACCAATGATCTAGAAGAATGTATACTCGATAACAGAACTTTCCAAATCTCATGAAATTCAAAGTCTTTTCTAACGAATCGAAAAAAGACAAAAAATGCATAAAATTGAAGCTTTTGCAGATTACTATAAATATATGAGAATAAAAATAAAAAAAAATAATGGAATTTGCAACGATGCACTGCGTTGATCGGCCAGTGGAAAAAAACAATCAATGTTAGAAATATATCGAGAGTTTAGTGCTGTGAATTTTCACTCAAATAATCCAATGAAAAATAAAAATTATTTAAAATAAATTATTGTAAATACTGGCAAACGAAGAGAGGAAAAAAGACATTCTTTTTTAAATCAGCACTTCTTGTAATAATATTCCGAAATCAAATACTAGAATGTAACACAGAGAATCGAGAATTACGGGTTTGAAAATGGTTATTGTTATGATTATTATCATTATCATTACTTTAATATTTGCGATAGTTAATTCTACATGCACGATACTTTTCTGTTCCTCATTGCCCTGCGTGCTGCTCGTCAAAATATTATAAGTGTGAATGTATGAATGTGTAATATTAGTGACGATTTTCCATCGAGTTTCACGAGCTCAAAATTGCTTGACAATATCGAGAAACAAACATTCGATATTTTTCATTGACCTGATTGAGAAACGTTCAATTACGTTGTGCCAAATTTCATTTTTTTAAACATTTATTGTTCGAAATTTAGGCATTTTGAATGAAAACCATATAATTATTGTATTACATAATTGAAGGAGACAAAAGATTCCATAATTATTCGCTAACTGTGGCCACGATCAATGGTTATCGATGTATCGAAAGTAGAATCTATTAAGATGAACATCACGATACTCTGGGAAAACCAAAACGCTTTTTAACTGATAAATAATGTGTGCGTGTACAAACTCACTGCACTGAATATTATATATTAGGCTAACTTTATAACCAAATTGCGATGGACTTGTCGAAATGTAATTATATTTGTAAGATAACTGTAAATGCGTGTGTAAATCGAGATAAAATCCATAGAATCGATTGAATCAACGATGATGAGATAAATTTTCGTTACGAAAATTACATGCTGGTTGTGTTATGAAGAATTTTCACGTTTGTTCGCGAGTAAAGATAATTTTATACTGTATTTCATTGCACAGAATTTTGCTATTCAATCGATAGCAAATGGTATCGAGAATGTTAAAGATTTTATTCAAATTGAAGATAATCAACGCTAATTTAAAATTGAGCTGAAGTTCGAATGTGAGTCTTTGGTCCAATCATGCACAAGACACACAACTCAATTTAAATTAAATTCCATCTTCAGTTTACAACGGCTTAACCAAGTTCAAAATGATTTTAACTTTAACTTCAATTTAAATTCCAGTATCCTTAAGTGTTACTGGTCAACTGGATTACAAACCAGAATCAAACAAAGTTTTAGTTGAAAAAACGAGCGGATTCGAGTTTCAGACTTTGTTCGGATTCGAATGAAAATCGTAAGTCAAGCTTGACTCCGTACTTAAGTTTATTTTAAAGTCTTCTCGTTCAGATTTAGCTATAAAGTTGCGTTTGAAAATTGTTGTAATAAAAGGAACTTTGGACCTCGCAAAGCCTTCCTGATCTACGAAGTAACTCGAAGCCCTCGTACCTGAAGAGCTAACTTGAATTAGAGTTACAGGTTAAGTATGATTTTTATTTTTCATCATTTGCTTCTGATAATGGAGTTCATTTATTTTGTACATACATTTTTTGAAACAAAAATTGATAATCGTTTTTTTCCAATGAAGGAGAAATATCTTTTCTTTTTTTATTATCATTTTAAATGTGTGTTTTGGAAAAAAGAGAATTTAATAAAAAGAAGAATCGACGTAAGTGTGAAACAAAAAGTGAAAATAAAAAAAACTATTCAAGTCCAACGACTTGTGCACTAAATTTAAAATTAGCTATTGTTGAAATAGGAGAGTTGAAAAATAATTTGGGAGGAAAGAAGGACCGTGAGAGGCCAGAAAAATCATAAATAAATGTATTACGAGTGAAAAGATATTTCATTCTTCCATCAACGACGAAAAACGTCACGATCCTCGTTCTGTGTGATGTTTGACGACGAAAGAACAAATGGAAGAAAAATGAAGAAATAGTTCGTTAACTCCGTAATCAAATGTCGTAATACTCTACTATGACTGTATCTTGGATGATGCATCAATAAAATACCTTATTTTTAATACTGATTTATCGATTTATTTATAAAAACAGCGTTTTAGTCATGTACAGGCAAATTTGTATTAAAATGAAAAACAACGACGCAACCAATTTATCGGAAAATATTTCACAACTACGTTCCCACGTCGAGCATTAATTTGGGACCAATATATACATTGAAACGTGCCTGGATCCATTCGATCAATGTACATTTTGCCCTGTAAAGAGAAGTGAAAAAGATAACATTTTTTTCAATTTCATCATTACTGTTGTCCCGAGTCTGGTAATAAAAAAATAATTAATAAAATTCACAAGTGTTTAGGCGACTGTAAAGTGATTATTTTTGACTCCCAAGATTAATTTGAATATTATTTCAACTTTCTTTTTACCATCCCTCGATCAGTACCAAACCAGCGACAAACAGTCGTCAATTAGCCAACAATCGATATGAAAGGAACTTAATTTACCTGCAAATGGTCCATCTCATGTTGGGCTATTCTAGCTGACCATCCGCAGGCTTTCCAAACAAATGGTTCTCCAGCATCATCGAGTGCCTCGATTTCAACGGTTTTGGCTCTCGGCACAACTGCCTCGTAGCCTATTAGACTCAAACATTGCTCGGTATCCCTAACTTTCGCGTAATCGAGAACCTTCATCTTCGGATTCACAAACACTCTTAACGGCGTCAATTCCATTTGTCGTGATTTTCGATACTCTTCGGGGAATTCTTGGAGATACTTTTCTGTCACTTCCATAACAAATATCTGATACGATAATCCTATTTGATTTGCGGCTAATCCCACCGCTTTGTAGGTTCTCATCACGGCCGTCAAATGTTTAATTACCTATCGGTTGACGATTATAAATGAAAATATTAGCACTAAAAAATATCGATTTCGACTCAATTTTCATTTTTTATTCTAAACAGTATAGAATTTTTCTTTCAAATGTCGAAATGCAATCCATTATCAATAATTTGTCATCCATTCTCCCATTCATCCAGTGAAATATTAATAATCAAATAAACTAATTGAATTTATAATGAAACCCAATGAAAGAATTCTATTTTCTAAAAGTGAGCATGATAAATATATATTTGAACTAATTCTTTTCAATTCGATACAAAAAATTTAACACATTCAAGCTTTTTGGAATGAATTCAAACTTACCCGCTGAAATTCTGGTGACCGAATGATCTCAGGCTTCACTGGTTCTGGTTGCATCCGCAAGCCAGGATCGCCAATTTGACAGACATGTCTATAAGGTATTACAATTTGCGGCTCAAAGTAATTTTCAATGGCCTTCTGCAGGCCGCGATAACTGAGATGTCTCTTCACACTTTTGTCCACATTGATTTCATGAATTTTAGAGAGTTTGAGAATCGTTCGTAACATCGTGATTATTTATTAATTATCACGAACAAACGAACGACGAATAACTTATGTCACGAGCCAGCGTTACGTTTTGTGGATGATGCGGTTTTCACGTTGTCTAGACTGATCTGGATTTTATCAACTTGAGCAAATATTCCATCAAGGTTCCTGACGTACCATTAAATGATAAATCAATCTCAAGTTCTGCAAAATTATTGGTTTTTATTGACAAAAAAAAAGAATTTACCATCGTTTCAACGATTTTATACATTTTTTTTAGTCAGAATTTTCGAATTTTAGATAGAAAAAAAGAACGATTTTAATTAGAAAAAATGAACATCCGATTTTATCGTCGTATTCGGAAATATTCAATGTAGAAATGATCGTTGGCTGAAACATGACAAAAGGGATCTAAACAAAAACTGTTTTTTACATTACGAAAAGTATGGATATTAAAAAGGTTGGAGGAGTAAAAAAAACGTAGTATTATTTATTTGTAAATACTTTATTTGACATCGTATCCACAACATTTTCTCGAAGCATTTCGAACATTATCAAGCTGCGCAGTAGTTTTCTAAAGTAAAATCAGTTTGTTGTATATTTTCCAGGTTTCGTTTCCTTTTTATTATCGCTATTATTATTATTTTTTTATTATTTATTATTATCGTAAAACTATTATTTTTATTCGTTTTGCATCCTTTCTCGTCAATATTAACAAAGTGACTAGGTATTGAGAGCGCAGCCCGTATAACGTGGAGGAGCTTAGTGTTGAAGATTTAGGAAAATAAAAACGAAACCTCTCGATAAAATAGATCTCATTACTTCAAACGTAATGGAAACGAAAGATATGTAGGCACATCGTTGGTACTTCGGTTATCATTACACCGAAAACCCAATTTGTTGAAACAGTAAAATATTTTGATGGACACGTCCAACAAAAATATTTCGTCGACAATAAAATGTTTACTGTTTCAATAAACTTTCATTTAAGTTTAACGAAGTTTCGTTGAAACATTCAAAATTTTATTGCCTGGATGAAATAATTTTGTTGAATACGTCCAACAAAATATTTTGATATTTCAACAAAATAGAGTTTTCAGTGTAGTTCGTATTCACTCTTATAAACATTTTGCATTTCTTTTTTCTGTTGTCTTCCTTTCTTACGCACACACAGCCACGCGCACGATCTCGAGAGGCGCTTACGATCAAACAAATCATTAATAATTATTTACAAATAAAAACAAAGAGGATGCGAAGATGGGATTGAGTCGCGACAATTTTCGGATTGAAACGCGTACACTTTGAATGGTCATTGGAGCCGAAATTCAAATTTTTCGATATTTCCGGGTGTTTTCATTTGAACAATATAAAAATAATAATAATCAGATTAATTGAAAATCGTTGGAATCGAGAAATCGTGTTGTCCTCGGGTTGAAGCGCAAGAAGCAACTATCGGACTAGGATTTGTGTGGAAATGGGCATCTCATACGATTTCAAACAATTTTTTAATTGAATCACCAACAAGAAAATGAATAAAAATTCATCGTGTTGAAAAAAATGACAGTGAATTTTATTTTTTCATTTTTCTCCAATTTTGACGCGAAATATTAGTGGAATCCGAAGTTCTGCCTACGTCGACCTGTGTGTTTTGTGTGTACTGAAGGGTAAAGCTCAATTATCAGCATCGTATAAGAAATAATACAACAATTTGACTAAAAATACCATTTTTTTAAAAACTGTCTTCCATTTTTTTTTGGCTTTCCTTTTTTTCTTCGTTAGTTCTCGCAAGCGATCGTAGTAGTGGTCTCAATATGAGCCGTCTCAATTTCAAATATCCGATTAGTCTTAATATAGTGATCTATGTTACAAATTCCTCGCTAAGAAATGCACTATACAACACTGCCGAATCGTTTGGTCGACGGAAATGCGCTTGAATTGTTTTCTGGGAGTCTCGATCCGAGGGTATCGTGCCGTACCGTGCTCGAGAGCGTTTAGGCAAATTTTGAATACTGCGATAAAGATCGATATGTTGCACAGAGGGAAGAAGAAACAAAATTGAGATAATTCAACAAAATAAAATATAAATCATTGAGGAAAATCATATTGAAGATTGATCGCCGGAAATCTGCTCGTAGCATCCGGCATTCGCTCCCCGCGGCATGCCAACGACCAAGACGATTGTTTTTCTCGCGTTTCTTTTTTTTTCTTTCTCTCAATCGCATATTTATTACATTGTCATTCGTCACAGGCACGCAAACCGAAATTTTTATTTCTTTTCGTCGAGATTGGTTTTAATTCCCATTGGCAAAATTTCACGTTTATTCACACAATATAGTTCTGCTCATTCGTTTCTTGTTTTTATTTTTGTTTTTTTTTCTTTTTTTCAAATTTTTTGTCGTTCACAAAGATTCGTACGAATTCACATTTACACGCACATACTGACATAATTATTCTCGATAAAAAGAAATAAAATTCGTGCTTATTGCTTTATACACGTATTTACAAAGGCTTTTTCTCCGGGGGACTGCCCAAAGAAAGAACAAATACAATAATCGATAATAAGTAATAATAATGATAATGGTAATTGGGTAATAGCAACGAGTGAGTAGATTTGACGCAGAAACAAAAATGAAAAGCAGTCCCACGTTCGTCGTATTCTCAGGTATACGTAATACTAATGATTTGGATTTTAATTGATATCTTTCTTTTTCTTTTCACTCAATTTCCCGATCTTTCGCTCTTCGTCCCATTATCGTCTAGTTGTTAGTAAACTATATTTTTTTTTTAGAATCCCTGCGATGTCTATTGTATTTTTTCACTTTTCTCGAATTTATCTCTATTCTTATTTTTCAGTCTCATGAAGTGATTCCTCTTGTCATCGTCCTCTCGTCAAAATCGTTTGCAGAATTATTTTTGTGTATTTTCTTTTCTTTTTCATTATTATGTTTTTTTTTATAGTTGCTAAAACGCTTGGGGCCGAGAACACGATGTGGGACTTGTTCTCTCTCTCTCTCTTTCTCACTCACTCTCTTCTTAGTCGTCGCCATATTTTGTTCTACTTGTGTTTTTGTTCTCGAGGACAGCGGCTCATGGAGGCGAAAAAAGGCACTTAACTCGATGTGGGTAGATTCCTTATTTACGCCCTGCAACTTCCGGTTTCGGTGATACCAGAAGTGGGTTTTGGTCGTTGGTCCTTTTGGACGGGGTAATCGAACGGTGAGATATTTTTTTGAGATGAAAATGCTCGAGGACTTTCAATAAAGATAAAAGATCTTTGAAAATTTCGAAGAGTTATTCTTCCATTCGCGATCTTTTCTCCGCTTTTTCGTTCTTGACGATCTCGTAGCCCGAGCTTCATGCTCGCAAAACCGGTGTTATTATCTCTAGTTCTTCATTTTTGGTCCATTTTTTATGTGTCCTTCTCCCGAGACCCTGAGAAGAATAATCCTCAAAGAAATTGACCGGTTCAAAGTTCATTGGACCCTGTTACGATGTTATTTCATGAGAAGTTCATCATTTTTTTGTTTTTAGATCCTCGCGAAGTGTTTTTCTCTTCTTTCTCCTCTCATTCGTAACAAATCAGCGAAAAAACTTCGGTCGGTTCGATGACTCAATTGTCGTTAAGGAAGAAAGCTTTTTTTTATCGAGATTAGAAAGTTCACGAGGTTCGATCGATACGAGGTTATTTAGGGGGTCAACGTAGCTCGTGATGTGTATTAAAACGGTCAAGTCTTCGATCGCTTCTTCGTTTTTTGTCTATCGATCGACGACGGTACTTTACGAAAGTTGAATTCTTTTATGCGACTGGACATCATTTTAAGGGTGTTGAAAATGTAATTTAATCGGAAATGTCCCTTGTTCATTGTCTCTGTCAGGTCAATAAACGTAGATGGTTTTGAGCTGATCCTTCAGCTCGGGAGGAATGGCACATGTCTCCGTTTCCGGTTTCCTCTTAACCAAACGACGCCAACGTCCACCGAGGTTCTTACGGAAGCCCTTGGCAAAACCAGGTCTATCCGACTGTAGTCCGTGTACAAGAGTATCCTGGAATGAGAGAAAAGAAATGGAACCATTAATTAAATGATCAAGCATTAACTTTTTAATGAATCAACTAATAGTTCATAATAAAAAAGGTTTTTATTGCAGGTGAAAAAGAAACCCGAGTCAGTTGACTGTTTTATATTTTTGTTTACGATGAACCAATCACTACATCGCCGTTTGAGCCATGAATAATGGTAGAAATTCTACAAAATATGATTGTAACTATAAAATAACGTTTATTTTTACGTTGACAAGGAAATCAAAATCCGAGAATGTTGAACGGTTGCGATTCTGCCCATAAAGTAGACGTGGCAGTCCTCGGACATGAACGACAATCCAAAAACGCGGGTTTAAGCTTTATACCTTTGCCATCCAAATCCGAGGACGTTTACCTTAATGCATCCCTCCGGGGGAGCAGGTTGAAGTTATGACTGCTGGTGAAATATTTAGACCCTGGTCGTGACGGTGCAGAAAGGGAGAGCGCTTCGTACACCTTCTACACATAGAGAGAGGGAGCTGAATGTTGAAGAACAAAAAGGCTTAAATCGAAATGGTCGAAATTGGGGGTTTTCCTTAGTCAGCAAGGGATATTTCGCCGCAAAAGGGCCTAACCTAACTTGCTCAAAGTCTACACTGTTCGAAGTTGAGGCTTTCTATTTCAGAGGAGTCGTACCGCGTGGTAGATCGAAAGGAACGAACGACGGTGTCTCATGCCCATTAGAGGAAGAGAAGCTAAAGGGTGGTAGAAAAGGGACGATGTGTTATACACTCAGCCGACACGCCATAAAGGGATAAAATGCACTGCAAACCCCTCTTCACCGAGCAGCCTGTATCCGGAGAAAACTAGTATAGCGTTTCATTGGAAGCTCCCCTAGAAGCCGAAGAGTCTCACACGGTCGGCAACCGTGCAACGAATTCTCTTCTTCACTCGTCGTTTTTCCCCCTTCTGATCGATAAAACGAGAAACCGTGTTGTCTGCGAGCTCTCGTACCGCACCACCATTACATTTTGGTCGTTGAACCCTTAGTCCCGCTGTTGGGATCTTTTTCTCCCTCTCACTCTATCTCTCATTATTTTTCCCTCTATCTCTTTCTCCCTTTCCGTCTCTAGCTACATATTTGTCCATCCCCAGACCTGTATAACCCTGTATATACAGGGTGTCCAATAGGAAGTTGCTAAAACTAAATAAGTGTCTCTTCCCTCCATGAATTCAATAGGGGTCCCTTTTTCTAAGGCGCATACCTGAGGCCCCGCAGTTTTATTCCAGCCGTGGTTGAAGCAAGTACGCGCGCGTCAAAATGAGTGAGCTCACCACGGAAGAAAAAGTATATCTTATTGAGTACTTCTTCTCGAGGGAAAAAATTTATAGTAATGCGTATAGAGGGTTTCGTACTAAGTTCGGAACTCATAGAGTTGCCAGCGAAAACACTCTGAAAAGGTAAGAATTTAATATTTATTCATATTCATCTATCACACAACTTGTGTTTCAATTCAATTAAACTGCATTGAAGTAATTTTACGTTAATTTTTGTAGGATAATCGATAAATTCGTGGAGTATGGTACACTCCAGGACCGTAGACACGAGTTGCCAGGTCCATCTGTTACAGTGTCTACACCAGAGAAGATCAACGAAGTTGAGAATTATTTCAAACAAAATCCAAATGATTCGATTCGGAAAGCTGCTCAAGCATTAAAAATAACCAAATCATCATTACACAACATTTTGAAATATTTTTTAAAGTTTCATCCGTATAAAATAAGCACTCATCAATTGTTAACTGAACATGCCATGACGAAACGCATTGAATTTTGTAACACTATTACGGGAATATTTGAAGCCGAAGAACTTAATGAGAAAATGATTATTTATTCCGATGAAGCACATTTTTTGATGAATGAGTACGTAAACAAGCAAAATTACCGGTTTTGGGGAACGGAAAATCCCAACATATCGCTAGCGAAGTCCCTTCATCCACAGAAAGTAACGGCATGGGCAGCGATTTCAGTAAAAGGAATTTATTTGCAATTCTTGGAATCTACGGTAATAGGAGAGAGTTACAAACAGCTTTTGGAAACGAAATTCTTCCCTTATTCAAAAAAGAGGGGACTGGTTAAAAATGTTTACTTCATGCAAGATGGAGAGACGCCGCACCGGACTCATGAGGTGTTTGAAGCTATTCATCGCGTATATGGAACTCGAGTAATCGGTCTGGGGTACCCTAAATTTGCTCAAGGCGGACTAGAATGGCCTCCGTACTCACCGGACCTGAACCCTTGTGATTTTTTCTTGTGGGGTTACATTAAAGATCATTGTTACGCTAAAAATCCCAGCACAGTAGAAGAACTGATCACGGCCATCCAGGAAGTGGTTCGCGGCATTACGAACGATATGTTGGACACAGTTTTTCACAATTTTCAAAAGAGAATTGATTTTTGTGCACAATATAACGGTTCGCACTTCGGAAATATCTATCATTAATCACTGTACTTTTTCGTTATTTTTATAAGATGTAATAAATTGACATAAAAAATATTTAACTGGGTTTTATTTATGTGCGTTTAAAACTGCAGAGTTTCCTCTATTTAAAGCAATTTGGCTTTTCTGATTCTGTGCACGTGTTTTGAAATGACAGCCGATTAGTTTCAGCAACTTCCTATTGGACACCCTGTATATACGGTTGGCTATTGTACTTTTTCTCCCCTCCTCATTCTCTCTCTCTCTCTCTCCCTTTCTCTCTCTCTCTTTCGTTACTCCCTATACGGATCTTTGCTCTCATTCTCCGACGCCATTTTGTGGACATAAATATTGTTCGGGGAATTGCACTCTACACTTCGTATTTCTGTACTTGCAGCACGATGCTTTCCAACACAAATTTATCGACCGAGCAAAGAAAAAACCTTTCTACTGCGGTTCGGATGTTTGTAGTTTTGTTTGAAAGTGATCGGGAGATAAAAACAACATTTTCATTGTTTTATTTATCCTTCAACTTTTATCTCCGTCTTTAAGCGATTATGTAACTTTAAGAATCAACCCCATTCTTAGAATTTTTTTCTTTTCAGGCCAATGTCAGAAACCAGAAATCCCTTGTATAATATACCTCCGCGTCCCTGGCCTTGCGGTTCATTCGGCCCGCACAACGAGCTCTTCGAAAGCCTCGCATTTTTAGTTACACATCGCCGACTGTAATGTAAATTTAGCACGTGGAGCTTGATGAGATCGTGACATATACCACATCGCGTTCAATTTTGATAACTACAACTATATAGATCCATATATTATAAATGTATGTGTGACTACATGTTTAAATGAATCGTACGTTCATAAACGAGCCCAAGCTAGTTTTACAATACTCAATACGTTATCGTTTAGCGACAGCTGCCCAACGCGGAAGTGTATTTGCATGTTAATGTAGTCCGTGTGTAAAAAATTGAGGAATATTTAACCGTGTTAGTCGGTTAGATCGTTGTGATCGTGGTCGTCGCGTGCAACGTCGTCGCCGACGACGACGACGATCTAGACGCCCCCAGGCGACGACGTCGGCCATGGTTTGCCTGCACACGCATATTATACATACAGCGTAGTCGCTTCAGCTATATTTGCGTATGTATGTGTATATGTATATAATATATCTCCGACTTCACTGGCAATCTTGCATAATTTTACTCGCGACTTTTGTACACTTCGTCACGGCACTTACAAACCCATACGTTCTTGACCTTATTTATTAATTTTATTTTTATGCCACCTTCAACAGGACTAGAAGCATTCTGAAGCACGTTCGCAGTGATTTTGAAACTTCGATATAATATTGTGGAGTATTGAAAGAGAATTTGAATTGAAATGTTGGTTTAGTGGGTAATAATATATTTATTTGATATACGAATACAATACTAAAGCTCCTAATGAAGGGAGTTTTTTTTATGTCTGAGACGACCAAAATTATCGAGGATAAATAACCTAATCTGAGAGCTGGCGTCTCGTGGCGTTTTTATATCTGATGAAAGGAGAGGCGTCGAGTGAAAATAAGTGAGAGAGCAAGAGACGAAATAGTGGTCAGGAGAGGTGGTGGGTTTTTGTAAGAGCCAGACTGAGGGGCGAGGGCAAACCAGCAGACGGGAAGCTGGCAAAGGCTTGAGTGAGAGTGCCTGTGAAAAAAAGAGAGATAGAGATGAAGAGAAAAAAGAAACCGAGAGGCAAGGGGGTATAAAATGGCAGCTGTGTAAAATTCGTGCAACGTGAACAGAGGCATCCGCCAGGGGGCCCGGCTGGCAACCGCCACCAACGTCTCTACCGGCCGCCCACCCACGCTAAATTTAGCGCCGGACCGAGGGCAACTTGGCACCAAAGTAGCCACACTCTAGCCGTTTATAGAGAGACGAAGATAGAGCAGAAAGCGAGAAGGAGAAAGGACGAGAGAAAAAGGACCGAGAGAGAGAGAGAGAGAGAGAGAGAGAGAGAAGAAAAGAGAGGCCGAGAAACAAAACGGAACCCAAATTGTAAAATCCTCCAATAGCAGATCGTTTGAGCAACCGAACGGTCTCTATGCGCCCTTTAGACGCATAAGTATGCGTCTGGGATCAAGGTGCACAAGTTTATAATCCCAATGCGTCGATATATGTGCACAAACATGTAGGGTGTCCCGAAACTTTATGTCGATTTTACGAAATAAAATTTGACAAAATGTCAAATAACAAGGCTATTTTTCGATCGAAACAACTTCATTCGGGGTTAATGGTATTCGAAAAACCTTCGACATGCGATCAAGCTGTATGGCAGATGTTGCTAAGACGCGATAACATAAATGATCCACAAAAACAACTGGTTAAAATGCCGCTAGCGCTAAGACGAAAACAATAACTCTTCAGCTGTACTAATAAAACCTTCGTTTCCGAATTTCACTTTTCAATTTTTTTTAAACAATTTAAAGAGTTGATGTCTTGCTGTTGGAGCTCTGATATATAAAAAAAACGTATCTACGGTTCAGCTAGTGACGCATACGACAATTTCTGTTTTGACCACGCGGTGTGCTTTTTTTAATAAAATCGATCATCAATTTCTCTAATTATCCATTTACGCATTTTTGCTGATGTAATCGAGTCCGAAAACGAACCACAAATGGCACAACAAACAAATGTTCCTCTTCTTCTATTTTGCGATAAGCCATAAAGCTGAGCATTCGCATTCCAAAAGTCTTTTACGGCGCGACGAGAAAGTTTAGTACGGCTAGAAACGAAACGAGAAACGTCTCGGACGTCTAGACGACGGTGAGTCCAACTTCCGCGAATTGAAAGAAGTTTTACCTGACGGCGTTGGTCGTAATATAAATACGTACGTTCATTGCGAAAAGGATGAACTAAAGAACAAGGAAAAGTATTCTTAGATCATTAAAGTAAATTGGAATATGATTCCACCGATTATCCTAACGAAATAATAGAGCATAAATGTGTATCGATCATCATAATTGCACACTAATTACTTGTGCAGTAATACGCGTAACGAAGATTTAAAAAAATAAATAAAAAATGAAAGTATGAAAATTTGAACGCTTTTCGAAACTTCCCCGAGTGACTAATCGGAACAGCTGACATGGTAACGCGTTCTTCGAAAGGAGGGTGTGAGAACAAGACAGAAAAGAGGGTGAATAAGAAAAAAAAAGAAAATTACTGACTAGAGAAAGAGACAGAAAGAGATAAAGAGAGCGGGGAAAAAAAGAAAGAGAAAGACGAAAAGTTATAGAGATAAGTGGAGCATGAAACGGTGAAAAGACGAGACACGTCGGCAACATAGCGTTGTGGGTATCTTAGCGTTTCTCGTTGCTGACAGAAAGAAAGAAAGAGAGATAAAGAGAGAGAGGGAGGAGAGAGAGAGAGAGAGAGAGAGAGAGAGAGAGAGAGAGAGAGAGAGAGGCAGAGCAAGAAAGACCGGTAATAAACTCTGGCAACGTTGCCGATTGTTTAGAATTTTTCTACCGAGCCACATCGACTATGGAAAAGAAAGAGACAACCATATAGAACCAGAGAAAGAGGAGAGCGAGAGAGAGCGAGAGAGAGAGAGAGAGAGAGAGAGAGGGAGGCGAAAATATGGAAAGGCAAAAAGAGGGTGAGAAAGGCAGAGAATGGAAGACGAAAAGGGAGAAAGCGAGAGAGAGAGAGAAATCGAAATAACGAGTCATTGGGTATACCCACGAGTGGTTACTGTAGAAAATCGTCTCGTATGTACACCTACTGTTTCAAGACAATCGAAGTTAAGCAAACGTCAATTTTATTTTCTCTCTCCATTTATTTCCCTCTTTCTTTCTCTCTCCGTGCTTGTATCGTCCTTGGTTAATCGATAGCAACAAACACAAGCATGTGAAGAAATATTCAGGGAAATTATAAGCCGAGTTGTATACAGACGATTCTATGATAACCGTATGATGAAGTTTGGTTGATGGACGATGAACATGTCGCAAGAGGATCGTTCTAAAGCTCTAGGGCTTGAGATGATAATAGCTTTTATATTCGACCCTATATTTGATCTTCAATCCTTGCTATAAGTATGAAAATTTCTCAACACTTTTGATAGGTTCCCTATAAAAGATAGTGGGTAATAAAGAGATGAAAGAACTAAAAACTCGATTAAACACACCTGCAGAATGATTGAAAGATAATGATAATAATAAACAAATATCTTAAATCGATGCCTACGTGTTAGGCAATCAAATTTCAAAAATGATCGCTACAAATTGACGTACAATCGAATCCTCAAATTTTATTAATCATCACGCGAACAAAAAAAAATCGTGCGTTTTCTTCATAACTCTTAACGAGCGGCGTGATAGTGAAACGAAATTATTATCTTCCTGATACATTAACATCGAATATCGATGTCACGAAGCTAATTTACGAAAGAAAAAATATATAAACGCTTAATCTTGTCTCGCTGGTCTGGTGACTTCATGCTTTTGCGAAATTTGTGAAAAACCGATGGTCAACCCCTTCCAACTACACCTCTCTGACACAGACAATCTAAAAACAAGCGTGTCTCGTTGTTAGTAACACCTAAATGTTATTGGCGCTCATCCCCGTGCCGCGTGATCATCAATTTCTCTGTTGAATATTTCTCTGACGTATGCGCGTGTCACAAAAGTTATTTTGCTTCATAACTCTCGGTTTTCTCGTATATTCGAAATCTCTCGTTTTCTGGCAGACTAACAAACAAGCAAAGCTTTACAAAATATTTTTCACTTTTTTCTAACATTTTCAATAAGAATCTGATGAAATGTTATGTTACTCCAAAAATGTATTACTCCAAAAATCATTCCCCAAAAAACATTACTCCAAAAAAATGTCCCTCCAAAAAAAAAATCACTCCCGAATAGTGTTAAAGCTTTTCAAATATGTTTCTATTTTTTTCTTTGGCAACATTCTATTCGCCTTGAATTTGTTTTTTTCTTTCATTACCGTTTCACGGCCTCCGAACGATTTTTGATAGGTTTTTCTCTAAGAACCTGTAAAAATATTATTGTTTTGTTTTGTTTTTTTTTTTTTTTATCGAGAAGCTTGTACATTTTTGTACAAAAACTTTGGATGCATAACTCAGTGGGAATGGTTTCGTGTCACAGCGTTGCAAAATCTACGTCACGCTCTGCTTTTCTCGCGTCGACTCTCACTTTATGAATCTTGCAGCATTTTGTCCCAGCTCTCTTTTCTCGTCTCAATCGGAAATACTTCGAAAATATTTCTGTTTACTCAAAATTAAAAAAAAAGAGTCCCTATTTTTCCAAAATATTTATACCTGGTCTTCATGAAACTTTAAATTTTCCCAAAAACTGCGGTAAGGAGATAAAATTGTAAAAAAATTATAGTCATACAAAAAAAACAAACTTCGTATCCACGATGCACAAAAATAATTGTAAAGTAGTTTTTACGCTAAATTTCATAATAAAAATTGACCAAGCAAGAAGTTTTAATATTAATTTGAAGAATTGCTTATTCTCCTTTCGTTGCAATGATTTTCATAGTAGATTTCAAAATAAAATATATTCTTTTTCACTTTACAAACTAAAAGATTATTCAAAGAAATGTATTTACCTGGTCGTTGTACAACGTATACTGTGGCGGTGGCGTGTGCGGTGGGTAAGGAGGTGGGAATTGCCAGATAAATTGATCACCGTTGTCGTTTGCATATGCGAGATTTCCCTGGGGAATCCCGTTAACGACGTCGATGGTGTTTACGGTGCAAGTTGTCGTGGTAGCGGTATTGATACTCGGATTGCATCGAAAATCCGTATTTGTCGCAGTGGTTGTTATTACGGTTTGTTGTGCAGCGACGATGGAAGAGACCGGAGTTGCCGTTTGTACGACCGATGGTTCCGTATGGGCCTCGTTGCCACCGTGATCTTCTCGCTTTCGCAATTTGCTACGAACAAGCCGTATCGCAATCATTGTACCGTTGCTCCCGACCATCTTGTATTTTAGATATAGCCGGGTGAGCTTCTTCGCGACGTTGGAAGGAATTTTCAGGCCGTATAATGCACGAGCTCACGAGAATTCTCGATTTAATTCGAGAATTCTACAGTGACGCTCTTCGCGCTTATTACAATTCAAATTTACCCGCAAAAAATTGTGGGCACGCTTGCGCGATTAGAAGAAAAAGCGCGATATCGAAGTGGGACGAGAAGTAGAGGTAGTTTTGAAGCCCACGACACGGACGATGTTTGAGTAATTTCCTGATAAAATATCGTCGAATAAATACTTTCGTAATGGCTCAAATTCGTCAATAACACAATTTCTTACGACGATTTATATTTGATTAATTATATGTACTTGTGTGTATGCGCGTTTTGGTAGGATAACAAAAGTCACGATATGAAAAAGCAAGTTGAACCTTCTCGAATTAGTTTCTATTGGTTCTCTTTGTTTGTTTCTTTTTTTTTTTGTTAACTTTTTTCCCCTTGAGTCTGAGAAAGCCTTGGACGTATGATTCCCCGTTACAGTTTATCTATCACATCGATTTCTCCACGTAGGAACGAACACTGGGTCGCGAGGAATGTCGTTTGAATTTTTTTCTCTTTTTTCTTCTTTAATTCCACAACACTCGTCGCTCTTTAAAGCACCTTTTTAACTATATTTTTCTAAGTTTATTCCTAAATATATGCGTGCATATACGTGTGGTTTAATTCAACTAACAGTACGTATACGCGGTCACGCGCACAACCACTAAAGCACACCTTGCTTTGACTAGTTTTATAAATCCTTGGTCTTCCTTCAGTTTAATTTATTTTATATTCATTTATTTTTTATCCAAGAGTTAGAATCGAAAGCTTGTTACTATTTAATGAACAGCTGTCAAACTCTTCGATCCGATGTATTGGTTTTTATTTTATTTCTCCTAACATTTGATCAATTTGACCCGGTTTATTTTTTGCAATATCTTCGAATCGATCAATTTCTTCCCTCGCACACGAGATGAGCACGTGTCAATGCGAGCTGTAGATATTGATTTTTTTTTCTTACTACTGCACGATTAAAAGTAACGAGATTTTTACGAGAAACGACGATACGTTTGGCTCGACGACGACGAGGACGACGGCGACCACGACGACGACCACGACGCTTTCGTCCTCTCGATGCTCATGTCTCGCTAAGACCAACCGCGCTTTCCATCTGAGCTCGCTTACCCACCAAACGACAATTTTATACAAATCCAACGTGGCGTCATACCGCTCACCCACCTTCATTGGACGAGGGATTTCCCCACTCTTCCAACCCCTCCGACCGACGCGCGACTCCTCTCACGAAACAAACCTCTGTTTAAACATGTGTGTATGTGTGCGTGCGCCTGTGTAAATGGCATATACATTGAGCACATAGTATATACACGCTATACATATATATACGTATAACCGCTTCGTTCCCAACGCCTTCGAGTGAAAACGTTTCTTACTCGTTGACGACAGCAGTTCCGTCAGAAAATCGAGACAGGAAATTACAAAAACGACATTTTGTCAAAGACAAAAGCTCTGGTAAGACGGATGATTTCGTTTCCAGCCAAGGTTATGAGTGTTAATATAGGAAAAATGAAAAAAGTGAATTCATTTTTGAAATGTAAATTTTTATTTAATGATTATTAATGTTTTGGAGAAAATTGACTATCATTAACTTGGAAGTTTTAGAAATTCTGAAAAAACTTCAATTTTTGTAACTCTTTTCATCTCTTTCCATCTGTATATTTTGCATCAAATGGATAAGCAATGAGAAAATGATAAAGTGTCGATGGAAATGAAGATTTTATCCGTTCCATGAAATTCTTAATAGATACAAATATTTTTGTATCAGAAGATCGTTGTAGATTTGGCAAACATGTTTGTGAATAATGTGAAGTATCTTCAGACTTGTTAGTAAGTTGAAATTTGAGTCCTGCCAGTGTTCGGGGTATAGTGGAGCCTTAAGTACCAATATTTCCAAAAAAATATGATATAAAAAATGTTATCGACTATAAGTACGCGAAGATAATATTTGATATGAAAAAAATTAAAATCCAAAGATAAAGATCGAATGATCGAAAGTTTGTTAATAAGAATTCATTATTGACAATTCCACTCTTTTTATTATTCATCTAATATGCACTGCAGCATATCGACGAACGTGTTCACCAGTTTTCCCTTCGCAAGGTCTTACGCCATCTTAGAGTTTTATTGTTCCAGTGTACCCGTACTATACACAAAGTGTAATAACTCGGGTGAATACGAGTTTGTCATAAAAAACAGTCGCAATGCAGAGCGAACAATAAAAATGGGAGGAAAAAAAAGAGAAAAAAGAAGAATATCCTCTTTCTCGAGGTTAACGTAATTCCAGGTAATTTCGTTGATTATCGGGTACGTACACGCATTTTGTTACTTCCCCTCTGGTACGGAATCGGGCGCAAGTTTTTTCTGCAATATACATCAGTCAGGTAGTACGAAACGTGTGAAAACTACGAAGGGAATATTTTTTTGTTTTTTTTTTTCAAATTTTATCATTTTGGTTGAGAAAATTTACATTGAAGATTTTTTTCTACACAAAAAAAATATAAAACTGTTCATGTTGAAATACAAATTTTTTAATTAATTAATTTTAATTGCTTACCTATGAATTAAATGAAAATTACACCGAGAAAGTATTTTAAAAAAATTAATATAATTTTAATTTCAAGAAATTCTGACATTTGCCCGTTATTGATAATTATTTTATGGGTTATGTCTATGGAAAATTGTTAAATAGAACACCCAGTATATAAGCAAGTATGGCCTCTTTCTGACATAATAATCATAACAACGTTGATGCTCTCTTAGTCCATGCCAAGACTCGCGTAATATAATTTCCCTAATGAACTAATAATTCCCGAGTTGCACTAACTCCAATTGCACGACACGGGTGTGGATCGGCAGGGGGAGGGGCGTTTTGCCCTCAGTAATGGCCGGACGTGTATGCACAATCGTACGGCTTTACTACTTGTTGATTTCCCGCGGTTGTTTATATTCGCTCAAAACTTCAGAGAAGATTATCTACTATTCCACACGAAGGAATTTTCTACACGAGTCTTATTACTGCCTTTTCTTTTAGCCTACTCTTCTATATTATAATTTCTTTTCATGCGCCATTTTTGTCCCACAATGAATATCACAGCTCGCCTAGATTCCTTAACTCGATAGTTGCCAAATGAATATTTAATTGGCAAGAAAATCTTTTCTTTGTGACTCTGAATGATTTGATGCAATATAAAATCCACTCTATTCAAAAAAAAAAAATAATAAGTGAATTTTGAGCATATTTTAATGACGTTTGCAAAGAAAATGAACTTTATGCCGCCGAAGCTAATAAGTCGATAGTTCAGCAAACTTCCGTATTTTTACCTTCCGTTCGAGATAAAGCTTGACCGGACATAAAATTTTCATCAAACTTTATTCCTTGTTGTCAACAGTCATTATAACTAGATATCTTGGGAGACATAGGAATGAAGAATACGCAAGATACCGCTCACGGAAATTCCGCCTGTCAAGAGCAAGAGTCGAGATGCGACCGGACGCGACGCGATTACAGAGGGTCAGGGCCATCACGCCTAGTCATCGGGGATAAACTTGGGAGCGCCATTTTGTTATTACACTTAAATATCGTGCGACCTCGGGGTCACGAAAAAAAAAACGAGTTTTTTGCAAAAATATCCATGCACGCATGGGACGTTCAGATGCAAAGTCACAGATTGTACTTCTTACAATCATTTTTTTATAGCTGCGTTACAAAATTAATTCAACCAGATTAGAAGAAGTATTTTTATCGACGAAAATAACAAATTTTGAAGTCTAAAAATACTTTATTCACATATAATAAAGGAAAACACTAAACAATATAAAAATGTATAAATAAAAAGGTACATTTTGAAAACTATTTACCAACATAAAATAATTTTATTGACCAAACTACTACGAAATTGCGATCAAGGTAGATTTTTGTAATACCTGTAATAAAATTTTAGTGAATAGAAATATTTGAAAAAAAAAAATGTAAAAGCGTGCAAATTCGAAGCATGTGAAAATACGAAAGTTTCCGAACAATATTAATCCTCAATACTTAAGAGGTCGTAAAATGGTTGATTTGACCTAGAAATCCCCGTTCGCAGACATATAAACATGCGTATGTACGTGTAGATAAACGCGGAACTTTCGCATAATGTGTGAGAATACCACTAATTGGAGTTTATTCTACCCCCTCTGAAATGTGTTGGGAGAAAAAAAGGATGGCCGCCACATATGATGCGAGACCGTCGCCAAATATACGATACAGGTATAACCCTATAAGCGAGACGTTAAAATAATTGCTGGACAAGAAAAACTATAAAGCACCCGCTTACAAAATGAACCCTTTTACGATATTGACCACGGGCTTCGGCCAGACATGAAGTTTACGACCTTTTCGCATTATATTAATTCCCGGATAACAAGAATTCATGCCAAACTGTCCACATAAAACATCACAAACATTCTATTGATTGCAACTCATTCTCATATAATATAATGGAATTTTCTGAAGATTTATTACGTTTTTGTCGAAAAAATCAATTGTACGTGGACGAAATTATACAGGGTGTCCAATAGGAAGTTGCTAAAACTAAATAAGTGTCTCTTCCCTCCATGAATTCAATAGGGGTCCCTTTTTCTAAGGCGCATACCTGAGGCCCCGCAGTTTTATTCCAGCCGTGGTTGAAGCAAGTACGCGCGCGTCAAAATGAGTGAGCTCACCACGGAAGAAAAAGTATATCTTATTGAGTGCTTCTTCTCGAGGGAAAAAATTTATAGTAATGCGTATAGAGGGTTTCGTACTAAGTTCGGAACTCATAGAGTTGCCAGCGAAAACACTCTGAAAAGGTAAGAATTTAATATTTATTCATATTCATCTATCACACAACTTGTGTTTCAATTCAATTAAACTGCATTGAAGTAATTTTACGTTAATTTTTGTAGGATAATCGATAAATTCGTGGGGTATGGTACACTCCAGGACCGTAGACACGAGTTGCCAGGTCCATCTGTTACGGTGTCTACACCAGAGAAGATCAACGAAGTTGAGAATTATTTCAAACAAAATCCAAATGATTCGATTCGGAAAGCTGCTCAAGCATTAAAAATAACCAAATCATCATTGCACAACATTTTGAAATATTTTTTAAAGTTCCATCCGTATAAAATAAGCACTCATCAATTGTTAACTGAACATGCCATGACGAAACGCATTGAATTTTGTAATACTATTACGGGAATATTTGAAGCCGAAGAACTTAATGAGAAAATGATTATTTATTCCGATGAAGCACATTTTTGGATGAATGGGTACGTAAACAAGCAAAATTACCGGTTTTGGGGAACGGAAAATCCCAACATATCGCTAGCGAAGTCCCTTCATCCACAGAAAGTAACGGCATGGGCAGCGATTTCAGTAAAAGGAATTTATTTGCAATTCTTGGAATCTACGGTAACAGGAGAGAGTTACAAACAGCTTTTGGAAACGAAATTCTTTCCTTATGCAAAAAAGAGGGGACTGATTAAAAATTGTTACTTCATGCAATATGGAGAGACGCCGCACCGGACTCATGAGGTGTTTGAAGCTATTCATCGCGTATATGGGACTCGAGTAATCGGTCTGGGGTACCCTAAATTTGCTCAAGGCGGACTAGAATGGCCTCCGTACTCACCGGACCTGAACCCGTGTGATTTTTTCTTGTGGGGTTACATTAAAGATCATTGTTACGCTAAAAACCCCAGCACAGTAGAAGAACTGATCGCGACCATCCAGGAAGTGATTCGCGGCATTACGAACGATATGTTGGACACAGTTTTTCACAGTTTTCAAAAGAGAATTGATTTTTGTGCACAATCTAACGGTTCGCACTTCGGAAATATCTATCATTAATCACTGTACTTTTTCGTTATTTTTATAAGATGTAATAAATTGACACAAAAAATATTTGACTGGGTTTTATTTATGTACGTTTAAAACTGCAGAGTTTCCTCTATTTAAAGCAATTTGGTTTTTCTGATTCTGTGCACGTGTTTTGAAATGACAGCCGATTAGTTTCAGCAACTTCCTATTGGACATTAGCCATTTAATAACGGTAAAGTATAGTTCACTGAAAACCCAATTTTGTTGAAACAGTAAAACATTTCGTTGGACGTATTCAACAAAATTATTTCGTCTAGGCAACAAAATTTTTATTGTTTCAATAAAGTTTCATTTCAGTTTAACGAAGTTTTATTGAAACATTCAAAATTTTGTTGCCTGGACGAAATGATTTTGTTGAATACGTCCAACGAAATATTTTAGTATTTCAGCAAAATTGGGTTTTCAATGTTGATATATTGTAACAGTAATAACAACAATATTTATAATTACAATTATAGTGATGGAAGACTGATTAAATATTTTTATTTTTATATTTTCTTTAACTATTGTGAAAAAAATGGAATAGAAATTTTAGAGTTCATCTGTGACAAATGAACTCACTTCATTTTCCGGAATGAGGATAATCCGAGATAAATTTCTCGAGTAATTCCTCATTTGACACGTGATTAAGGAATCCATAGTGTGTGGAAGAAAATAAATGGAAAAAAATAGTTGATAAAGAGAGTTGACAGATGGAAAATATTTGCGAACTAGCAGAAGGAAATTTGTAAATGTTCAAACTTTCCTAGTATTCCACTGTTGGTTATTAGTCATGTGTAATTTGATTCCGGAGAATCTTTCTGTATTTCCTTCTATCGATATTGAAAGAGAAGTATAACTTAAAAACGAACGGACAGGATGTATTTTGAAAAAGTCTTGAGATTAAAAAACTGCTTATTAAGAAATTGTCAAATGATTACAGATTCGCAAAACATCAATGATACTGGAAATTGTAGTGTGAGAAATCCATTTTAGCGGAAACAAGTGCTTGACTTAGAGCATATCAAAACTTAGTCATTTATTGATATACGCTCAAGTGCATCGTACATTCATGCACTTACGTTTTTAGATGAAAATATATAGAAATGACCGTATTAGATACGAAGGGAATTCACAATGACACAACAATTGTTCAAACTATAAATCGCGGAAGGATTAAGATTGCATAAAAATATAAATGTATTGAAAAATAAGCCATAATAAATATCAATATAAAATCGAGTGATAATGGTGATAAATTCTGATGTGGCCATAAATAAACGACAAATTAATTCCATTGAAAATTATTTGTAAAAAAAAATTACCATTTTTAAATTTCCAGAGTACAATCGATGGTAGATTAATAAAAAATAAAATAACAACGACAGCGTTGGATGAAAAAAAAATTGTTTTTTTCTTCTGACACGTGTTAGAAAATGGAATATAGTAGCATGGGCATATAAAGAGCGTTTGAGTGTAATAAAAACGCTGAAAATGCGCAGAGGTTGAAAAAAAGTGATTAAAAAAAAATGAAAAAGTAGAGTAACCGGAGAAGCGCCTTGGAAAGAATGAAAAGCGTCGCGTGGCATATGAAAGTTTGTGTATCGAGTGTTCTATCTTGCCATTTCTGTTGGTGGAGTAAAGTGGCGCGTGTCTCGAATTCGGGAGGCCGAAAATAAAATTGAAAAGGAAAAACGAAACCGTGATGGCATATAGCATGAAACGTGGATGATAATTCCTCTCCCCTTTTCTGGCATTTCATGTGTGTATATATATATATTGTATTTACATAGGTATATATTGCGTTTCCTGCAGATCTGAATTCACGATACTGTGTGAACCAGACAGCTGGGTGATCTTTTTGATGATATTTTTTCTTTCAACGAAAGAAACAAAATCGTCGTACGTTCTAATTTTTAAACATGGCAACGAAAAATGTTTACTTGATACCAGATGGTGGAGTATTTTTGTTATATATTCTTTGTTGGATTAACCGCAAATCTTGGAACGATACTAACTCGATATAATCCATTATCGATTCAGCTTCCAACAGTTTTAAATCAATCATCATGTCCATTTAATTATTGCACCAATGTATTTCGTAGTGTTCTTTTTTTATATCATAATTTAGACTGGACTGAAACTTCTGTTTTTTTAAACTTGTCTTATCCAACGTAAGAAAAATTACTTAATAGTAAAAAAAGAAAATGATAAAATTCAAAAGAAATTAACGAAGAATTTTTTTTCGTGATATAAATTTGGAGACGTCGATAGACGTATAAAAATGTTTTTATAAATTTTCGCTTTCATTGAAAATTGAAGAAATTGTTACTCAGTGAAATGAGGTTTATTTGATTCAAAACATTTCAAGAGTAATTTGATATTCAAGAATCATCCAAGAAAAACTGTGTCGATCTTTCGTGCAGCAATAAAACGAAAGAAATAAAATTCGTAATGACTCACACTGTCTTTTTCGCAAACTCATAAATTTGCGTGGTTCAATAATATTAATAGATTCCGAAACCTATTGGAATTCTTTACAATTCTATCAACTTTATCGTCACAGACAAATGCACGATTGATGTCATAATAATGGAATCTACAGCTTGCTTTAGTGTTAAATGATCATACGATGATCTATGATTATTTCATTAAAAAAGAAAAATTAAGCTTATCCAAAATGTAATAATTTCTTTAACAACGTAGAAAATACAATACATACATTTTTTTCATAAACTATCTTCTCTGCTGCACCGTTTACCGGTCAGAGAAGTTAATGAAATGAAAATAGAACGACGAAAAGATCCACATTTTCTAAATTTTTTCCAATCCGATTTCTTAGCTGTTCAGCTTTCGAAAAACTACAAAAATGCCGATGGAATATACGTAGGTGTCTGAAACACTCGTATTACCTATTGATATATTTCTCCTACACAATTTAGCGAAATGCATCGAATAAACAAATCGTAAGAGACTCTCTCATACAACAAAATAAAAGAATTATATCCATTCATTTTCTTTTTATTTTAAAAGAATTTGAAAAATTCCATTATTGTACGAAACAATTCGGATTCATTTTATCTTTGCGTAAGGTTGAGCTTAGTCAGAAAAATAGTACGGATAAAAAACTAGTCAATTATTTTTTGTTCAATCAAGCGTTCTAAGAACTTCAAAGTACAATATGTATTTTGACATTGAAAAAATACCCAATAGTGATGTTCCATTTGAGCTATTTAGCACTCAAGTTTCCACGTCACGACGTAGTCATTAAATTTGCGATTAGCTAACAGCATCGAGCTTCTCACGATGCATATATTATGTACACAAATATATACTAATCCATGATGGACACTTTAGGTCAAATTAACTTTAGACTGATTCATTAGAAGTCATTTATTTCTGTATGCCCTTTTTTATAGTTAAACTTTTTCCGTTTTGCCATTATTTCTATATGTAGAAAATGAAATCTTTAAAATATGACTGCTTATTTTTGAAATGTTTATATTTATTAATGAATTATTTACCAAATAAATAACATAATGTAAAAAAATACATTAAAAAAAAAACATCGATTTTTCGATGTTCCAAATGAAACATTACAATAAAATATTTATCATCTAATCGGAATCGATCAAGGTCACACCGTAATCCGATTGGCACGAAGTGCCTCGAATAAATGTCAATATTTACCTGCATCTAGGAAGTCATGGAAAAACAAGTTTTGTTTTTACTGGACTTATAGTTTTTTCTTATAAAATATGTATTATCGTTGCGAGAACTTTGATCCTTTTTTTTCAATTTATTCAATTATTAATTATATCAAGAGATTAGAAAGATCGTGAAGGGTAAAAGGAATTATTCAAGAGTTTCTTAAGACGTGCACGCTCTTGATTTACAATTAGCACGCTGAAATCGATGTGGTAGCCTACGAGGATTGACTCGACTTGATAACGTTAGAGCCACTCATTTTTTTTTTTTTGTATTTTTCTCTCAATTTCCAAAGCTTCTCCTATCGTTTATCGAAACGTGCAGTTTTGAAAACATAGTTTTGAAATGTTGCTCTTTTTCACTATTGTATACTGAGCACGCGAAGCTTATTAATATTTATGTCGTTCATCATTCATTCTGTAAACACAAAGGCAACTGTTTTTGCTTTTTTTTTTTAATTTTTTTAGAATTTACAAGTTTTAGAATACACACTGTCGATAGCTCGTCAGTAATGAATGTTTTTATTCTAAAACGTTACCAAAAACTGTAAGAATATATGTATTCTCTTTTCAATATTTCCACGTTTATTGTCAAAAAAATGAACATAACTGCTCCAAATTTTTTATCATTTTGCAACCTTTGTTTCTGTCTGTTTTTGAATCTAATAAAAACATGTTCATTTTGATAACATAAATTGCAAAATTTTTCATAAAAACAAAGTAAGTAGAAGCTGAAATTTAACATTTGCAAAATGAATTCGTTGATTACTCGATGAACGAAAAAAATTACTTTAATTGTTGATATTGCTCTACTGAGTACTGTTAAAACGTGATAAATAGATTATCAGATTCCTGAAGCTCAGAGACGAAATACTCTCTAACTCGATAGTATCTTCGGATTAATAGGATAAATTCGCGATACTGTAAGCGTCGAGATATATTAGATTATCACATCCCTCGTGTATTCATCACGTGTAAATGACAATGCCACGTGAGAATCAAAATATTGAAGTTATCGATTGCTAATACCGGATTAGTCGAGTTTGCAATTTACGATCTTTCCGCAAAAGGAATTTTATAGAGCTGTCATTTTTGATACCTATACATTAGCAATTTTCCAAAAAAAAAAAAAATACGTACGATTTAGAGCGATTGAAAACAGTTTTAATGTAAAAGGAACAAACAAATACTTCCTCCTTTTGAATTATGCAAATGATTTTTTTTAAAGATTTCCAATGTAGGAAAAAATGGAACATCGGGATTTCACAACTATCTCGTGAAATCCCGGAGAAAAACGTGTGCAGAAAAACACGTGATAGGAATCTTAGGAAAACTGTAATGAACGATTCGGAATTTCCGTTAATCGAAAATTAATTAAATACGATACAAACAATCGAGGAGACCGAACCAAGATCTCGGTGGAAATGTAAGGAATCCTTCCAATATTCATTCCACCTTTGAATTCTCGTAATCGTAGCGTCAAGTTTTGTATTGTGTTTACGACATCCATCGATTTTCCGGTCTGACAATAAACATGGGATTTGTGCGATTCCAATAAAGACTTGTGGAAATATATTACTGCCTGCAGCCATTCGACGCGAGAAGATAAATTGGTACTATTTTATGAAAAGAATATATCAAAATTCAAATGATTTAAGATTGTGTCTATTGAGCCTAAAATATTTTTATTGCAATATCAATTCATTTTAAATAATATTCTGTCAACTTTTATGTAATAAAATTTAGTCGAATTATGAATAAAAATCATCGCGAACAAATATTTTGACGATTCTAACTGGATTTTAACTAATTTCTCGAAAAATGATAATACCTATCCTTTCTTTGCGAGTTTAATTCTATTCACAATGATTGGCATAGTGCGGAAAAAATTGAATTGAATCTTTCGATTCGAATTCATATTATTTCTATTCAATCAATAGTTATTAAGGCCACATCGATTTGTCGATAATTAATTGTTACTTTAATGATTAATGACATTTGATTTATTCCAAATAATCAATTATTATTTGTATATTCATACTTTTCATTACTATCGATATGTATTTAAAATATTATTTTAGTCAATTCCTGTCGAATGATTTACTACTATTTGTATTTATTTGTAGATGTTAGTTAGCGGTTAACTCAGTGTAAATTATCGGAGTTTCAAAAGCTTTTTGTTTGATCATTTTCGGTATCGTCCACAGTGTTCGTTTTCTACAAATATTTTTTACAATTTTTTCAACGTTTACGATCAAGCATTGACAGTTCGACGTTTATCATCACGAAGTGCAATGTTAGTTAAACTGTATGCATGCGTCATCGCTTATAAGTCCACGTTTATATCAATTCTAATACGACAAACGGCGTAAACGGTTTTGAAAATTCCTTCCAATCGTTGAAGGTCGATGGGTATGGGATTCAAGAGCATTAGATTTAGATAATGATTCAAGCTTACCTGATAGTCACTGCTAATAAGACGATTATGACGCCAACAAGTATCATAGCAATCAGGACACCGAATATCATGTATACGCTGTCGACCGGTGGATCTGTAACAGATTTTAAAAAATAAACACATTTGATTATAACGTTTTTACCACTGAGGAATAATAATGACATGAAAAACCTAATTTTTGAATTATTCATCAATCGAATGGAATAATATTTCGAATAAATAATACGACTAAGTACTGATTTTGAAGAATTTTTTACTAATAATTTGACAGTATTTCAAAATAAATCAAATAATAATTTCAAAATAATTTGATACAGTGTGCTTAAAATATATTTTTCGCAAGGACATTTTCCATAAGGTCTGTAGAAAATCAGTCATTCGACACTAAACACTTTCTGGGATTTTCATGATGGATACTCATCCGGACCATGATTTTTTCTCATTGTCTCTCCTGGATTATATGTGTAAATAAATCACTTGTATGTAGAACATTTACATATATGTTTGTATGTACATATATATATATATATATATAAGTATATAAACAATCTGACCACTTTCCTTCCTCTCCTCCAAACCCCTTTGAGTGTCTTATAACATTGGAGTCGTGATTCAGGCGTCCGTGTCCTACATAGAGGAATATCTTTGCACCGTTCGCCGTTTCTTGCCACATATCATTGCTCGAACTAAAGTGAACGTTCCTCGTCGCCTGGCTCTAAGAAAGTTACGTAGCAGAGTTCGTGAGGTGAGAAAAAAAACGGAGACGCGAGTATAAATTTCATATACATAATATATATATTTAAATAAATATATATTAATATTTAAATAAATATGTATACAAATATGGTTTACGTATACAGGAAAACGTTGGAGCATAAACGAGACTCCGTCATTAGCATTCACCAAAGAGAAATGTCTGCTGTCTCTCAATAGCTTATTCTCAAACATTTCTTATCAACTCTCAAGATCCGTGTCAGAAGTTCGACCAGTATGGATATAAGTGTTTGACTCTCGACTGCTCAGAATATTTTACTCATTGTTTTTTCTTATGTATAAGAAGAGATCCATTTAAAAAGATGTCAGCTCATTTGTATCGACGCAAATCTTAAAAACTTCAGCTCTGTTAATTGACTTTGGTATGATGGTATGATTCAAATTCGCGAACGTTTGTGAAGGTTTGTTTTGAATGAATTGATTGATAAATCAAATCTGAAGGTATAATGTGCAAGCGATTACTGACAGGTTCAATATTTTATATTTGGATCGAAATAAACAATTAATTTTCACAAATGATTGATGAGTTACCATTCACCATCGATTTTTTTGCATAAATTCTCTCGATGAGAAGATTTTGTCGATCAATTTAAATCTCCCAGAAGAAAGAAAGTAAATTGGACCTCTTTTTTGACCAAGTTTCTCACGCTTGCGATTCACCGAAAAAAGAACAGGAGTGAAAAGAAGAAGTAAAAGAGACTGCAATCACGCAGCAGTTTCTTGCTAATGATGAGCGCATTCAGGAACCATATTCACTTCACTGGCTTTCGCCGTCTTTATTGATTTCTTTACATCTACTGGAAGATCGAATATTTTTGCACACTAATTTATATATTTGGAAGGGGAAGTTTATATAAATGCATAAATAACAAAGATTGTACATGAATATGAGTGATAAAATAATGACTGAGTTAACATTTTTTTCTAAATATTGCTTATTTATATTTTTCGTAGGCTATTTTCAGACGTATGAATAAATGTTGAAGTTGTGACGTCGTTGCCTCACTACGATTTAGCTTCTTCGGCTGCTTGGTGTACAAAACCTCTGTAGCTCTCTACCAATACGTCCGAAACGGTGCAATGCCCCCGGACATATCGAGAGGACAAGCCAGACGTACTAGGCATAAATATACATTTTCAACGGGACTGTACCAGCAGACGATTTTGCTTTTTATTTTCATTTTTTTGTCATTTCTGCGGGAACCAACAACGCACGCACGACATGTCACGCGCTATTTCGTGGCTAATTATATCACGCACGATCATTCTTCGTTCGGACTTGCGTAGAGAATTTAATGGCAGCAATTTGAAACGTGGTTATACAATTTTTGCGATAGAAACTGGTCTTGAAATAACTATAAAAATTTGAGCGCAAATCATCGTCAATTATTCTAACTTGATGAATTTTTTTTTCTGTTTTACTTCAAAAGATAAATGTAAAAAATTAAAGCACCTTTGCAGCCCATAAAAGATGAGTAAAAAAAATAACAAGTTACAATATCCTGCTGATTTGCAGCTGTCATTTTTATCATACTCAGCCTATAAGGCTGCACGATTAATCGAAAATGTTAAGCTAACACTTCGTAGCTTGTTGATAACGTGTTACGAATAAATTGGATAACTGCAAAAACAAGAATCGAGAGGGTCGCAAAAAAAAAGTTATGTTGAGACGATAAAGCCAGATTCCTTCCATAACTATATACGTTCTGGATAAACGGGTATACCCTGTAACCGTCGAACAACTTCCTGTTTCGAGCCATTACTGTTTGGGGAATCGTACAAAGTATTAAAATCTCTCAAACCGAAAAATCGTTTTTTTCTGTCCGTAATGTAATAACCGCACTATAAATATTTTTTAGTGAGTTTTACAGCGCTGGACACCTATCGGCATTAATTGGAATACGCTTGCCAATACACAACACTCTCGCTCTTTGTTCTTTTATAACATTCTAAGGTTTAAATAATGCAAAAATGAAACCACGCACATATTCAACCGAATGTTTTCATTGACGTTGTGCTTTAAACTTCCGGCTCAATTTTGAGCATCTTTAAATCAGTGACGAACCTTGGAAAATAAAATCCGGAATACACATCGTAGATAACGAAATATTTTTACAAACCTGAATGCAATAAAAACCTGATCATCATTTTATTACCTGAACAGTAATAAAATAAGGAATAATACGCAATAAACTCGCTTGATTATACACAAAAGAAACATTCGGCAAAAACTTATTTAGCTTTTTGATGAAACAGACTTCGCATACGCGAACAAATGTTTACACCGATAAAAAATAGATGTTTCTTGGTATATTTTGTGATGTATTCTCTGACGCAAGAACATCATTCGTACACGAAGAAAAGTACACATGCAAATGTGTATATAGCATGAGATATACACGGTCAAATCTCATCGAGCACTCGCGAGTAAATCTTGCCAACGGTTGCCCCTAGTGAAATTTCCACTTGGGGAAGTGAAGTATTCCTGGAATCGAACTTACGCACGTCCGAATAATCGACTAGAAATCACGGGCATTATAGTACACATGTGGATCGAAGAAATCAGTGAGAAAGTATAGCCATGTATTGGGGAAAATCTCGTGGAGACTGTAGGACGAATTTACAGGGAATTTGCGACCCGATGTATTGCCACATTTTGCAATACTTTTCAATAAATTATCATGAAATGCTATTATTGAGAAAGTTTTTCCTGATTCAAAGCAAGTCTTTTAAAAACTTCACGATTTTCCTATTTTTGAATTTTTTGGATATTTTATAGTTTCATTTCGCGATTTTAAGCGGCACGAGTCCGAAGGCGAGACGAAAAGAAGTCGAGGCGAAGAAGAAAATATATATAAGATGATGATGTTCGCTGTTTCCTCGGTGATGTGGCGAAAGTACACGATGATGAATTAACGAGGTCGCTTGACGATCTCGGCCACGATTAAAGTAGGGTCAACTACGCGAATACGCGCGCTTTCGTGACGTATTAAAAGCCAACCAGAAGGAATAAAAAACGAAGTTGATGGGACGAATGTTCATCAGAGTCGCATAAAACGTCATTCTGAGAGATTTGCTGCGCCGACCAGCTAACATTTCAATCTTTTGAAACAAAGCGAGAGACTCGTGTACGAGATCGAGAACGATTGCGAATACGACGCACGACGAGGCACAAACCATTATCTTAATCAATAATATTACGCGTAATTATTCCTGACAGATCTCGTTTTTTTATAATGATTTTTCGTTTGGATATATACAAGCAAACTTGATTGATTAGTACAAAAATAGACAGAGCGTTGCTGAACTTCCTGTCCCGGAATAGGACGTAATTAATACACAAAAAGTAGTTATTTCATCGATGATGAGCCAATTGGCGTAGAATGAAAATATGATCTCGCAAAAAATCGTAATTCATCAAAACATAAAAAAGTTATTCCAGCAACCTCTGTCCTTTCGCCACTAAGTTTTGACACCAATGAAATCATAATAAGTATATAAAATGTTGAACTATTATTGTATTCGGAATAATTTTATTATTCGCCTCTAAAAAAAAATAAATAAAATTGGCTAAATGCCCATGTTTCAAGAAGCCCATTATTTCAATGATTATTTAGTGATTATTAATGATTATTTAGTTATGATAATTGATTTATGTATCGATTTATTATTATTGATAAAAAAGCAATGAAAAAATTGACGATAAATAAAAAAGCATAGCGTAGGAAATGTACTGCATGAAATATCATAAAATAATAAATATGAGTAAAACGATAAATTGATTTAAAATGAGAGCAGAAAAATTATTCATACTTTTATTTTGAGGTTACGATAGGAAAAAAAATGAGAGGAATCATAATTATGAACAAATCGTCGTGGAGAATGAGATGAGTAGGACGAGTCGTCGATGCTAGCGCAAAAGTTCAACGTACCGATTATCTGAAACAATCAATTCCCTCTTCCGCATGAACTCATATGTGTAAAACGTGATATATATAATGTATAAATAAATATATGTATATACAAGACGATTTACTAACGCGCATTTGCGTCAAGGAAGTTTAACCTTTTCTTTGCTAACTGAAACGAAACGATCAACTTCTCCTTCAATCCACAATCATATACTGCGATCATTGCAATAAAGATCGCTCCATAATCGATCGTGATTAATTTATCGATGCAACTTGCTTCGTATTAGCTAGGAATAGATTTTTAAGATTAATAGCCTCGTCGCTACTGGTTCAAGCAACAAACAAAAGAACAAATCGAAAATGCCTATGTTACATGATATGGCCACTTTAACAAAATCATTTCGATGCCAAGACACTTGGGCGCTGGAACGGACTAGCTACAATATTTTATCCCGCCTCGAATTAAAAAAAATCTGAGTATAAAAAACTTGTTTTCTATTCTCGAAATGTATTCTTATAAATATCTTACTATTTTTATCATGCCGAGTACAATAACTTTACGAGAAATGTTCAATCTCCCAAATACGCACTTGAATGAAGAATTCAAATGGGAATAAAATGATACGAAAATTTATTCTAAAAAAATGTTCATGAATTCGTTGTGGGAAAAAATACCGATTTTTATTATTTTGTTTTGTTTGATTTGATAAATCCACTCAAGTTTTTCCTTTTTTAAGATTTTTCGATATTTTGATTATTGAAAGAGATGCTGAGTAAAAGAATAAGCAAGTTTCTCTCCAGACATCTTTCGTTATAAAACACACTCTTCTCGGGAGGTTGAAATAGAAGGAGCAAGAGAGAGAGAGAGAGAGAGAGAGAGAGAGAGAGAGAGAGAGAGAGAGAGAGAGAACACCTGCTGTACCAGTGTAATCTTACATAAAAGCTTACAAAAGCCCTCGATCTCTGAGGAGTTCCATTGTAGTGGTGTAGAAAGTTCGAACCGGTTGACCAGGACCTAGGAGAACTCGAACGAGTAACCGAACTTCACCGAATCGATTTCCAGCCAGTCTCGCAGAAGAGACGCAAAATATTTCTCATAAAAAATTCATCGAGTTCTACTTCATCGCTCATTCTACAATAATAACAATGAATATGATAATAATTAAAATATTATCAAATATTTATCGTACCGCAAAAAAAAAATATAATGGGACAGACGGCAAAAAAAATCGTAAAAGTGGAACTGTCTGCGGAATATTTGAATGAATTCGTACGAATTTAGCATATGGGCCATGGTGGGTTATCTCGACAGCATTAATATTGATAAAGCGTGGCTATTCATGGACTAATGACCGTGTGAAAACGGACTAAAAAGATTATCGAATTGCTTTATACCAGAGAGCGACGGAAACAAAATTTCGAACGGGAATATGTATACGATTTAGGAACTAAATCAAACAACAATGAACTATCGAAAATTGTTTTCAAATCGCTGAAAAAAATCACATATACAATAACGATGCGATTATTACCACTAAAGTAAGTAATAATTATATTATAAGTAATGAAAAAGAAAAGAACAACGGAGGATTTCATCAAAATATCTGAAATATAATTAAACAGAGGAATTTAATAGCAAATTGATTAAGACCGGAGTCAAACCTTCTGTCTGCTCTTTTCATTACATAACTAATTTAATTTTGTTTCCTATTTTATTTCAATGACCCAAACATATCTAAGGATTAAGCACATAAAAATATCCAATGTTTTTATTAAGAACTAAAAAATGCTTTCGAGGAAATTAATACGACTGAATTAAATATTTACTCTTATAATAGAACGTTGTTGTTATTATTACGATTATAGGAATTACGATATATCAGGCTAGACGGGTTGTATTATATTGAACAACTATCGCACATCTGTCTTTTCCCAATAGGCTCATTCCGTCGTATGTCTGCGTATTTCAGAGAACCTACAATGTCCCGCAAACTTCGCAATCCTGGGAAAGGTCCAATTACCGCAACCGTCTAGCATTTCACGTTTAGACAGAACTCTTGAAGGTCAAAACCCGGACCTAGGTAAAAAGATCTCAGTGAGTCTTATCCCATGGAAAAATGGAACAAAAAAGGCCCTTAAAAAAATAAAAATTTCGTAACATTAGCCAAACTCGTCATTTTGTGTCTAGACGAGACGCAGGTCAGGGATTTTTTTTGAGAACCCCTATTAACTGAACCCAATTCTTCTTTTACGAAGAAGTATTTCACGTTAGTTTTTATTTTTAGAAAAGAATCGAAAATAAGTTAAATTCAGAATAAATTTTCACATTTTCAATCAACGTGAATTTTATTTTAATTTTAGCCTTCGGCTGTGCAAAAATCAGCCAACAAAAATGCACGGATGTAAGAAGTTAACACTTAATTAGAGTTCATACGACATTGTAGATTTTAAGCTAATGATCTTTTCTGTACAATTTGAAAACTCGATTGCAATTCTTATGACTCAATGATAACATTTGCCCCACCTCCTGTTCAGCCACACGCGAACCGTTATCTTAGCATAAATATTATTGTTTCAAACGCTCAATCAATCCTCGCGGTTATAAGCGTCGCTTAATCTGTTTGCTTGTTTTTTTTTTGCAAGTAACGATTTATTCGCAGATGAACGAATTTAGCAAAAAAGCAAGTCTAAATGTATCTTTTCCACATACGTCTATTAACAATCATTGTAGACGTAGCAAAAATGGAAAATACGTTCCTCAACTCGAACTTTCAAATACAAATAAAAAATCAGAAAAAACATAAAGAGGTTCATTTCCAGTTGCTGAATTTCCATCGTAAATAAAGAAAAAAACTCAGTGTTCGAACTCAATGTAAATTCAAATTTCCTCGACCAAATCTCCGCAGATTAAACAAAACAAATACACTTGTTTTCGTAATAATACAACTTATAAGGATGAAATACTTACGACAGCTGCGTTGATACATGTAACTGAGCTTATCGCGTGCGTCAGTCCTGAATTTCGTCACGAGAGGATAATCGTGATTATTTGTCGATTAAACCTCGTCTCAAACAAAATACCAGATGGTTGAAAAGTTTATAATATCCAAGGGTTAGAAAGGTATTGAAAATCTGGGACGACATCCTCAACATACCTGGAAAAATGATTAAAGGGTCTTCAAGAACGTCATCACAGAGTGATATCATGAGGTGACGTCACACCTGGGTGACGTACAATGCCAATAAAATATAATAGGACTGCATCACGTTCTATTAAGCAACTGGGGGAAAAAATAACACCTAATATCTATATGTATATCGCCATTTGCAAGCAAAGGGGATGATTTTATTGGGTTTTTATTAGTTATAACCGAATGGACGTTCAATAATCTCCATTCATTGGAAATCCGTCACATTTGCCTCACAAATGACCCGAAAATAATCTCATTATTACATTTTATTCTTGCGACCTCAAGGAATAAAAGCGCCGATCCCATACGGGGCTACACTCACGGAAAAATATTCAAAGACCTTTTGGAACGTCTCAACAAGTTTCCTGATCTGTCGAGACGGTTTGCAAGGTCGATCGAAATAATTGGTTCCGCAACTCACTACATACGTCATGAATTCTCAATAACATCGATTTAAAATACGTCATATTGGGTACCAATAATCTTCCGCATCGATTAAAGGTTTTTAACAACAGTCGTAAAAGTCTCATGCTAATTTTGATGCAAACAAGTTATTGGATGCTTTTAAGCGGCTGGATAATCAACGAAAAAAACATCATTTCTCCTAAAGGAATCAACTTCGTATTCAATGACGATTTTTTTTTTACCTAAAACCGTTTTGGATTACCAGGATTTTTGAAAAAATGATTCTTTTCCTTCTCTAATCTTGCCATCTCAGTGTGAAACTAAATTTCAAGTTCTCAACTGATGAACATCGGCGACGAATGGTACCGAAAGGAAAGTGTCTAAGCGAGGTCGGAAACCCATAGAGACTATTTTGGTTCTTCCCGAGGGTTAAGAAGACGAAAAGCAAGCCTGGCAAGCGCAAAGAATTGATCTGCGCTGGTAAATTATGTTGGGGAAAAGAATGAGAAAAAGAAGGCACGAGGGTTTCGGCGTTCGCTGCGAGCACAACTGTTTTCCATAGACGTTGTTGAATCCTCGTCCCACCTTTTCGTCTCTTAAATCTTATATCGTACCTACCATGTGGGTTGAGACTTCTGGCTATGATGGAATGGCTCGAGCCTGCTAAAATACAGCTTTTTTCTCATGGACCCACAAACTTCATATACTATTCCTCTACACAACCAAAGAGTGACAGTATTTCCTTCTGTAGTATTCAAGATGCGGGATCACCCTTCTTTTAGTGGTCTTTTGTCCTTTGTCTCCTCTACCTAAGCCGGCATAGCAGAATGAAAAATTTGTATCGCTGACTTTAGTAGAAACTGATGTCTCAGACTATGATTTTTGCAGGCATCAAAAAAATTTTATAATTTTTTCAGCTTTGATTGTTTAATTTGTTTAGTTTAGTTTAATTTAGCTTTAACTTTTAGTTAATAAGATCATGGAGATATGAAGAATAAGTATCGTTCACTTTTGTAATTTGGGTTTATAAGCGTCTAACAGCATGGGAACGCTATGCTGTCGTCATCGACCGAAAAACGATATCAGTTTGACATAATGCAAATTTCAGCATTGAACTGAGCTTGCCTTCTGTGCTTTTAATTTTTGGTTGACGTCAATCGTATTATCGAGCTTTATATCCAGACCAAACCACGTCCATGATGGAAAAGAGTCACAGCAGGCAACTCCACTTGAAGAACGGTCTGATTTAATGCGTTCAACCGCGTTCTCCAAGTGTCTTCCAGGCCTTGATCCACTTTAGGTTTCAATGAAAAAAAACAAACACATTTCTAATTAATGGGAAGCCGTTTGAAAAAATTTCCCAGCTATAGACGAGACAGAAAAATTTACATCAACCATTTGGAAATGTTGACTTGATTCATCGAGTGCGTAAGTGAATCTGATGGAGAGAAAACAAGGGTGAGTAGTTAATGAGTGGTCTACATTCCTTGACTCAGCATTTGCTGAGAAGAATTTCCAGGGTGGAATATTTCAGAAACCGGTTTCAAGCTTTCCACGAGTGGAGACGTACGATTGTAGGAGGGAGGATAGTCTATTTAGGATTTACAGATGGACGAAAGAATCACCACAGTCAGTCACAGAAGACTGTTTTGCCATGGAATTTTTTTTCATTTGCCACTGACACCCCTTGGTGTTTGAATCATAAGACATAAAGGGGCGTAACTCAGCTCACTTCGAAGGTTAAGTTTGCGTGCGTCGCGCCCTTTTGTGCCTCACTCAAGTATTCGATCACGCGCTGCATAGGTACAGTGGAGATTCTCGTAGTTTATTCGATTTTGAGATGAGGGCGAAGCCGAGCGCCAATCATTGCGTGGAAAATTCCCCCCTTTCTCACAGCCTTTACGAATCCCTGCGTTTTAAAGCTTCCCACTATTAAGGCTCTGCCCCCCACTATGACGCTTGCCTCGAGTAAACTATGAAAGATCTGAGTGTAGCCCAGATGTAAAATAGGAAACAGCACAATGTTTACACGCCAGAATCACGTGAACACAATCCACATCGGTATAGCAGTAGTACAACAGCAAAACAGAAAGGCCCGAGGTCGATATCGGTTACGAAATCCCCATTGTACTATCGCCGATCGAGCGAAGCCTCGTTATTTCCATGTCGTTTCCACTCCCTATCCGGAAAGTTATAGTTATAACATGATGTTTGTGAATACGCGAGGACGAAAAAGAGGATGAGATTAATGGACGATGGAAGAATTTTCAGCATTAGCTTATTTCAACAGTTAGATCTTATGAAGACTAAAATTCGAAGTCACACTGAGAAAAAAAAATTGTTCATCGAACAAAATCCCATTTAGTTTGGCAAGAAAATGGTGGCTTTTCTATTTCTTTTAGGATGGCAAATGATTTAGTTTATTCAATAAAAAAGTAGTTGAATCCACCATTTTTTTGTTCAACTAAATGGGATTTTGTTCGATGAACAAATTTTTTTTCTCAGTGCATTTACGCATATTTACGTGCAAATACATTTGGCTGAAAATAAATATGCTATTACATTTGTGATGTTCATTATATTCCTTTATTTTTGGTCAGTACTATAAAATAAATAAGTCTGATCAAAATAAACTTTAATACATTTTCGCAGACAGTCTAATATTTTTTTCAATCCTTCATCAAGGGAAGATAGAATAGGTGGTTTTTTAAAACAACATTTTATCAATAAATAGCGCAGAAACAACGTGAGCGATTTGTTGCAAAATTTAACAATTTCATGTCAGTGCTGTAATAGACTGGCACGAGTTATCCAACCAATGATCATCGAGATTGTTTCTTTTCGCCATGATGGTAAATTATTGACTGTAATTCCAAAGTTATTTCAAGGGAAAACTTAGTTTGCAGAGAAGACACGAGTCGTCGAGATTTCACTATCTATTCGAGAACATTAGAAGATCGTCCATCAATCGAGATGAGTTCGTGCCAAAGAGCAGTAATATTTATTCATTATATCTGGCACGATGAAGCTTTCTATGATCAGACACGAGACGCGAAGAGCATTGGCGGTTGAATTATTTTCAGAGTTTGCTTTTCGATCTCCAAATCTCTCTTTCTATCTCCACTTCTTTTTCTTCTGTCTCTCTCTCTCTCTCTTTCATTCGCGCCATTAAATAAAATTCTATCGATTGACTCATGCCAATTAATTATTTTTAACTTTGAACATTGTTTTGCCAATAAAAATATATTTTGTTTTGAACTTAATTCCCGCTATTTTTCAATAAAAAAAAATGATTTATAGTTTACGGTACATTCTATTTTATTCAAAGTATTGTCCTTCAGAAGCTACGACCGTTTCCTATCTTTCATCCAACAAACGGATTCTACGCCAATAGAAATCATTGCTTTTTGAGTCGATCCATTCATCGATCCATTTTATGATATCTTCAAAAGACTTGAAATGCTGTGAGACAAATCATTTTGAATCGCTCGAAACAAATGATAATCAAACGGTGCTATGTCCAGTGAATACGATGGGTGGTGAGGTAAGATTTCTCTGTTCATGTCCTTTATATACTTTTTTACAGTTTCTGCTACATGTGGCCGAGCATTGTCATGGAACAAAATTAGTTTGTTATGGTGTTTGGCATACTCAGGCCACTTTTTTCTCAATTCCTGGTTTAGTTTCATTAATTGTCGTTTATAGCAAACAGCTGTGAACGTTTCATCCGGTTTCAGCAACTCGTGGTACACCATACCTTTTTGATCCCACCAAACACAGCATCACCTTTTGAGCATGAATATTGCGTTTTGGCGTTGATGGACCTGGTTCACCTGGCAGTACCCATGCTTTTTTTCATTTGGGATTTTCATAATAAACCCATTTCTCATTGCCAGTCACGATTCGATGTAAAAATGACTTCCGACAATCATCGTTCAAGCAGCAATTCAATAATCGTTTTTCGCTTTACAAGTTCAATACGTGCGGGGGGAAGAAATGAGAAGAAAAACCGGAATAAGCATCCCGGGAATCCGCTCAACAAAATTGCATTGCAAAAGTCTGCTAAGAAATTCCACAGGTTGTTGCATCTGTTTGAAAATAATATTTACATTCGAAGATAGAGGATCCATCAGTCTGCATGTCTACGCCGTCGTAGCCGCTGGCAAACATTTCTATTTTTATACACACAAACACACACATATTTATATATAGAAATGTTTATAATGAATATCACTTGATATTTGTATGCTATACATATATTTATGCATAGTTAACGATCGCCTGGTTGCGCATATCACAAAATGTATCAACGAAAAGTTTCCTTGACATTTAATCTTGGCGCTTGATTAAAGAGAAAAACAACAAGTATCTCAGGAAGGCTGTGTTATGATCCATAATAAAATAGACAGTCAGTAGATATTTGGCACTATTGCATGTCCTACATTCCATCCGTTATGAGGAGATATTTAAAAAAACGGAAATATACGAATAATTTGATGAAATCAGACAAAAATAAGATTTTAATAGTGAAAATATAGGGTTGAATTGATACTCACTGTAGATTTTCATTGTTGATTATTTTAACTATCATACGTTATATATACATAATTTTATTAATTATTACGATTGTACGAGGTGTTATGAAATTCAGAAGAATTTTATGTCTATTCCATTTATTTCCATGGACGAAGAAAACTGGGGAATTCCTTGAAAGTATAATATCCAGTAATGCACCGGTTTATTCGATCTTTGTTCCCGGATGTTCAATTCGATCTTTCGAGTTACGACGTAATATTCCCGGATTCTCGAGATGTGCAACGTTTTAGACTCTGAGAAATTGTTTTATAACCTACATAAAATGAGCTGGTAGGACGATCAGTTATGAAGATTACAAGTCGTTGTCCGAAATAATATATCTCGAACCAAGCAATAGAAAATTATTGTCAATGAACATTTAATAATATTTTGTTTTAATATTTTTCTAGCTTTCTCTACAATTCATGAATAGTTCGAAAAAAAATAAAGCTATGATTAAAATTTTCTAAACGATGAAATTAGTTTAGTTGTACCTCTAAAAGAAAAATCTACACGAAAGTTAATAAGCAATTAAACAGAAAAATCGTAAATTTCTCGTTGGTTATAGAAAAAAAAACAGTTGGAGATCGTTTGCATCTTTTAATGGCCAAAATGAGCCATGAAGCGTGAAAAAGAGATCAAACTTAAGCACGGGAATAATTCTAAAACTACAGTAAATCAGTGTCATCGCATAATTGTTTCATTTAACTATTTTTTTTACAAATTTCAAACGGGTGGTTAAATTGCATTTAAAAAACCGAGAGATTTTTCTTGAGTATATTAAACAAATTTTTAATCTAAAGTCTGCCTATAAAAAAATTATTCACAGTTCGGTGATTTCCTCGATGTTTGTTTATCCAACATTAATACAGAAAGTTAAGCAATGCTCATAGGATTCCTTTGCTGGCTAAAGAATCCCTATAAACCTTACACGACTGCGTTAAGCTGGTCAGCTTCATCGTGCAGCTGTTATATATAGTTTTACACTATAGTCAGAAATGAGAAACTGTGGTCGAGTATTCGAGAGGGTGGGAGAGTCTCGACGTCTGTCTGGAAAAAGTGAACGGCGCCGTTCGTTCGTTACATCCGGCGATGCACCGGTTGATGCACCTTCGTGAACGTACATAACCTCTCCAAAGGGCATAAAAGGGCTTGTTTGCCCCTTTTTCTGCTCTCTCTCTCTCGCTCTCTCTCTCTCTCTCTCTCTCGCTCTCTCTCTCCCTCCCTCCCCCCCTCCCTCCCTCCCTCCCCCCCCCTCTCTCTCTCTCTCTCCCTCTCTCTCTCTCTCCCCCCTCCCTCTCTCTCTCTCTCTCTCTTGCTTTTGATTTGCTCTTCTCCATTTTTTGATTCCTCTCACGTTGCCTTTAATTCGATGATACATATATATAAATATATATTTATCGCATAATCTATCTTCCGCCATCGACACTGACTCCTTCAATTCTATCAATAGAATCTTGTGGACGATGGACTGACCGCAATACTGGATTATCCGACGCAGAAATAGCGATAACCCTCTCCAGTTCCCCACCATCGACTCGTCCATCGTGCCGTCTATCTTGAGTGTTTCTTCCTCTTTCTACCTTTCTCGTCGTCCTGTCCTCGTACAATACGTTGTTATTATGGATCATTAACTCTTAACACCATCTTATACCAAACGGAGTTAAGTTAAGATTGCTATTAATATTCTTGTTAATACCATGTGGAATACTTTTATTTTTACACAAAAGGTGACGTCGTGCATTTTGAAGATCTTACACGATATTAGAGGGCATGCATGCATTCAGTGAGATGTGTACGCGTATCATCGGTGGGTGATACACTGCAACCTCGATTTATCGAATGTTGATTCATGCAATATTCCCCACTATGCGACCCGTATCGATCGCTCTGCGTTTGGTAGGGGAAGCGCCCGGTCCAATCCGGCCATTGGTCTGGTGCGCAGAAACAGAAACACGAAGTGTGCGCAACGTTCTATATTTACAAGTGTGATGCGGAGTCGATCCCGCCGCTGTTCGAACAATCAAGGTTGCAGTGTACGATGAATGAAATCAGATTAAGATTACTGTTAATAATTATCAGATCAACCGGTTTTATATTTATATTAATAGCTCGTAACAGTTTATTTATAAAACTGGATGCTTATTCGTGGATGTCATTTTATAGATCTTCAGTTGTCGTTCAACAATTTGTGAATCTTTGTGATTGACTTATTTAAAATAGAGTGGGGAATATCACAGGAATTGCAAAAGTTTACTAAATAATCTAGGATTTCAACGATAAACCAATAATTAGCTAACAAACGATTTTGACGTTTTTCAATAATTTCTGTTTTTGTTTTTAATTTTTTGTTCTTCAAATTCAAATATTGTTGCTGTTATTTTTCTTCCAAACATACTCATTTCACATGGTTTACAATAAAACAGACGTGTTTCATTTTCTCGACGACGTGTGCATCCCGATCTAATCATAAAATTCTGCAAGATCACGAGTGCCTACGTCAAAAACCGCATGACTTCGAAAAACATAAGATGCAATTGTTATTGTTGGCCACATATGGACGTTAAAATATCAAGCATCGAAGTAAGCCATCCTTCGCATACACCGTGACGTTATTACGATCATCCGTTCTCGTGGAGTTCGATCATGAGATACATATTGCCCTAATATGATGATACATGAGCACGCGTCGATACACCAAATGATTCTGTCCTTGAGTGCGATCAAAATAATAAGAAAAGTAAGCAGAAAATAATTTGAGCAGAAATTAAAAGGTTTTGACGTAGGATGTTGAACGCGTTTATAGATTAGTCTCTATTAGACTCGTGTGTCATCGGAATTTCCCGTTATTACGGGAGGTGTTCTTTCAAGTTACATTCATGAATATCATTCGAAACAACACATATATAGTTCATAATTCGAATAGTAAATGAGAAAACGAGCTGAGTGCCCAAGTACACTTGAGAATGGAAAATCGCAACGTGAGCCAAAATCATTTTGTCTCAAAGTGAAGGAATTTTATTTTTCTTCAATTCACTGTTGGGGGTTGACATGGTTCAAAAACCATTAAAAAAACAATCAATAATTAAAGAGTTCTAATCCACTTTTCAATCCACTATAGTAAAATTCACTACGACACATTCAGAATTCAAGTTTCACAATTTAGAGTTTGATTAAAGGAATCTGTAGGCATGAGATTTATCCAGGCAAATCCAGATCCTGTTTTTTGCAGCGTAGACATTAGAATAGCTGGGACGCTGGTGAGCTAGGTTAAAACCGGTTCGACTCCTATTTTTATTATTCTATACCTATGGTCGACTATAGTATGTTAATGCATATTATGGGATTGACGAATCTCCTGGTTTCACTGTAACCAGGCGTCAACCTAAAACATCGAGAAGATCAACGTCCTTCACCTCAAAAAGGGCCCTATAATATATTATGAGAAATGCTACTCAATAACCAATTAATAAATATCGATAGTTAAACGTCCTTTCATTAAATACATATTAAAAGTTATTAAAAAGGTATTAAAAATATGTTGATTATTTTTTCAGTGACCATTCTCAATAAACTAAGGATTTAAGGTGTACGATGCTAATGAATTTGGTATCGAAGGAATATTACTGAGAAAAATATGAAAATAATGTGACCACGAGTGAGATAAGAGCTTATCGGTGCAGCAACGATTTCTCAGGCAATTAAAAACCTATTTCCATATATTTATTTATATAATAATGTAGAGTATGTACTACTAAAAACTTAAAAACATTTGCTGATAGTCAATTCCTACTCTAGAACTTAGGGAGACCGAATCCGATTTCATCGGTTCGAATATTATCTCAAAAATCGCCTTAAAACAATTACGAACGATAAAGAGTAAGAAACTATCCTATTCCTCTTCATTCATAGTCTGTAACCTCCTTTAAATTTTTTTTCTACTCATCTTTTCCACAGCTTATCAAATTGTTATCCATCGTTGTTCCTGTTGATTAGGATTTTTATAATAATTTAGCGGTCATCTATTTAAGTTTAAAGAGCTCTCGTTGATTATACATGAATAATTTATATCACAATCAGTATCCGTCGGTAGAGAAGAAATTCATTTTGAAAATATGGGAATTATAGTACTGCATACTCTTTTTCTTTCACGAGAAAACTTTCACTCGAACCCACTGTCTAAATTTCTCATTCACTATTAAAATATTTATGGAAATAAAGCTTTTTTCTTACCATATCTAAGTCTACATTTATATGCTACAAAGTCATGGCATCAATACATTGTAAAAATAGTACAACTGCGAAATTAGCAAAACTTTTTTGTTTCATTCAACATTTGTTTCTTTCTGAACGCGTCATTCGATGAAAATGTAATCCAATTTTTTGCTACAATTCTTGCGAACAAGGCCGTTAGAGGATCACGAGTACGGGTCAACGAACGTCCTCGGCTTTAGTCTCTGGCTAACTCCCAAACGCGTACTTCCAATTTTTAATTTTGCTACAGCCAAAAACCAAAGACAATAATTGTCTGCTCGATTTTGGAATTTTGGTCATCAATGGATGATCGATTTTGAAATTTTTATTTTTCTAGTTTTTAGTAAGCTGTATATTTTTCGGAAACGCATACCAGCTTTTGAAATTTAGTAAAAATTGTTACATATGTTGTTACATAATTTTTGCGTTTAAGAATATTGATAACAAAAAATAATTTTTCCATGGCTTGAATTTATATTTATTACAGAAATAGAATATTGGTTTTCGATGCTATCACCGTATAAAAGTTGGGGCATGATGGGTTTGTGAGAGACCCTTCATATTACATTTGTCATGCAAATAATGTCTATTATTTTCTTTATACGACCAATTTATGCCCAAATAAACTTTCAAACCATATTGTTGCCTATAAATACTCCAAGGCCATGCGTACCAAAATTATATAACAATCCCTTGATGATCAAATATTGGTCAATTTATTTTTAGCTCAAAGAACAATAAAAGTAAGTAGGAAAAGCAATTAATTGAGTGCCATCGTTTGGCGACGCCCCAAAAAAAGATCGATAATTGCTGACAGGTAATGTTCGAACGATAGACAACGCGTATCGTACAATAAACTCGTGCATACTCCACGATGAGGGCGAAAGAATCGTATAACGACTGGGTCTATGAAAAAAGATCCGTTTTAATATTTTGTAGTTCATAAAAACTCGTGTATCTTACCATAAATGTCATATTAAGAAAACACTATCTCAAAGACAAAGCCGGACGGGTCATAGGCCCGAAGTAAACGACATTAATACCGATTTTTTCATCGGATTATCTGATTATGCAAATTACAATATAATTACAAAGAACTACTAATACGCTAATGTAGTAAAATATAAAATGCATATTAATATCAATTATAAAATTATCAAATTAACAATTCATTCAATTGGGAGAAAAATGATCGTTTATTATTTTATTTTATAATTTTCTACAAGATATTTATACACATTCGTATCCATGCTATATTTAAATCTATGAGAATTGGCTCGGCATGTCTGAGCGTACATGAATATTACACATTTATAATACAAAGTGTATATAGAACCAGTAAATACAAGCGATGATTTTTGTTTATACATCTTTAACGATAAGTCTCAAAAAATCGAACTAACGTCACCGCACTATTTCTACGGTATGCTATTTCATCAAGTGCTACCAAATATTCTAGGTTCTAAGCCACACAAATGGTGACGTTCTGTGGCTACTTTGTACTCGATATTAACGTTGATAAAACGGAAATATTTATCCTAATACATCGATGCATAGATATTTTATTTATTTATATATCTAGAGCCGCGGCAGCGTCTTGACACCTAAAAGGATGGCGTTGAATGTCCAAGGCAAAACAGGCCGAGTATCTATACTCGAGATTGGGCGTCACACGTGCTAGAATTCCAAACGTCGCTACACGCGTCGCGGGGAATCGCCGCAATGCTTTTGAGCCTTACAGCGTTGCCATATCGTTCTTATGCGCATGCGCGCGCCGTTGGTGCTCAAATGCTCAGTAGAAGATGTGGCAACGTCGAACGTAAAATCATATGTACGACTCTACACGCGCTAGCGGAAAACGCGCTAGCGGAGAAACGCCGCATTTCTTGCATTTAGTCATATTAAATATTATTTATAAAATATAAATTGAAAATTATCGTATGATTTTCTGTTTCATTGCGTTCTAATAATAATAATGCAGGAATAGCTAAATTGTCACAAGTGTATCATTCACCAATTTTTGTTGATTAATGAAAAAGCAAAAAATGCGGCGTTTCGCTCATAGCGCGTGTGACGGAGGGTTAATGAATTTTGCAGGCAGCAAATTTATTACGAAAACAGAAGCTCATAACTTCTGGATGGACGCCGTGCAGAGTTTCAGCCTGTTATGAAAAAGCTTAAATCGAAGAGTAGAAAATCCAAAAATAAAAATGAATACATGAAAGAATCGCCATTTCAAAAAGCTCTCGACTCCAAATACAAACAACGCTACAGACGTTTTGTGAAGTGAGCAAAATATCGAGAAAGATGTTAAATATTTTTTAGCACGTTCTGATCCAAGTAAACCAAAATCATCGAACATTTTTTTTTAACTCGAGTTTTAATGAGAATACCCCCAAAAACCACTTTCTCAACATTTTCTCAAAGATTGGTTGAAAAACAAAATTTTTCGAAATATTTTCTGAAAGGTTGATTGAAACACGAAGGAAATTATTTCTCTTTTTATGCCGATATCTCAATTTTTGGATTATACTTTCCACCCCAGTATTTGAGTCTGATTTTTTAAACATTTTTAGTGAAATCCGTGACACGAACTTGACCATCGAACTACATCATTTACAAATTATCTTCATAGGATTATTATATCCATCTTTTGTTGCCCAACACGATTATTACCGATCTTTAACAAGCAATCGCGATAGAAGAAATCATGAAGACCTTTCTTGTAACGTAAACTTATTTGTTTTACCATTTTATTGAACGATCATTCAACAAAATATTTTGAATTTATATATGTTATATTTGAATATATATATATATAATATAAATAATATATATATATAAATTTGAATATATATATATATAATATAAATAATTCGAGACGTTTTTGCTTAAATTTGAGACAGGTTTTTTTAATACATCTTGGTATCTGTTACTTTCCAAAAACTGCAGCTTGAATAATAAATTTGTTAAACGATTTCAAGTTAAAATAAGAATTTATAATTCGATGTGACTTTAGATGCCACCATTTGAGTATTAATTTTACGTCTACGAAAAATTCACAATGAATTTGAATGTATGAGCGGGAGCCTCATTTAAGTTTTTTTCCCTCGTATGCGGTTGAATCCTCGAATCGAAATGAATACAGAAAAAATGACCATGTGATTTCAAATAAGTAAGAATAACGTGAACTACGAGTATGCGTTGACCTCAAGAGATATCTCGTCGTCAAGAGAACTCTCGGCCATCCCACGAAGCGGATTACAGCACAACTGATTTCGAATTATTTTTATCGTTATTTTTTCTTAAATTTAATTATTATAATTATGTTCGTTGTAACGCTGGTATCGAGGGTTTCGTTAATTACATCGCCTTTGATAAACTTGAATTATGAAAAACACGATAACATTTTCGAACTGGTATGTTCGGTGGTGCTTGAAATTAATGGAAGAATTGGTAATGTTGCGATATTAAATTACTTTAATCGATAATTTTTTAATAAATCATTTTTTAGGTTCTGAGATTAAACGCAGTGAAAAAATAATTATGCAATTTAATTAAGACGTCATCTAGAAAATTGCATTATTTTATTGAACTTTAATTAATTTCGCACAAATGTTTTTTAAATCGTTAAAAGCAATAAAATTCTCAAAAAATTCCTCTGATGGTAAAAAAGCCACCGATTTGCAGCTGTTTTTATCATTGTCATTGTTACAAATTCGTAATGAGTAACAAAACATGTGACTACTTCCGCTACTCGATCCATCGAAGACAACATTTGCTTCTCATTATTGTTTAATAAGCACATCATTTGCATTCATTGTTATGGTTCAATAATATTTCCTACGAAAGTCAGGTACAAGGTTCTTTCGTGGATAATTAGAGCCCCCGGTGTAAACAATTCTTTCAGTGACAACTGTTGTTTTTTAATGATGCTCATTAACAACGAAGTTGCAGTAGAATGATAAGTATAGCAGTTGCGTAATAGAAAATTGTATTTTTGCGATGTTTTTACACTGAACCATTTTGATCCTATTAATTTATTCAGTGAGACTAAAATTGTTTCGCGATTAAATAATTTATATGTTGCATATAACGATTTTTTATGAGGTTATGAAAGAAAGTTTGGCTTGTGGCGAGTTTTCTTATAAACGGAAAGTTAATGAAAGCTTTCATTAGAATACATTAGGATAACAAGAATAATGCTGTGATTTTTAATTATTTATGACGTAGTCAACTAGCCTGCTCTATAATCTCTTTTTCTTGCTCTCATCGTCGTGTTTCATTGGTCAATTCCTCCCACTTTTCTACTCGCGAAACAAAATAAACAAACAGTAAATAATTATGATCTAGATTAAAACTTCACAATTCAGAACCCGTTCTCGTGAACAACTTGCCAAATCGTGTTTTTTGTACGCCATAAATAATGTACGAAATTTTTTTATGATACAAAGAGATGTCACAGGTGGCTACAACGGAAGCAACTGGAATCTGTATATAACTTGTTTTACTGTCGGTCTGAATGTTTGTTTGTCCTGTCACCACCTGCTGCCCAGACTTATCACGATTTGCAGTATGATCACGAAAACTGACAATGAGTCAAGTTATTATACATCGTAACAATGTTCCCAAGCAAAATATAATGAACGATGGCAGGTCGCCGGAACTTATACATACGAGAGTACACAATGCCGTAGTCGAATTATAACGAGATCGTCTAGTCAAGTTGAAGAACTTGAGACTTCGAGAGTATATCCTTGAGCTTTGGCAAAGGCCTGATGTAATATTTGGCCAGTTACTTAAATACGTCAAGGTTGAAGACCCGCAACGTTTTCTTTCCATCCTTCTATATTTTTCGTCTTTTTATTCCGGATTCTTTCGGAAATATGACGTTTTCGGATGTCTGCGATGATTTTTGATGAACCAAAGGCTGTTTGGAGTTTCGCTAATAAACCAGAAAAGTTGAATTTCAATAGACTAGAAGAAAAATAACATCCTCATTTGAAATTCAATCTCAATTGAAAAAAAAATCTGAACTCATCGCTACTTCATTTTAATTCTAAAAAAGAGTGAAATTTATGTATTTTACGGATTCCCTCAATGAAAGTCAAAAACTTCATCAAAGATAACATCGAGGCCTTTGAAAAATAGGTGACGCCGTCCATTCTAAGTTATGGTTTGTGACACTCGTCCTAGGATTGCGAACTAAGCTGCGATGTTACAATACACGTCAACGAGACACACCGATGATGATAATCATCGTGCGAGAATCGCAAAAGATTCACCGCGTTTGTCTCGTCGAGTCTTCGTCGACTAAGCGAGATGAAGGACGCGTGACATGGGTCGGTTGTCAAAGCTTTACCACGGCTAGTGGCTAGATAAAAATATCCACGTATGTTAATGGATGTCAGTATGCCTATAACATGGACCTTGGGACGTCACGGTATTGGTGACGTATTCGCAGTGACGTATCGTGTCCATTGATGACGGACGTGGCAAAAGCCTTCACAAATGGCTGCTTGACTTCCAGTATTGATCAAACTGGTCTATAGTCTTGTAGAAATACATCATGCAGGTTTGACCAGCGGGAAGACTGTTGTTGAATAATGACATTTGTTCGTGTCTAATTTTGTTGAGATTCTCTTATTTTGACACTATTCTAGACGACAATTGGCCTTTATCAAAAATGTAATTTTAACCATGTCAATTCGAAAACTTCCACAGCTTTGAACAGGATGAACAATGAAACCATCTGCTACAAACGATCAACCATTATGAAAAAAAAAAAAATATGATGAATGAAAGAAAGAGACTGGTACGGTAAAATGAGTAAAAGCACGTTCCATTAACGGACAACACCACTGTGACCCCCTATTTTTTTCACATTTTTCAAGAATTTTTTTTTGTGGGAAAAAAAGAGATATTCGAAAAATTTTTTTTGGGTTTTCTTCCTTGTTTATTAATGTATCAAAAAACATTTTTTTCACATTTTTCACGTCGCATGGTGGCGCTGGGGAAGCTCTCGCGTCATCTCCGCAGTGGTTCGCGGCACGCAGCAGAACTCGAGCAATTTTTATCCGATCGACTTCAAATTTTTACTGTGTCAATAAAAGTAGATTATTTAGAGAAGTACATAGGATTTTTTCGATATCTCAATAATTGTAAAAGTTATAGCCTATTTTCGACGAGAAATTTTGCTCAAAAATCATTCTTTAATTTCAAAGGCGTGCTTATTTTTTAAAAATCAATATTTTTCCAAATCCCTATGTACTTCTCTTCAAAATATCATATTATTAACGAAAACACTCGGTATTTTTTTTCAGATCGACGTTGAAGAGAGTTCTGCTGCGTGCCGCGAACCACTGCGGAGATGACGCGAGAGCTTCCCCAGCGCCACCATGCAGCGTGAAAAATGTGAAAAAAATGTTTTTTGATACATTAATAAACAAGGAACAAAACCCAAAAAAAATTTTTCGAATATCTCTTTTTTTCCCACAAAAAAAAATTCTTGAAAAATGTGAAAAAAATAGGGGGTCACAGTGGTGTTGTCCGTTAAAAATGAGAGATCGTCCTGATTATCCAAGTACATGTATAATAATACCAAACAAACTTTTGTGTACCATACATCTACAATAGATCTAACGTAATGTCAACTATCAAAGCCCGGAAACTTTCCCTCCTGGCAACATAAGTGCGAAGGTTGATTGATGGAACCTGAAATATCGATCGAGAAGTGGACCCCATCAGCTTTGACACGAGCTCCAGAGCTTTGGAGTTTTGCTCTTGACCTTTAAAGACCTTTTTGTGTCATGGAGAAGGTCAAGGGTTCGGAAATCTGATATCTCTATGGAAGGAGAGAAAAATAGCATTTTCGATACACGAGGATTCTTGCAATGTGAAAAGGTGAAAGTGTTTCGAATATTTTCTGGATTATTGAATTTTAAAAGATTGATAATTGGGTTGTCGTAGCCTGCTCTTTTGACCTAAGCTTTTTTCCCCTTCAAATGTCAATTGAAACGCGACAAATTTTCAGTAATAACTGCTTTCTTTAACTTTGGGGATTAAGATCGTGGAACACTTGATTCGAATTACATCAACTTCTACATAGAAAATTTAGCTGTTTATGTATGTATACTTCACGACTTTAATGTTCTTGATAAAAATGGAATAAAGCAGTGCGTCTTTAGATCGTCGATTATAAAAAAGAGACTGTATAGATTTCAACACGTGCAGGCTCATTGCACTCTGAAAAGAATAATAGCTTCAAGCGAAATTCGATGACTCTGAGCTGACTCGTCCGTCCACGCGCTCTCAACCTGAATGACTTCAGTCGAAGTGTGTGTAGTGATTCTCGCGTACTCTGGTCTGGTAAGCTCATTCTTTTTTCTCATATACGCTCAACTCATTTTTCCTGTGTATTGCAGCTCTAGTGTAACCCAAGAAGATTTATGATTATCGAAAGAGATACTACTTCTGACAACATAAGATGAAAGTCCTGCTATCGACCTTTTGAACTTGTGACCAAGACTTAGCGTAACATAAGATTGAAAATATAGGTGCAAGCGTTTTTAAAGAAAGTTCATTGGCAGTTGAAATATTTTCAAGTTGCATTTCTTCACGTGAGGTCATTGAGCTTAGACCTTTTAAAAGTTTGTTGGCCAACAAATTCAGCAACTATTTATGGTTGCCTACTTTTTTCATATATATCGAAAGTGTAGTTCCATTTTTACTCCACATTAGTTTTTACTCCGCATTGTAATTGACCAGAATCCAAGATTATCGACACTTTCTGATTCAACACAAGGAAATATTTTTTCATGAATATTTCCAACATCAAATGCTCGAGTTCGAACGCTCTCTAAATTCGAAAATGAGCCCAAACTACAAAAATAAAACGTGGGTGGTTCCTTCGCGATAATCTCGCAGAGATTAGAAATCATTAGATGGGGAAGTAAGTATAATGTTCGATGTCAGCAACTGACTTAACCCACGTACAGGACGTGTATTGATAATCGAACTGGCAGCTAATTGATGTGTGTCCCACATATAACGGTCGTGAACTGAGCTGTGCAACTCGACGACGATGAACGGAGCGGCGTAATAAAAATATATTTAATCATTGGATAAATAAGCATACACACGTGTGTGTATCTATATTCATTTGGCTTGGATTACAGAGCCAATGTTAGTGAAATGGGTGGCCCGGTTTGGAGAATTTTCGAACAGTAGTCGAATAACAAAATTGATACTTGCTAATTAATCGTTATTATCAATGATTTTTCAGGCAGTATTAAAAAACCCGAATATTCGAACTACGTGAGAAAAATATACCAATCTAGTACTAAAAATATAAGATACCTTGAAGTATAATTTACAAGAATAATAATATGAAAAATCGTCGACGATAAATTTCAATCCGTCTGTTTGCTGTCCCCATAAATTAAATCTCTTCCTTGCTTGATCTATAAAAATATGTTCATCTATCACTCAGGTTTAAAAATACTTTACATTGAGGCTGTTGAAGAATCTTCAATCGTTTGCAAATTTAGAAGGTTTTAGGAGACTACCAAAAGTAGAACATAAAGTATACACAAAAAAACATTTGTTTTTTTTTACCAAACAATATTCGAAATTCGAAATTCAGGGATAAAAAGCTTTACAAGGGATTTTTAAATCTTCATCGAGTTTATACTTTCCTGGAGCGCTAGTATTTAAATTTGGAATAACTTGTATATGAATATATATCTATAGTTGTGGATGCATTTTGTATACGTATCATGAAGTATATATGAATAAGATCAATGCGGGCACGAGCATGGCCTTGCACCCAGAGAACTCACAGTGCATTATAAATTATATATATATATATATATATATATATATATATATATATATATATATATAACTTATAGTTCTTCTTACGTTGCTTCATCCAGTTTTTATTAGAAATAAAGAGGGGCGAACTTGATGCAATAAGTGTGCGTGGTATTGCAAAATGTCGTAATTTCAGATCACATCAAATGCACTGTGCAATGTAATATCACAGTTCAGCTACAGTTGAAAAATTCGAGTTCCAAATGCGAGAATTGAGAGCACAGAATTATTAACAATTTATGGGAATTTAATTGGGTTCTTTTTTCTATTGGAAAAAATTGTCGAAATTTAATTCTACGTGAATACGGAAAAACCTCACTGTGCAATGTAATATCACAGTTGAGCTACAGTTGAAAAATTCGAGTTCCAAATGCGAGAATTGAGAGCACAGAATTATTAACAATTTATGGGAATTTAATTGGATTCTTTTTTCTATTGGAAAAAATTGTCGAAATTTAATCCTACGTGAATACGGAAAAACCTCCATATATTCTTACAAAACACTGGTATGAAATAGGGAAAAAATGCTCATCCATCGATAAACAGAAATACCCTGTCCATCCATTTTTATTCGAGGCATAATATAGTTTTTTTTCTTACGGATAAGGAATACATAAATAATTCGATTTTTTGCCAATTCAATAGCGTCAAAATTGCTCGGTACAAATATACTCAATTTACGTCACGTGAAAGTGTTTTATTCATTTTTTAGACAATCAATAAATATAATATGCAAAAACGAGAAAAAAAACCAACAACTACGACGAATGAAAAATGGAACGAGCGTGATTTCAGCGAATAATAGCGTGAGAATAAACAATTAGGAAATAGCGCGGTATAAATCTTGAGTAGATTATCGTAACAATAATATTATGGATTATGTATTATGAAATTATAACATGGAAACATACATGACACTTGATTGATGAAGATTGTGATTTAAAAAATTATTAAAAATGTTCACCTCCTTCTCGTATGTGCACACAGACTTTTGTAACAAACAAACACAATTTAAATAATTCTCATACAGTCCAATAATGATTAAGAACTCACCAAGATGCGACAACGATTGCAAGGAATCTGAAACAACAAAATGAAAAATAAATCGATTAATGCCGCGTGAGTGTGCATTGAAATGTATAGCGTGCTTACGTTGAAAAGCTTTGCTTGTAAGCGTTCATTGTGATTTGCATTAATACAATAATGATAACGAGGAAAAAAAATAAATATACATGTTTATATTAAATATATACTAAAATTGATGTTTGCAATGAATCAATGCATTAAACAAATAATTTAAACAAAAGTGGTCGTCAATACTAGCTTTGAATAGCATTTTAGCATAAAATATTGACATCGCGATTCCACCCTATTCATTATTTTTCTAGAAAGTAACATATTTCACAAAAATATAGTTTCGACGTGGGAAAAGAAAATTCTACATTCCCCATGGTAAATAATATTTTGTTTGGAAAAGCGATTTTGTTCCTCGCAATATTTCAGTCCTGTAGAAGTAAAAGTTAAAAATCCAAGCATCAATTGGCAATTTCCCGTAGATAAAAAATACATTTCTATAAACATACACTAATCTAGCTCAATGATCAAAGCATCGAGCCGAACACGGCGGTGCGAAACTCGAAGACAGCGAAAAGTTCAAGCTTAAGGCATCTTCTCACTTTAAGCGCCTCAAAAATAGGCTGTTTTTGCGATTTTTTTTCGAGGATTTTTGCTTAAAATTATGGGATAAAACGGATCCTATGTAATAAACACATCTTTCAAGTACATGAAAAAATTTTTATTTTATTTTTTTAAACAATTATTATAATACATCAGTAGCATTGAAAAACCCGTGTAAAAATGTTATGGTCGTGGCTTGTTGATGGTATCTCCGAGACGGGTCGTCTGAAACAAAAAAATAAAACTGTTTTAGATTCAGTATGTCAGTGGCTATAGCGCATATCATCAGATTTTTGATATTCGCGAAAATAACAAAATGGCGCACGTTTTTCGAAAAAGTAAAAAAAAACCACGATTTTTTTGCAGTTTTTTGTAAAAAAAAAATTCTTAAAATCAAAATTTAAAAAATCTGATGATATGCGCTATAGCCATAACTATGAAGCATATGTCATTCAAATTTCATGACAATCGGCCGGATAGTTTCCGAAATTTCATCAACAAAGCACCGAAAAACCTTGTTTTGAGATAACTGCGTTTAAAGTTTTGGAGGGATCGCCGGGTACTCTCAGGTAGTCACCTAACGGTCGCCAAAAAATGTAGTTAGACTCGTCCGATCTTTATGAAATTTCGAGATGACATTTTTGAAGATATGTACTTTCAAAATTTAAAAAAAAAAAAAAATCGATTTTTTTAAATTTCCAAAGTGAGAAGACGCCTTAAGGGGAAGAGAAAAGAAACGAAAAATCAGAACGAGGCGAGCGAGTGCGTCATAACAAGCGGCATAGGCTAAAACTCATCGAGCTTTTAACCAACGACGAAAAGGTTTGTACGCGTCTGGCCCAATCGAAAAGCGACTCAAGACTATTTTCGAGTGCTTGGCCTGGTTCATGATTTCGAGTGCACGACGAGAGTACACGAAAGAGAGAAAGATCACGACGTTCACGCTGAAAAGGTGAGGCGAGGCTAGTGGGAACGAGGGTCCGGAATCGGTTAGCCAATGCCATAGTTAAACACAGCGTTCTATTATTTTTGGCTACCAGTGGTTATTTATAATTACGTTGGCGTACGAGAGTATCCTATGCACTGCAGAGTCGATGCTACTGTATCCATGGAAATGCAACATTACAAAAATTGCAAACTATTTGCTTCTCTTTGGTCCTTTTGAAGTTACGATTTTTTGTTTAATTGTTTAATTTCTCGCTTATTTCTCTTTCAATCCTTAATAAACCTAATGCGGAAGTTTGCCCATAAAAACGAGTAAATCATGATCACAATTGTTGATCAAAAGTATAGTAGAATTCCTCGTACGATTAACAATCGATAAAAGAATTCATAATCATCAAAACCAGAAAGAGACGCATCTAAATTGAACAAAAATGTTGTCATAATCGTTGTTGTATTGTCGTTAAGAAATTGTCATCATAAACAGCACATTCCGAACTACAAACTTGTCCAACGATACGTATTAATTTAATCATTTACATCACGCTCATTTTTTCATTTGTTTTGGTCGCATAGTCAGTTCGACTCCTCAAGCTTTCTCATCGATATGCAGAAATTTGTTGGAGGACATCGATAGTTCATAACGGTATGGTTGAACGTTACATGCATATATCGCAAGTTTGAGAAATGTTGAAGGACTCTCTTGAAGCTTCACGGAACAAGGAACAAAGAAAAATCAAGCCGATAGAAATGTTTTTGTTAATCGACGATCATCATCGATGAGAAATTTGATTAACAATTTTTTACATTTCAATTTAGTGCATTTTATTTATATTTTTGTTCATATACGGCATAATTTGATAACAACTTTTCATTCGAGCGACTGTGCACTTGAGCAAACATTTGAATATATAAAAATTCTGTGTCCCTCAGTTTCATTTACTATTTTTTTTTTTCGAACGTCATGAAACACCAGACGCCAAAGCAAATTATGAAAGACTCGAGAGACCTGATAGCGTTACGATTCTCACGATCGTTGGAAGATCTTATTGTGTTTCTATCGTTTTTTGTTTATTATTATTACTATCAACTAATCAGTACGAAAATGATCGGTTTCCTGTTTATCAAAAATTCAGTTACGTTAATGTACATAATTATGACATTATTTATTTTGATAATTCATATACAAAACAGTAAAAGTTTCAATAAACATGTTTTTTTTCAGAATGTTTTAATTATCTCGTCGACTCACAATGCTTGTTAAATGTCATTCCCGACGTAATTGGTAAACAGACATAATTCGTCACAGACTAAACGAATAAATATACGAGAAAAGGTTAATTAAGCTGATCTTTTCTTAATATGAGGAATTATGGATAAAAAAACAAAGGATTTCGGGAATCAAATGTTTTTGCACGGAATCTTCTTATTCCATGATGATGCGTGCATCCCGACGCCAATGACGACGACGACGATGATAATTCTAATCTTAATGAACACACGGTGACTCGTGTCGTACCGTTCAATTACACCGAATGAAAAGTATAAACCGTTGTTGCTGCTGCTGCGTTCTCGGATAGCTTTTCCGCTCCCCCGTCACTCTATCACGCTGTTACGTCACCGAAAAACGTGATTTCACATATGCACCATACTCGCTACGTACCAACACACACAGGCACATATGTGTCACACAAATGCCATTGCGATGTTAAATCCACGTGTTTCTGACTACATATTTTAGATGAAGTTTTACAATCGCACATGAAACATAATTTTCCAGGTTAACGTTGTTATCACTACCTAAACATCTGTCATCAATACGTGACAAATTCTGACAAATCTATGCAAACCAGGGAAACAAAGGGGAATCTTTTCAACCCGCGATATTTTGTAATATTGAAGTTTGCATATTGGAATGCGATGAAAATGTGTTTCATTATTTTCTGAGTTCATAATTGATAGAAAGTTCTAACTTATTTTTTCATGCGTTTGTCTGTAAGTTCGTCAAAGAGACACAAAAGAAGTTTGACGATTTTTCGCAGCTTAAATTTCTATCCGAATGATGAACTATTTGTCAAAAAAGTTGCATTTCAATGATGCAAACTTCATCACTGAATAAATTTTATAGAAACAGCAAAATCGAAAAAACGTAGCACTGCGGGCGAAAAAGACAACAAAAAAGGAATATTTTCGATATTTCAATATTTCGCAGCTGTCATTTTTTTATGGACAAGACCAATGAGGAAGTAAAATTTTATTAATGTTTTTTTTTTGTTTTATCCGACGATTCGCAGACATTTTACAAAGAACCCTGACCTTCTTACGATAATTAAACTCGATTTTGAGTGAATGCCGAATTTGGGGATATCAACATGTATTTCCAATGTTTGAGAAAATAAATTTGTTGAATCAACAAATTTCATTTTGTTCGCTACAATTTTGTTGATTCAACAATAATAATATCATGTTAAGCGCATATGTAGTTCAACCAACAAATCGAGTGGTTGAAACAATCAAAATATTTTGTTTCATCCGTTTACGACAAAAGTCGGAAAAAAATGACGAAACTTGGAAGTTAACTTTTAAACCCGTGTCAAAAATTCAATTTTCGATATTTTTATTTTACTCTAATTCCGGCGATAGCCTCAGGTCTACAAACTAAAATACCGTTTGATTTTTTTATTTTAGATGAGCAAAACCTCCGGAATCATGGCAGCTGTCAACCAACACACGAGTGTCTTCCGAATGGTGTAAAGTCGATTTAACTCGTTATTTTTGTTTAATAAAATTCTGAGGGACTGTAAAAGTGTAAATAAATGTGTGGTAAAAAATTCGAAGATAGCGTGTTTTAATGGTTCATAAAAGAAATTCCCAAAAAAAGCGAAAAAAATAGCTGTCACATGGGATGACCCCCTTAAGAAACGAGAAATTGTCGATTCGAAGGCAGTGGTTCAGACTTGTCGAATCAGCACATAACGGCCCATACATCATTAATTAAATATTGGCTGGCAAAAGGAAAGTCTATCGAATGGAGTCCTTGGACCGTCCATAAATATAGCTCATTGTTTCGTTCAATAACAGAACTACAGTTTGTGCTTCTATGTATACGAGCTCCGGTAATTTTTTTTCTCTCCACATGAACAATTAATACCAATAAATATTTATTATCAAGGAAAAAACCCCGAGTTTCGTGTTAAATTCTGCGGAATTACTTTGACACTTTTATTCAATCTTTAAATACCAATATATATAAATAAAGAATAAAAGTAAACAAACTGCAAACGTCTCGATGATTATCAAACAAAATCCACGAATCACGTTATTCTACTCATTAAATTGTAACCCAAGTCCTTTCATTTGTCAGCAATTAATATTTTAACGTATGCAATTTCTTCCTCACTTAAATTCCCACTTGAACTACCGCCATTTTTCATCTCTCGTTCGATAATCGGAACGATACTATCAAAACGTAGCGGTTACTTCTATGAACATAAAGTTATTATAGCGCGATAACGCGAAACGACGTGATACTTTAGCGGCCATTTTGTTGCAATACAATTTTCTGTATCTGCATCAGTAAAAAATATCTCATATATTCATTTTTTTCAATCTCAACAGGAAAATAAATGGACACTTGACTATTCGTTAAAAAAATATGTATACTATGCCATTTTATTTTCCTGATCGGATACAATTCCAGTGCTTCACACAAACAACCCGCACTCATGCATTATTTTACGTTAAACTTTGCGGACACGTGGCTATCACGCTAACCCAATTACTCATAATAGTTCAGGGTGCTCGGATCGAGAATCATCGTGTGACGACATCCAACACTCGAGGGTAACATCGATGAGATCCAACAATTCTCAGAATCCTAACATACGTTTAAAAGTCATGAACGTCAAATGAAATTTGATACTTTGCCATGATGAGAAAAAGGCTTGTGGAAAAGCACGTGGGAATAAAATGATTTATGAAAAAAATGCCATTAATTTAGTTCATCATACAAGATCAAGAATTTTTTTCAATTTATTAACATTTACATATTGTATTCAAATGACACCCTTGGAATTATTCCTCTATAGAATTTATGAAAAGAAGTTAATGACTGAGATTTTAAATCCTGAAAAATGCAGAATCTTTGTCTTGTGTTTTAAAAGGTGGGTTTCGATGTTGGGGAAATTCATCGTTAATAAAACAGAAATGATCGATTCTGGATTATACTCAGAATTTATATATATATATATAAATGGTTCGTCATCAAAGATTAAACCTAATCGCTATCTAATCGTGAAATACGATGAGACATGTTCATTAATCAATCGACTGAACTTTATTAATAGGTATTACCCATGCGGTCTACCACAGACTGAATCTATATATCTATGTTACCGGTCAAGCTCGATTTCAGGACAAAATGGTTTTGGTCAGGTGTATCTAAAGAAAACTGAACTTCTTTGTCCTAAAATCGAGTTTTTCCGATAACATACATGAGTGCAGAATAGAATATTTTACAAGAAGAAAGTGTACTTTTATACTTTTATCACATCAGAAGAAGATGCATCAGCGACATAACGCAAAAAAAAAGATACGAGAAACACTTCCATTCATTGTCTAAAATCAAAGATTGAGAAACTCGACAAGAAGAGGCAAAAAATGAAATACCCCGATGTAATTCCCAATCATATTATCCTCATCAGAACAATAAGGAATTCGATACCGGTTTGGAAAAACCGTTGATCATTTTATCACGTATTCGATCGATCAAATTTTTGCTCCGACACATTCACGAGAGTTAAGTCTCGTGATTAATATTTCATTGATAAAAAAATCACATTTTACCATCATTTCACGAACTTAATGCTGCTAACAACTAAAAACTGTTGCATTCTTATGCAATCAGTTATAACATAAGTCAATTTTTAATTTATACATAGCGTTGAATTTCTAGAGATTGTAGTTCGAAAATGCGGTGCTTTTTACCATTTTTCTTCAAGTATATCTTTTGTTTCTGGATAGCTCTTAATTTTTCGAAATAACTTTGATTTTTTCTCGAGAGTATCTGATAGGAAAAAAATATTTTGTTAAATAATTAAGCAGTCGGTAAAGAAAAAACTAATTGCAATGTACGAGTTGTCAGTATTTTGATGGCCGCTGAATACTTAAAAACGACAACGAATTCGATTCCATTGTCCCGGATGATTTTTTTTTCACTGGTTGAGAAGATGCTGCGAAACGACCGCGACGATTATGGGGTCCGTATACGAATAACCATAACCGTTGGCCTCGGACCGCCTAGCAACAAGTCGCATGGCATGGGCTGCTGTTCAACTATACACACGCTATTTTACTGGGCAACGTCCGCCGCTCTCACGAAAGAAATTCCGTGTCCGAGACTTTGCACACACAGAAATACACGCACGAAATGCCAGGCAATGGTTCCATCTTTTACCATGTGATCCAATGATACTCGAAGAAATTGAATCTTTGCTATCCCAAATTTCTAAATGGCATATCGAATGAATACATTTTTGCATGTGAATCCTCTAATCGAATGAAGTTTTTATCGCGTTTTATTATAATTCGCATGTGATAAGTCAGTCGTTTGATGCGATCTTAATTGAAACATAGCGAGATCGAAAATAATATTTTTAGCACAAATTTATAAGTAATCAGTTGTTCAGAAAAATACTAAATAATTTTTAATTCGGACTTCAGATACTCGGACAATCGAACGGATTCGACCAGACAGACAGACAAAAGGCATTCAGAAAACGAGAGTCAATAAGAATTACACAAATATTTATTCAAAACTGATCACTTCAAGAAACAAACTGAGAATCTTGTCCAAGTTAAAGCATCTTGTCAAAGTGCTAGGGAATTGAGAAGAAAAAAAAGGCTTCGATATTTCCTTAAATGCCTAATTCAAGTATCAGATTATCTAAAACTATTTTCTACTTAAACTAATCCATTGAAACTTCATCGCAAAGATTAACTTTATACATTGACGTTTCAAGTTCGAAAACGCATTCAACATTTTTTAAAACATTCCTGCAGGTTTCATGTTATCGTGTTTCATTTGATCGCAAACATAGTTATTGAAAGATCCGATAGGTGAAAAACGGTGGCCCAAGTGTCACGATTTCTATACTTTTTAACCAGTCAAGGCGACTAATCGTTTCTAATTGGCGGCGCGTTTTGAAAGCACGTGATGAAAGTGCTACTTTACTTCGCAGAAAAGTCTCCTCGACAGGCTTGGCTTATCGGCATAATTGCAATAAAATTGACGTATAGTGCACGTGTGTGACGATTAGCTATCGAAAACGATGGTTACAATGGAGAATAATAATTTTTGCTCGAAGGATTGTTTTGCGTTGTGTTCCTTGAGACTACAATTACGTAACGTCGTGATTGAAGTGTGGTTTTAAATACTGGAGCGTTTTTAATGATTTCCGGAAGGTTAGAAAGCCTTGTTCCAAATTATCGGCTAAAATCTATAGGCTTATTTTATGTTTAATTTAAATAAATTCTTACTCTTGTCGGAGGAACTTTTTTCCCTTTTCAAGAGCAAAACTTTATTTCTTCCAACTAAATTTCTTGTCCTTGAAGAGTGACCATGAAATCTCATATTTCAGTGTTCCATCGAAGCCCAAAAGTAAACACCAATTTATCTTTTATTGTTTTCGACTCGAAATAATAATAACTACAGTGAACGGAGTAGTTTTATAATATTTTTCAATCCATCAGTGTTTCAGAGTCGGCCCCGAATGACAATTATTGTCAATCGATTCGAAACATACGATACTCGATGCAGGCCTTGTTTCGACGCACTTTATTCCTAAGAATTCATAAGATATAGTTAACTAAAAAATGAATAAAGCAACATAAGATCGAGGGCCCCTACAAAAGAGCTATTTAATGTTGTCATGAGCTCGAAGTCTAATATTTCACCGCGAGAGAGCGCACGCGCTTGTCATGAGGAAGCAGCTGTGGATTTCGATAAATGAAATACACGAGGCTCTTAATCGCACAGCGTGGTTGGTCTTTAGCTCGGAAAAAAGTCAACCGCTCAATTGAACTGACCAATGATTCATTTTGATATTCAACATTGATAGGGGTCTTTGGCAATCTATATATACGAACTGTCTGGATCGGGATGATTCAGAAGGAATAAACTGGATTGAAAAATCCGACCATCAACGATGTTCAGTTTGCACTATAGCATTGATTCTCCGAAAAATTTAATAATTTCCGAAGAATATCTACGAATACGTAAAAATATCCGAAAAATACGAATGCTGAAATCGGCTCACCGAAGTCAAAAAGCAACATACAAAAAAGTTTTGAACTTCTAGCAAGTTATCACGATATTAAACTGGATTTAGCCAACGCCAACTGGCTGTCCTTTAATTAATCATCCATCCAAATCAATGACTCTATGCCTAAACAATATTTAACTAAGAAATAATATGGACCATTGGAAATGATTCACAAACGCGTTTCCTCGAATGTTCATCCATCTTGGAAGCAGTTAAAATTTATAGCCTGCTCTGAATTAGAATAACGAATGGAATTGGTTTGCAGATTCAATCCTACTTCAAACTGTTACGTATAATTTTTGCCGAGATCTTTGATCGGTACCTTGAAAGCTTGATAATGATACTGAATCAATGGCTTCTCAATGAATATTGAGAATAAAGATTTCCAATTTAAATTGCATGATTTGAAGACCCAAAAACTGATATTAACCAAAGGGCATTTGACAAACGATTCATGATTCCCTCTAAAAAAATGCTGCTCCCCAAATACTCATATTAAGAAAAATCGGTTACTATAAATGTTTTATATTCCGAGAAATTTTGAAAAAAATTGATGTTTCCAATCTAGGATACTTTTCTACTCATACTGATCGAGGACAGTTTCAGTTGGTATGAATTGTGTCATGTTTTACGGTAAACCCATATGCAGGGAAGCGTTCTTTTCATCAAAAGTCCTCTGGAGAAAAGAACAACGATCGATAACAAAGTGTTCCAGTTCCGATAACACAATGATTTGTCGGGCCACCTGTTGGTATTCCAGAGGTAATCTACATCCGATAAGTTACCATCCGTGGTAATGATCTTATCTGGAGAAAAAATCGGTCCATGTTTCACTTCATGTACATTTAGTTTTCTACCTTACCAGTTGTTGATACATCGGCTTGAATTGAGATCGTTTCCACATGGACGAAACTCACAAGTCTTAACATTGACTGATGGAGATCGATTTCGAATCGATCGAATTTATGAACAATTTTTTTTGCCCTTGATAATAGAATTATTATCGGAGATTCATTGAATAAATTTATACTCACTCGTTTCATTTTCCGGCGCATGACTGTCCTCTCTGACATCCTCAGCGGCTGTAGAAAGGGCTGGAAATAGAGGAAAAAACTAATTAGTGATTGTTAGAACAACAATGGATTGAATGTGATACAGTAGATTTGAAAATGATATTGAAAAACGTGTAATAAGTTGCATAAAGGCGCTACACATCGCACAGTGAATTACTCAAATGAATGTCTTCTTTAATTAAATAATTTAGTTTCCAATAACTGGATTATTCACGTGATTCATGAATATTTTCAAAATTATGATATCCAGATTATAAATTCCTGGCAAATTCCTGCTTTTCAGGTTATCGAAAAAAAATGATAAATCAACTGACAAGAATAATATGATTTTCTTCTGCTAACGCGTAATTTCCCACATTTTTTTCGAGTGATAAGAAAAACGTGTTCGACCCGAGTGTTGTAATATACCCGGCGATTTTTCAAGCTGCATAACATTGATTTATCGCTTGCAATCATAATCTTCAGTCACAGATTCTCATTGAAATGTTTCTATGTAACAAATCAACACTGACCAAGCTAGTTCGCTTTTCATTCAACCAGGAAAACATGTCGCGATTTATGACACTGTCTTTTACATACTTTCGAAGTCTAAAGATTATTGGAATACAAATTGCTTCTTTATCTCCGCAGATCATTGTCTGATTGCATGAAAAACAACTAATCATTGGTTTTTCATAATTTTAAATTACTTTTTCTTCTAAAACGATCATCATTTTTATTTAAATAATCAGTAGATGTGGTATTTTCTAAAAAAGAAAAATGCTCATCAAAATACCCTTTAACCTAAATATACAACATAACATGTGACTATTTAGCCAACTCGAGACGATACGATTTTATTACGCAATCATAGAGACATTAATATTTTAGAATAATGTTTTATTCTGCTCATATCTTGTACAGTTAAGTTTATAGCGATTCCGACAAAAAATGGTGCTTAAATATCTTGCAAATAGCAATCAATTTTTAAAGATAAATGTACATTACTTTCGGAAAATTATCTACAGATTTATTGAAATTTTCAATTCACTTGTGTAGGCTGAAGGTTTTGATTCCGTTATAATAAATAACAATCGTTTTTGTTTGCGACTTGAAAAGAATATTTTATGAACTAATATTTTCATAAACATATTCATGTCCATTAAGCTTCAGGTTCATTGTCGAGGACGAAAACAGGATAAGGAAGTGATGACTAATTACTATTTTTTATTGCGAGGAAACCGCGATTGAGTCGTTGCGTGTTAGCTGTTTGAAATCGGCACTAAAAAAATAATTTGTTTGGTGCAAAGTCTCTTTTATGTGGACAGCAGGGAGGAATAATTACAATTTCATCTTAATGAGGAAATACTGATGGCTCAATTTTCGAAATAATTGTGTCCATTTTAAACGAATGACTTGACAAATTGTTATTTTTTAAAAACCATATTCTCATCTTTTTTCCTTCATATATTGTATTTCTTTGGAATTATTTTGATGAATGTAGCTCAAGGTTTCTCTGGAAACTTATATCTCAACCCCTTGCGGCGATCTCACTGCGCTTATTAAAGATGTACTGATTACGACTTAAAGAATGCTGAACTTCTACATATATGACTATGTGAGTAAGCAAAAAGAGCGAGGGAAAGAAAGAGCTTAATCAATCTAGAAAATTCTCAATTTCTTTCTTACATTCGCCTTTTCCCTAACGTCCTTTTCTTACATACTTACGTATAAATATACATCTACGTATACTATATGATGAAGACTGCGAAATACCGCGATCGATAACAAATCGCTACTGTAGATCGCAGTATCATTGAATAGCAAAACATTGCTCAACTCGTTTATATTTACGTAAATTACTTGCGATCAATCGTCCGATAAAATGAAAGAATTCTAATTGGATATTCTTCTTTCATTGAATCCTCTGGAAAATTACTCATTAATCTTCCCTTTCGTTGCAAACGAGTTTACTACTGTCGTTGCAAAGAGTGTAGTTGTATAAACTAAAATGCACCGAACAAAATAAAAATTCACTAATACAGTTTTCCCCGTTTTTTCAACAAATCTAATTATCTTTTAACCCAAAAATGTATCACAATTGAAAAGCAGCAAAAAATCAAACGTTTTTATCATTTTTATTTTGTTCCAATTTTTCTTTAAACTTTTAATTCTAAAGGATCAACTGATGTTTCAGAATAGCTGCCATTAATTGGAACCACATTTTTCATTCAACAGTGTGGATGGAATTTTAGACAAAAACTGCAAGAGACAAAAATGTAGAGTTTATTAGAGCCAATGTTCACGCCGATAAGAGGTTGTCAATCAATGACTCTAATCAAAGTCATCAGTACAGTAAGTACTACCTCCATGCATTCGACAATGTAAGATGAAAACTTTCTTAAAATGACTGATGTTCAATAAAAAATAGCTGATTAATTTAGCAGCAATTGATTTAAAAATATCGTACGAACTAATATAATTACGAGTGGGAAATCATAATCGCATTGTAAATAATTATAAATAAACAAAAGTTATACAATCCCAAAATAATATAATAATATATTGACACACATTACGACGAAGCATCACTATTGTTATTCATTTCAAAAAGATTCTTATATTTTTTTATTTACGTTTCGACATTATTCAACATGACAAAGAGCATTGACAAATGTCAAAAACATACCAATTTCTGCATGCTGCACTGAGAATTCCAACATAATTTCACTGTACGATATTCACTTTTTATTCACTTTCTATCGCTCTTATTTTCGCGAACGATTACATCGAAATTCTATTGAAATATTTTTCAAAAATTGATGATAATTCGATCACTTATTAGAGAATAAAATTAAAAAGTTTTTTTACACAATGAAATTTTTTTATATCTCGATGGTTATAATCTTGGCTGGAATTTCAAAAGACGAAATTGCACAGGATTTAATTTTTTCGCTCTCTTGTCTGGCGGCTGAATTTTGGTACGAGGTCTCGAGATTTCTTCTGTATTTTTCCCCTACTATTAACTGAACAGAATCACTAGGGAATGCTCGAAATAGGTGGAAGAAATCATCGTCATTATCCTTTCAGTATTGATGCTCGATAGTGTCGATGTTCGACTGCCGCGATGGAAATGATTTTCCGCATTGGTTTGTAAAAGTAACGCGCCAGTACCTCGACCGTCAGTAATTAGGGCAACATTCATTTGTGACTCAAGGGTACGACAAATTATGAGCGACCACTGATAAATATTTTTACCGTTAAGTCGTCCTCTCAAAATAGGACCAGTTTCCGCGTGTATTCAATGACCAATTTTCGTACAATCTCAATTTTCGAAAAATTTCCAATTTTATTCCAAATCCTCGGAGTTCGAAAGGGTTTTTCATTGAAGGGAAAAAAAATGTAACGTTCGACTCTCGGATGATTTTTTTCTCCTGTTGTAATCAAGAAATAACAGCAAAAATTATCTTTTATGTAATCAAAGAGAATATTGCTTATGATTCTTTTCGAAATTCTCTCGAAAATGTCGCGTTGCGAATATCACTTGAAAAATGTTTCATTGGAGAACGTTTTTTATCAGCCAATTATTATTTCGTGAGCACCATGGTAGAATTCAAGTTTCTGGTGTAGAACGAGATCGTCACTGAATAAATATTCGTTCTTGTTTCCTTTATACGCTTAAATCGCATGATTTCAAGATTCATATATGTATATATAATTCTCACTTTAATCTGTATATGTAACGAATTGTACATATGTCTATATGCGTGACACTGATTAGATAATAATGAATTAAGAGGGGCTCGCGACGATCACATCCTTCGCGCTCGATAGAGATCGAGAACGACTAATACACGCGGATCTATCGAAAAATATTCCAGAGTATTTACAATGGTTTGCCAAACACTAATTTGTTGATTTAATAGGATAAAAAAGGAGGAGGGAGAGTGTAGAAAGAACTCGTATTATTAAAATATGTCACTCTTTCCAGTCCACATCACATTTTCAATCAAATGTATGGCCAGTAAGTTTTTAATAATTCAAGTTTATTTCTTTGCATAGTCAGTTCATTATTTATTTTTGGTTATATACTCGGGGCAGTCACTTGACATTATTTTAAGCTGATCTGGTTGATAAAATTTGAAATCGAAACAACCAAAATCAATTTAAAATTTTCCAAATATTAACGTCTTTTTTTTTAAATTGTGTCAATATCTATGTAATCGCTAATTTATTATCGCAATTCACAAATTAACGACGTGATGATCTCGAACGCATTCGAACGACTGAAGAGTAATTACGATTTCTCAAAGCCTTTAATACATACATTTATGTATTATTGTACTCAAACACATAGAACTCAATAATTCTGCGGGTTCGTATACGAGTATATGAGAATGATAAGAATGTTGTCGAAGTTTTCCACAAATGGCACAAACCGCCTGCACAACCACACTGACTCTCGTGCAATATTCACGTGATAAGTAGGCAGAACTACCAAGACCTTCCCAATGCTTTTACTTTTGTTATTTACACTCGACATTTGTGTATGTTCACACAAAAATAGATAAATTTCGAGAGAAAGAGAGAGAGAGAGAGAGAGGGATGAAAAATGATGGTAGAAAAAAAAACAAACAGCATATGAGAAAAATGATTTTGGCAATTATCGATGGAGCTAGAAATAATAGAAGGGGAGTTCAAGTTTATTTGCCCTACGATTATCAGGAAAAAAAAGGAAAATACATTGACCCCATCTGCAATTTCACGAACATCTTTTTTAATTCTGTGGTCAATTTCCTTTTTAAAATACACGTTTTTGTCTTATCAAATCAGTATAAAATTTTATAACGTCTGAAATATCTTTTTTGTTCCGATCGATTTTTGAAATTTGATGGGAACGATGATAAAAATAAAGATTGGCATGTGCACGATTGAATCTTAGGAAACGTTGTTCGGTAGAAAATAAGGTAACCGAAAAAGATTATGGTCAGCAGAGCGTTAATTCCATTTATTGATTTGACAAATTTAGTGAAATTGTTGCATTTCTCAATGTTTTATATTACTGCCTATTATTCTGCTGTACATTATTTTGTTGGATTTATTTTGTCATTCATTTTAGTTGTTTATTTTATATCAATATTAACAGTTTTCCTTCTTTTTTTATTTGTATATAGGACAATTGAATTATTTCACGACTTCCATCATTTGGTACGTTAGTCAAAAATTATACGAACACTTGAAAAAAAATTGTACGATTCAAAATCAATTCCAACTAAATTTGAATCGTACGATTTTATTCCTATGGTCTCTTCGTTAATAAATTTATAATCAATCGATATATGAGAAATATCGAGATCCTGATAAGAACCACTTCCTCTGATTACGTACCTTTGACAAGATGTGTTCGCATATTTTTTGGGATTCCTAGTACAAATGTTTGTTTGTATGGGTTGAACTAATTCGTAAAATTACACAGTCCGAAAATATCGAGCCACGTAACGAACTTTGTACAAAGTTCTTATCAGCACGAATATCTTGGATTTTCCGTAAATATTTTGTTCGATATACGCAAATTGAAATAAACTGTCTGTCCACATATCAATCACACTATGAAAATATTGTCTCGAGAATCTGGTACGATCCAGTAACGAAATTCAATACTATTTTTTCATATTTTTATGTTGATTTCCACTTTTCAATATATACACGTTCAGAATAAAACATCCGGTCAATAACGAATTTCTTTTATCTTGAAAAAAAAATTAACATAAAAAAATTCAGATTTCATTAACACGTTGATTAATTGCAATGATTATCTTTATCGCAAACATAGTATTCGAGAAATTTCTGTCCACAAATATCCGTAAGATTTAAGATAGTCACGATGGCGACCGAATAATTTAAAACATTTCAGAAAAACATCACAGATGATTAAAGTTCTCAAACTTTCACATTTGTTCGTACTAATTGATACTAATTGTATGAATTCCTATTTCTTATTAATTTTTACCGATTCAATAAAACATTTGAAATGAAAAAAAAATTAAACATGTATGTTGTAATTTTTTGCGGGTGCTAAGATTCAGACATTGAACGTTCAGAAGCTCGTGGAGAACTGGAAGATCATTGTTGATAATATAAGTACACTTCGTCGGTACAGAAGAGCAAATTGGTGAAAAGTGTCAACCGGACGATTCAAACACGCAGAATGCTGTTCGCCTACATACGCCAAAGTTGTTTAACGAAGGCACACATAAAAGTCCCTTTCTCGCTCATTGTCAGTGTGCAAAGACACTCTGATAACGTCATCGAACGTAATGCCGCTCTTCATTAACCACGTTGACCCTTCTCGTAGATCTTATGGTGACGTTGATTGCGTGGGTGTCAAATTCTCCTTAATAATTTGGCTCATTCGCGATATCACGACTGATCTATAAGATCACCATTTGCAATTCGTGTATTACTTTCTCTCTGGTATTTTGAGCTCATCCGGACAATTGTTTAACGAGAATTAAACACGAAATATTATTTTTCAAATGAGTTGATTTTTTTAACCGCAAAAAAATCAAAAAATTTATCCAATAGTAAACAAGAAACGAAAAAATAATTAAAATAAAAAAATCTTTGTGGACAAAAAAATTATAAAGGTACAATTTTCGGAGTTTTTCTACCACACTTCCGTGTGTTTAAAAAATGACGGTGCTAAAAAAGATTCTTTAACGAGCTGATAATCAGACGGGTTTCTCCATGAAAGGGATCATGCCGTAATAATTCAACAATAAAACAGACTTAGACTATACAGAAGTGTAATCAGATAAAAAGATCAAATTATATTCTTCAAAAATTCTGCCGTTATCAATGAGCATCGATAACATGTAATATTGAAAAGGAATAAGTACACGCCAACGAAGTATAGTTTAAATTCAGATATTGGAATGTACATAAGAGAAAAAAATACTTTCAAAATTTCTATTCACAGATAAAAGTTGATTGAATCGTATTTTCAATTACTTTAATGATTTGTAAATGATCCATCCTCGTGAGAAAACACTTTATTCAATTTGTTATATTTTTTCTTTATGGGTTCATAGAAAAATAAATATTTTTCAAACGTCCCTAAAAATAACGGATATAAAAAAAAACATCCTTCGTAAATTTGTTAAATTAAAAACTGTACCGAAAATTCAAGGCTAGACATTTTGAGAACTTATTCTTTCCCAGTAGTGATAAAAAATGATATATAAATTATATAATTGATATGACGATTATATTGCTATAACCAAAACTATATTCAAACACTTGAAATTTAAAAAAATCCTGCGCAGATAATTTAGTGACGTGAAATATTCGTTATCGAGTTAGAAAATCAATTCGGAAATTTTTAATTTATCAAAAATGAACTGACGCAAAATTGCGTAATCTGAACAATTTTGTGTCATTTCATTTTTAATTTTATTTTTATTTTACGTTTATATTAATTACATTTTCATATAAAATTTATTGTACATTAAGATAATATGGCTGCTTCATACTAGTCAAATGAGTGCTAAATTTTCAAAATACATTTATGCAAAGTTCAATGCACTAATTAAATTAATTGAAGGTACAGCATGTCTTATTAAGTTAAAAAAAATGAATAACCATGGATTTGCGAAATCATCAACTGATAACTCCAAAATTCCATGATGTCATATTTTCATTGAGATTTTTCAAAGAATAATCCGTATTTTTCAACCGATTTTAATGCACCACGTCTTATTTTATTCCTCAAGAGATCCTCTACGAATTCACCGCATAGGTTTTTTTCTAAACTTGTTAATATGAAAATTACAGCAATTGGTTTATGAACATTATTCTAGTCTATTAAACTGCAACAGAAAAACGATGAAACTCAGAAATAAATCTACAGTGTGAATTCGTAGAGGATCTCTTGAGGAACAAAATAAGACGTGGTGCATTAAAATCGGTTGAAAAATACGAATTATTCTTTGAAAAATCTCGATGAAAATATGACATCGTGGAATTTTGCATTTATCAGTTCATGGTTTGGCAAATCTATTGTTATTAATATTTTTTTAGATTAATAAGACATGCTGTAATACAAATCAAGCGTCAATTCATTTAATTAATGCATTAAACTTTGCATAAATGTATTTTGAACATTTAGCACTCATTTTAGTCTGCATCAGCTGTTTTAACTTAATAAGTGATAAATGAATGGACAAAAAAATTGGATTTCTTGAAGTAGGCTTATTGATTTACAAGCTCTTTAATCAGATAACAAATCGAGTTTTTTTTGTCAATCCGGAAAGGAGTTTCAATGAATGATTGGGAATGACTGTATTGAGCATTCATTCGACGTTCTCTCAATCATTACTCGAAACATTGTACCGACAACATCATTATTATGAAAATGGATGCATCTATTTTTACAGACGTCCATGAAAATGATTGATCCAAAACAATAAGAATGTCGAACGAACAGGAAGACGATAATATGTGACGTAGTAGAGTGATGGAACAAAATCTGATAAGATGGGTTGAGCGAACGAAAAACAGAAAATATTCGATCGGGATTCTCACAACAGGCAATTTTCTAATCGCGTCATCATGATTGCAAAAGCCCTAATTAAAGATATTTGCACCCGTCTCTCATTATATAAATACATAAATAACAGGATGGAAATACGTATTAATTATAATTACAGGGATTTCGATAAATCGTAATCATACAACAATTAATTTGATTAATTAATTAATTACAATCAATTTTATTCGTGACATTTTTTTCTCCATAAAAACTCTTCAAGAATCTCAAACATAGGAAAGATGGTTTTCATCTATTTTTAAATCGTACAAAGATGTTAATGATTGCTCACAAAAAATCTTCTTAAAAACACGACTGATTGATGAGTTTCACCGTTTTAACATAAGCTGAAAAAAAACGAAGAATACGAACGAATTTAAAACTAGACACACTATTTCCAAATATTATACATTTATTTATATTCATAGATTTTATAAAGAGTGAAGCATTACGACGTTAATTTATCTGGCTATGATTAAGGTACTCGCAGGCACGTGATAGGTACACGTTTGAATCACTGATATAATCACACGTGGCTCATCGTATTAATATCGTAAGCACTGAGCGAACGCACACCAATACAGGAAAGGATCGTGGGTGGACCGGACTCATTGTCTGTGCGTGCACGATGAATGTTTAAGGGGAATGAAGAACAAAAAGAGAATTATATAATGTAATTGATTGTCGGTTGAAATAAATGAGCATGAAATTGCGTAAATTCATACTTAATTTAAAAAGTATCCTTTTACCGATCAAGGACGATATTAAAACGACCATTATGTCTTTGATATGTATACAAAAAATATTTTCTTATGAATGTGGAATCATATTGAAAAATTGATGTGAACATTAATTTACAAATTTCTTTTTCTATAATATTTATTATTTACACTTCCACCATATGAAAAAAGATTTTCATTTATTGATATCATGTTATTTGTTTTACTTTGTTGTTAGTTATCATACAGTATTAAAAAAAAAATCAGATCGAATATTGATAAATAATGAATGTAAAATAATAATCATGAGAAGATTAATAATAAACGATTAATAATTATCGATTAATCGTGCAATCGTTCAATTTTCCCGTAAATAACATGCCGAAAGACTTTCGAAGTCTGTTCCATTTTTACGTGATTGTCAGTTTTGAAGAAACTGTAGATAAGCCAGAAAATCGTAGAGAAAACTGTTACGAAGTTGTTGAGTAACAGAGGCTTTTACGTCGGTAGTAAATTCCACCGAGGAATCAGTATTCGTTTACTATTGAATTTATCGGCTTCGAGTTCAATTATAATTTATAAATATTTTTACGAGGTTCCACAGACTAAATAGACAGTAATTAATTTTAAATTACCCTATTTATCGTTAATAATGAGTCTGTTAGTCGTTTATTCGAATTCAAGTTATACGTAATTGCATATCACATTTATAGCGATATTTTCAAGCAAATTAATCGTAAATATTGCATGTATAAAAATAACTGAATAATTTATACAGTTAGTTTTTTTAAGAAATATGTCATTATAAATTATCAAAACTTTTATATATTTGAGAAAAACTAATTTATTATGAAATAATTAATTACTTGACATCACATTTATACAAGTAACATAATCAATTCAGCATAATGATTGTAGGATTCCTCTCCCGATGGAAAATTTCAAATTTCTGCAAATAAGAATTTCTTGTGACAGCTATATGGCTCATTATAAAATCTGACCTGCAATTAAATTCAGTGAAGAAAAAAATTACGGCGTTCGATCATCATCGAAACGTCGAATGTTATATCTGCCGATTTATATCTTTTACCTCGTGGCCTGACGAGGCCAACTTGGCACAAGTGCGCAGCAAGGATTTCCTTGAAAAGTGCAGTTGCAAAAATGGATTCGAGCTGCTGGCGATACGATCTTTATTAGATCATTTTCTCACATTTTTCCTTGCTTTCTATAACCCTATCATCCAACTGTGGATGGTCGATCAGAGTGGCTCGACTTCCGGATTTTATTACGATCTTTTTTCTCTTATTTTTCCTACCCGGAAATTGCGACTGTTAAGGTCGTTCGTGGGGGAGTATTCGTCATGTATATCTTAAAAAAAGTTTTTTCATGATAGAGTTATTAATTTGTTTTGATAAGAATATAATTTACAGAGAACATTTTTTTTTCTCCAAATCACTAATATACATTTGTTTACCTCAATTTTTTTGTTGATTACGATATTTTGCGTTAAAGACTATGAAAAACGCTTTGTCATTGATTAGTAATAAATGTTGCACGTGTTTGAACCTCATCACTATAGATCGTCAGATTTTGATGGAAAATTTGGACTCTTTTGGAAAGTTGTCAACCTGCCAAAAATGCCGATGAAAATGTCGACGAAGCAACACCGGTCTTACGTTGTCACACATGCGAGGTCGTAAGGGTGGTCGACAGCCAAAACTCGTAAATCTTACAATTTCGTGATGAAATAAAAATAGCCGGTGTCCGCATTGTAACAGCAATAACATCGTGGGAAAATCTTTCAGGCTTTTATTAACAAAATAAAACTTTTTAAATGAATGTAAAAAGCAAATGTTTAAAAACATCAAAAATTGATGCCAAATTTGATTTGAAAAACAATTTTTATTTGTAATTTTGTATAATGTTTGTTTATGATTTAATTTAATTTATGTCAAATCTTATTACATTACTTTATGTTTCCAATACCCGGTATATATCGTTACGCGTATAGCGAATGCCCAAAAATAAAACGAGACAGCTAACACGTGTATGTCAAAAAGACGAGACATATGAATACTGAAACGTAGAAACTATGACGTTACGGGCACTTTCGCCAAATACTTTATTTTTCTCTCGACGTCATGAAAATTTGACAACGACGACATCATTAAAACGGGGTATAATTTTATTCTTTTCCGAACTAATCATTTTTTCACACTCCTTTAATTTTTTTTAGTTTTTCACCGTTCCGGATTCTTATTTTCTTTATTTTCTAGATATTTCCGTATTTTTCTGTTTTAATGACGTAAACAACGATTTTGAGATGGACGATTTAACAAAAAACAAACTCCAGACGATCCCTTCGAGATAAACTTTTTCTTCTTTGCTGCAAATAATGTGAAATCGACTTTAAAAAATCATCTGAATTTATCTACAGTGTGATTATTTTTCTTCGAAAATTTAAACACTAAAAAAAATGGTAAAAATCGCTGGTATTACACAATATTTACTATTTTTTTTCGAATCAATTGCGAGTGTCATTTATTCTAAAAAAATATTTTATTATGCTGAATGTTTAACGCCGGAATAATTGGCCCTTGCAAAGCAAAAATATTGTATAAAAACTTTATGAACGAATAATTAATAACATATAGTTGGTAATAATTGAACAGTAATCATTTTATTACTGTATAAACCATACTAATTATAGTCAAGTAATTGTTACGTGCAAGAAACTTAACGCAAAACCCATTGTGAAAAGGATGATTATTAAAATTAATGGCTTTACGACGAAACAAAAGTGCTCAACTATTAGAATATTTAAAATGAAACAACAGTTTTTAGAAAACTCAGTACATTTCTTTCTGTTTTTACCCCATCAGGATTCCGATTGAAAAAAAGCAAAGTGTTTACTCTCGTTGCAGCAGTTGATAACCAGAAATTGTATTTTCAATTAATGAACCAATGTTATGCATTTTTTTCGTATTTTAGTAAAAACAAGTATCAATAAATAATAAATCGAGTAAAAAGAAGCCAACAAAAAAAATCACAATGCAACGAAAGAAATCGAAAATGCTTTCAAGGAAAGACGCGTGCCCCTACAACACAAATATTTGAACAAAGATAAATAATCGTATACCGTCATGGTATTTCCACGAAAAGCAAAGTTTCTTTCAGGAAAGAGTCCGATGAATGAAAATATGGAATTGAGAGGTTGGAATGCATGTTTGGGGAAGGGATGGAATTATCACTGATAGAAATCTATTATTCTCTGGAGTATCTTACACAACGACCATGAGAATTTTATTTGCAATGTGATAAGAGTGCAAGATGAGTCTCCATGATCGAAAAGACGGGCTAGTTATTGGAAAATTGACAGAATTAATTTTATCTGAAGCTTGAAATATTTATTGACCATACTGGCAGTGTAGTATTTTCCGAAAATCATGGTAGGATGGAGTTTTTAAAAAATCACCTCGAAATAATAATTTTCAATAAAAATGATTGAAATAAAAAAATTCTTTTTGATCCCGCGTTTAGAATGTTCATCATTGGCGAAAAGAAACGATCGACATATGTGCGATGTGATTAATTTTTTCTTGTTTCCATTTTGATTTGAAAGGAAACAGTTGAACGAGAATTATCGACAAAAGTTCACTGATATATATACATTGCTTTTTTTCGTTCTTATCAGTCCTCGCAGGGGGTTACCAATCCCGATGAATAAAAAAACCAACTGACGTCTTGTTTATTAAACAAAAAATTGCAAGTGTATGTTAACAATGATAAGAATCCCCTTCACTGTGCCTTGTATCTTCGACGACGATGACGAACCACGTCACAGAGCGTCTTGCTTATCTACGTACAAAGGCAAGAACAACGATACATTCCAAGACGAAGAGAAATTCAAATTATGTGAGAACCAACGAGTCGATACTCGTGGCATCCTTGAGAATATATCAATTGCTAAAGTCCCAATACTACGAAAAGAATCATTTGATTACGACGTATAATGAATAAGCGAATGAATAAAATTTATTGAACGATTAATTATTCTCTTAACGCGTCAGACAGTTTTCTTCTCTATTTTATTCAATTTCCCACATTGAATATTAAATTTGAGCTGCAATCCACAGGATTCAGAAAATGCAATTTATCAAGATTTGTTGCATTTATCCAACTTTTTTTTCAACATCCTGAATATTTCTCGATTATTTTAATATTTATGCAGTTGCATTACGAGCCAATTCCATTAAAAACCTCGATGATTATTTCATGTAGCAAAGAAAGCTTAGTCGAACACTGAATTAATCGATTAATCAAAAGATATGTCAAACAACTGATGAATCGATCTATTGACCGTCCAATTAAAAATTCAATTCCATACATATTAAAAAATCGAAATAAATAATCGACGGTCCTTAATTAATCATGCGATGACCGAATGATTGGCAAAATTAATCGATCAACTAATAAACCGATCAAATTATCCATCAACTAAATAATATAATAATAAACAATGTTACTTAGTATCACAAATCGAGTAAAGGATTTAACATAATTAATGAATGATCAAATAATTAAACGATTGGCGAATCCCCTCCAATTGACGTCAAGGAGGTCGTATTGAGAAAGTTTCTCAACTATGCATGTCTGGCTATTCAAGTACAAACGTTCACTCATCCGAGGAACTTCCTTCAACACGCCAGACGAGGACGTTCGACGGAGAGTGAGAGGAACGTTTGAAGGAAGTCTGACTATGCGTACAAACCGCACAGAGAACCACCTGTTTTGTTTCTCTCTTCAACTGTTAACGAGTTGCTTGAGGAATTGAATGAAGATTCCGGATAACGGGATCGAGAAATGCGTAACACGCGCCTACCTGTAACTGGTCACGCTTAATTAATTATTTACAGAAAAATCTTTCGAGGACGCTAAACGATCGCGAACGAGACCACTCCAATCAAAAAATTCATCAAACATTTTGCGAAGTCATAAAAAGAAATGAGTTAGTGTGAAAAAGAATGTTATTCATGAATAATCGAAATTGCAAAATCGATAAAAATAAAATTCTTAATCCTCCGTCACACGCGCCAAAAAAACTGTAAATTTTATAATCAACTTTAGGAGCTTTTATCACACCGTGAGTTAAATCATTACAAGTGCATACGTTCTGCGAAACATCATACAAATTTTCATGAAAATTCGAGAAATGTATCATTTACCATTTTTTGGTTATTAATAAAAAACGAAATAAAAAAGGGGCGTTTTGCTCATGACGCATACAACGGAGGGTTAAATATTAAATTGAGGAGTATATTATTTAAAAAGAAGCCTGAAAACCGTCATATTCGAGTATATAAGAGTGCGGCAGGGCTCGCGCGGCCTTTTTTTTAAACTTGGCGTCGAATCGCTACCGCGTCTCTTGATAAGTGTAATCTTTCGACGATACAAAATTTGGTGATTTTCCTTTTTCAATTGTTGCTATCATTTTTTTATTCATATAAGCTACGTGATGAAAAATCCTGAATTTTGCCGAAATTATAATTCGAGACAATCAAAATTCATAATTCATAAAGCTTGACCAACATCTATGCAAATGGCAGGCTTTTTACCTAGTTTTTCCGTATCAACCTGTTACAAAAGCCGGAAACTAAGTATAAGATCAAGCACATACACGTGAATTTCTGGCGACAGCAAAAATATAATCAACGCGAGACAGCAGTGAAAGTGAGCCAGACACGTGACTCGCTTCGGACAGCACTAAATAGTTGTCTATATAGCTATATAATAGTTGTATATATATATACATACAACGACTCATTTACAATACGAACATTTGGAGCTGCCTCACTTTTAAAAAATGGCACTTGATACTCTGCTACAAATTCTCGATCTCTACAACGCTCGTACGAACGTGTAGAAAATCATTGATAACGAGATCACGAATGAGTGTGTTTTTATTAGCATAGGTGAGTGTCGCACATCTGGACGAGGCATGTTTTATGAAAATCGTACACATTTATTACCAATCGAAAATTTTATTCTTTCAGAATTTCGGTATTTAGTGACTGAACCAAAATGTGAAACAATTAGGCCATTTTTCATTTATTCAAACACCACAAATTTCGATTATCAATTTAAATAACGCCGAATAGTTGGCAACAAATTATTATAATGAGAAAAAGAGAACATACTGACAATATTCACGGCTAATTTCGAACCAAAAGATGCCTCATTTTTTGAAGATCTTTATTTAATCACTACGTACAGAAATTTCGACTGAATAAATGTCCTTAAAGTAGCTCCAGGGTTCGATGAAAACGCTGTGAGAAATCTTTTGGCGGTGCTGGACGCCCCGACGAGCTCTCTACCGAATATATACATACATTCACGACTTTTACGAGAGTGAGAGTATGTTATTTGCCTAGATTCGTATACATAAATAACTTACACACAACGCTGAGACAGTGTACCACTCTCACTGGTTGATTGCTCTATTTAAATTTGAAAGGAAAGTTCATGAATTATTGAGTTCTGAGTCACTGCAATCGATATTGGTGGTTTTTTTATCTAGAGGTTTATATTGTTTGGTTAAGCGAAACCGATTCCCAACTCCAAAATTTCAATCACTTTCGTTACTTATTAACAAAAGAAATTAAAAAGTATTACGGAATACAAAACAATATGACAACTTTGAGTTTAACAATAAATTATGTACAGGTAACAAGAAAAATTATCAATAAAGAAAAGAATGATTTTTTTTTTATTAATGAAAGAACATTCGTCACTTTCTAATTGTAAAAATTGAAGAACAAGTTTCAAATACAACAATTACTGCTGGTAAAAATATTTTCAAAAATTGTAATTACCGCAACTTTCCACCAGTTTTTTTGTCAAATTTAAAACTTCAACGATCAACAGGCAACTATTAATAGTTGAATTTTAATGAAAAAAAGTATCTAGATAAAAAAAATTGCATCGGCTGAGACAATTTAAACGATTAAACCTGCATAATGTATTTCAGTTGTAACAGCAGCTTAACCATCATTACGCCGTCTCGTTCGACCGGTGATTGCGCAATCAGTTTTTTTTAATCCGGTTTTCTTCTTGAACTTGAGCCTCGACGAGATTTTTGTCTTATTCAACGAGTACACATATGAGGGCTTTACTCATATATGCTTTGTCTAATATCTAGAGTTATTTTCGAAACGACCTCATTCCAAGCTGTAAAATGATATTCTCACTCAACATCAGCACACCGACGCGTGAGCTCTTCAATAAAACTTGTAAATGCTCCATTGTATTCTTATTTTTATCTGCATGACGTATATTATCCTTGACGTCGTCTCGGATATTCCAAAATCTTTTGTTAAGAATTGATTCCAATAATCACGATCTTAATTCAAGTTCTGAAGATGGAGAATATTCGAATGATTTTTCAAGTACCATAGGAGTACTGAAGTCAAATAATTTTTGAACATATTTTAGTAATTTTTTCATCATGATTTTTGTTGATCAGATACAAGAATAATTAATGCTATAGAAAATTAAAAGTTTTTGCATATGTAATAATTTTTTTCGAGTCTGTCTATGAGCAAAAGAGAATTAGTTCAATGTGCTTGAATAAGAAACAAACATTTCATCTGCTGTTATTTTTTTAAATTCAATTTTCAATATATGTTACCAAATTTTTCATGATCGTTAAAAAACTTTTTAATTTTCTGAGTAGACTTGAAATGACAATCAACATAAATATTCAGAAAACACATGTCTAGAATATATATTATCCATGCTAACAGAATACTTTTTGACGATCAGTTATCTTGACATCGCTTATACAATATCGTTGATGAATCTTGTAAATGAACAAAAACATTTGGGAATCAAGCATCTGATCGCTCTTTAACATTATCGTTAATGTAATCGATACATCGTGATTGAACAGAGAAGTAATCAGGGTGCAATATTCAGTCTCGTCGGTGAACATGAGATAATTATTTCACATCGTTTCTCGCGGTCTCGTGATATTTATAAGTTGAGTTGAAAATACACAAAAGACAGTATACTTTTGTTTCTTTTCTGAGATCACTTTAGTTTATTGTTTGATACTGATAGTAAAAAAAAAAAATTAACAAGGATACGATCTTCTATTTTTTGCAATATGATCGAGACAAGCTCAGCGATAAAATATTTTCTAGGTCACGCGCAACGGAAGGAAATTTCGAACAAAAGCAAAATATTTATGATAAATGAGATGATGCTATTAAAAACAATAAGCGGTTTTATCTTTTTTTTTTAATTATTCGATATGCAGTTATAGGCAAAGCATTTTTATTGAGCAGAAAAAACTTGCCTTTTTCCCAGTGCAGAGGATATAACAAAGAACAAACTCGTTAGCAGGTATTTTATTTTTATTTCCCTAGTAATGAAACGTGCTGCCAATTTGTTACATTTTTCAATGATCTCATATCGTGTTGAAAAATTATGACAGATTCATTGTGTATTAATTAATTACGGATTTATTGAAAATTAATTGTCAATTTGTTAGAAGTTTATTCTCATCAGCTGTGATTATTTACAAAAGAAATAAATTATCGTTGTATAACCAAATGTAGAATCTTGATACCAAGTCCATTATTTTGCATTATAAAATTATTTATCTTACAGGAAAGTGCCTGAATTACCTCTTCATTTTTTTTACATAAATATTTTTATTTATTTTCTATTAGGAAGAATTAAATGTTCAAAAAATCGTTATTTGAATCTATTCCCTATAAAAAACTGTAGATGGCAAAAATCTCCATCTAGATTCTTGTTTTTCACAATACTTTATGTTCCCAAGTCAAGCCTGCCGCAATTACGCTCAGAACACAATTAATAAGTGCAGCTTAGTGCAACGTTAGCCTTTTGTCTGGTGTGTGCAACAAGTATGAAAACTGTAATTACGAATGACCAAAGACTTTGCTACGTGTTGGAAAAGCTAGAGCCTCTGATGAGACAAGACGAGAATAATAAAACAAGCCAATGCCATATATCGAAGTTAATCATTTGGACTCTTTGTCAGAGAGTGCAACATTTGTGTAACGATAATCAGGCCAAGAAGGTGAGCAATACTTATGTACTCGTTTATTTTGAATGGTCAGTCAATCCGGTCGATTAAAATGACGGTGGATTAAATCAAAATGGACGGATGTGATCAGGAGAAAAGAATTTATAAACAAACTTAGGAAGATCAGATACTATAACGGGAGAAGAAATTTTACTGCGATTGATCCTTTCTAATAATGGTTGAAATAGAGAGTTTAAGGACTAGATAATCCAGCTTTTTTATTTGGAAAGAAGATACTAGAAATTTGATTTTTAGTTCAATTTCATCATGACGATCATTTGATTTCCTTCTCAATCAATGTGTGATCTCCACTGTCAAAGATGGATTAATAATCGATTCTTTTTCTACACATATGTATATAATGCCTTGCAAGAACTTCTACAGAGCCAAATTCCAATCAGCTAGAAAAGCTACATCTCGATTCAAAAGGCAAAAGATTTGCCAACTCATTTTCCCAGACTTTCTTCGCAGCACGACGTCCGCTACAGTATTGTCATCTCTTGGTTACTCGGTCAGTATGACACGATTAATGTACAAGCCTTTACTGTACAAGCATATTAACTAGTTTTTTCTTTTCCTCAACTTGACTCCAAATCAAAGAAACTTGTGAACAAAGAGTATGAGCCAAAGATCATCCGAGTCATGATTCACCGATAAAACAGCAAGGATGGAGAGATCATCTAAAGAATGTGACGAAGAAGAGGGAACGAAAAGAATGACGAAGAACTTCAGACAAAAAGGTGAGCCAAGAACAGTTGAACAGAATTCCTCTTCTTCATCTTCTCATTCGCCATGTCGCCCTGGACTTTCGGCTCTCATCGCCATCCTAAAATTTCTCTCATCTCTTCCACACAATTTTTTTCATGGTGTTCGTTTCTACTATGAGTTCGAGAAAGCACTAAACAAGAATGATCAGTTCCATTCACGAGAAACCAGTTTCAATCTCAAGATCGATATTGAGATCGCTTCAATCCTCATCCCTGATATCAACCATGCAGCCTCTTATACTCCTTTTCATGGCCCTTTGATGGCATCAGACTTCTGGCAAACCATTCTTTCACCAGGCTCACGCGATCTCACATCGATGCTACTTTTTTTTACCAATCGTTGAACCCTTTTCACATTGCTTCACCTCTTATCTACTGTGAAGATAAGAAACATTCCGCAATGGTTTCTCTCCAAGAAATTTTAATTCAAAGCAGATTATACCGCGCTCATCGCGATCGCCACATCCCACACACAACACACGCACAACACAAAAGATCGAAGCCACATCGATCTTTTTTGTCCCTGGGGTTAAAAGATTGTGGTCGGCAGCAAAATTGTGTCACGAGTGAAACACTCGCGCCTATCTCCATAAGTATCAGAGTTATGTCAACTAGATAAACTTGTAGAAACTTCCGGAACTATGCAAGATCTCAATCAGGCATTCATACCGATTTCTCATATGGTAATGAATTTTTAATAATAAATGCAAGGATCTCTCGCTCTGTATTCAATCAAGGGCACAATCTCTTAGTTAAGTTCCGACTTCCTATTTGAGGTTTATGCCAATGTCAAAATAAGTAGCTTACTCTAGAAATTGAGGGGTGGATTAGGGCCTGATGGAAAACTCATGACCCGAATCCACGTTTCATCAGCCATACATATGAATCAAATGAAATGTGTATTTAATTTATTGAGATTAATTCTTCCGCAATAATAAGTCTCAGATTTTCCATATGCGCTTGACATTTTTTGCAGCCTATGACACATGGCCAACGAGTCCAAGCTATGCTTAAATCCTCTTCGTCATCCTTAATTACCTCCTCGTCTGTCAACATTATGATATTAGCATAAACTCCGAGTATCACGAACTCCACTTCTACAACTATACCCGATCGATTGTTGAGATTGCGAGATTACGTACGTACAACACTCCGAATCACTGTCCAATCTCCTTATTTCGTTCAAAAATAAAATGCAACAAATTTCTCTAAAACGCTTAAATATTGTACGAAATATTTATTGTATATTGGCGATTAGTTGCTACAAGGCATTAGCCACTTTTATTGACTTTTGATTCATTTGGAAAACTTTATTCTTTTCTACGCATTATTCATTTCTCATTTTTTTATTTTTAGTTTTTCATTGAAAAATATTTTCATCGTATTTTCGTTGGTCTACTTTAGTGCACGGTTTTATTGAAAAATCGTGGAACCTGAATTTCGCTTTCTCATTTAAATTTCCATGGTTATCTATACTTCACAAAATAATCTAAAAGATTTGATGGATTATTCAAGTATGTAGACTTTTCGGAAGGCCCAAAAAGAAATCAGTAAAGCTTTCAAATACTGAAGGTACGAGAATCTTTATAAAGTATAAGACCCTTTTTGTTCTTTTTTTGACACAGAGGGTTAAGCCTTGGAATTATGGCTTTAAACACATACAAGTTTCCGACGAAAGACCATGAACTCATGTGTGTACCGGTTGACCGATCGAACTCGATCTTGTGGCAAGACTTACGTACAGCATCTCAGATCATGCTTCACTTATATGTTACTGGCGGCCTTCGAGGCCTTTTTGTGCCCAGTACGAAACACAATGCCAACCACAGTGCTTCGTTTCAGTACCTGTACTATTTCCCTCTTCCTGTGCTCAGATTGGAAGGTCGAAGTCAAAAGGTTCATGATCTCATGGGAAACAATGGGATACATTTTTTTACATCAAATTTTCTCGTTGTTCATCGTGAAGAACCTGAGAAAATAATGTTCGTTCTCAAGACAGTTCAGTACATTCATTAAATTAAGTTTAAATTTGTTCATTAAAACTGTGAAGATTAAAGCTGATTTCAGTATCATTGTATGATTTGGTGCAACTTTATTATTTTTAGGACTTGTTTGTATCTACCACTGGATGATACAATTTGTTTCTATTGTAAAATGTGTGACCTCAGATGTGCAGGTCGGATCGAATGAATAATTAGACCGATTAACGTTGTTTCCATGACTTCCCTATATAATTGTGTCATAATAAATAAAAATGTGTTATTAATCTGTATTGAATAAATCAACTAGGCTATTAATAATGGTGTTTAAAAAATTTCAGAAACTCGTGAAACAATTCAACAGTAAATTAAAGAGAAAAAGATAGAACAGGAAATGAACTTTGGTCATGTCGTAATTAGCTATCTAGATGGATCTTCGAGTGTAGGTCAAACCTTAGAGAGAAATATGTAAATTTGACTGGTCATATTAGCAGAGCGAGGCAAATGCTTGAAAAAGATTAGGAGAAAGAAGAAGAAGCAATGTATAATTGCAAGTGGAATCGTCACATCCTTGAAGCACGAGATCACACGAAAATTGCTTTGTTCCTGCGAATTCTGTGCACGATCGTAATCCTAAGAAAAAATAATCGTCTCTAGCCACTTCACCGCGAGCCAAAAGAAATAGAAATAGCAATAAAGAGAAAGAGTGGGAGAGGAAAAAATAAAGAGAATCAGCAGAAGTCGCTATGTAATGACGTTGGTTTACGTAGACTCGAATAGATCTCTCGAGCTATGGAAAATGTCGAGCCGTTACACGAGTTAGATAATCGGATGGCAATCCTCTTGGATCTTTCGAATCATCGATTCAGGCACGCTGTTTCTCATTCGTATCATTTCTCTCTTTGTTTCTTCTCTCTCACCCCCCCCCCCTCTCTCTCTCGCTTATACTTCTCGTATCGAAATTCATATTCATGACCTCGAGCAAGACTTTTCTACTTCGTACAGCTAATGCATAATAGTTACTGATACGTATGCTCGCGAGCATCGTATTCAACGCATAACGAGACACGAATTGTACAAACTCAAACATAAATCCGTGCTCGTCGTGACTTCAAACAATTTTTCCAATTTGTGAGTCAGACTAAACAATTACGTTCGACGTATTTAAATTTTTTGAAGAACTTTCAAGCAAAACATCTGCCCTACCAGATTTTTTATTCTAATAAGAAAATCGTATATGAATTATTTTGCAATAATAATAAATTCCTTATAAAAAAAATGATGAAAAATTTTCTCATCTGCGCGATCTCGTCTCGTGTCGTGAATAGATTATTTTTCAATCTATAATGAGATACTACTTTTTCTTTAGGACATTAAATCAATTAAAAATTGAGCAAAAAAGTTAATAACTATGTATCGTTTTTTATAAATAACCAGATATGTTCACAGTCTTACTTCACAGTAAAGGAAATATCAAAATAATAGACAAACGGGCCGAAAAAATTAACAATTAATGTCAATAATACTTTGACCACTTAAACACGTTTAGTACAAATTAATCTCCTTTAAAGTCACGGGATCAGAGAACCATGCAATTTTATTTATGTCCAAGATCCTCACAGGGTGTACTACGTGGAATAACATATCGTAAGTTGCATGAGACCATCGGCGTGTGGGACCTGCTAAAAGGTTATTTACTAATAATAAACAACGAAGGTTTTAAAATATTGACTTTCCCCTGGAGTTCTCAGCAGTTCCGCGTACATCGTGCATAATTAAAATATCATATATTTCAGTAAAAGAGAGAAAAATTGGCTTACGATAAAGAAATACCGATGGATCGATTATTCGCAGGATAATTAAGATTGTGAGCGTCGCGTTATTCACAATAATTATCGTTAATTAACCGCAATCGTTCACTATCAAAGAAATATAGAAGTCTGTCTATAAAAAATAACAATTGTAATAATTCAAAATTATTTGAAAAACCGTTTCAATGATAATTTATTTAAAATAATTTTTTTCTTTTTCAAAATGAATTGTAAAGGAATATATTATAGATTACGTAAATAACGAATTCATGGAAAAGCAGAGACATCAATGAGGGAACCAGTTCAACGCCTTGTCAAGTGCTTTTGAATGGAATTAATACAATTATTTATTGTCGATTGAATATTCGATCAATATGAACAAATTCACTGCTTATAAATCGACGATAATAAAATACCAGGATAATAATACTTCATTCGCAAGTGAAAAGACATTGATAAATATATACAAATTAATTTAAACTAATAGAGACGAGGTGACAACAAATTAATTTAATCTATAAGAGACGAAAAAAAATAAAAATCTGGAGACAAATAATAGATAAAAAGTAACATGCTTGTAAATGATGCTTGAAAAATGATCATTCGTACCGCAAATATCTTGATTGACAAGGATTTTGTAAACATGCGAAAAGTTTACACGATACAGAATGTTCAGGTGAAAAGACAAATTTTGCAAAGTGATTTTTTTCTTTTTTAATTATTAGTTGACGCCAAGAAATATTTAAAATGCGAATAAATCAGCGATTGTCTTCTCGACATACCGGAAACTTGAAGCTTTATAATAAATTTAACTAGCATTGTACACATCGGGTCAGGATCAGGAAGTTTTCTACAGCGCACCGCTAAGCATAACGGCCTTGAACTTGTCGCGGTTACGATACCGAGTTTTCAACACGAAGTATCGCGCCACCGCGAATACGGAAGGAGTTAAATTTCATCCAATTATTTAATCCCATTGTCTAATTACTAGAATGTGATTCTCGAATTTAGAAGTATGTCTTGCGAGTCGACGTTTGGATAAACAAAAAAATCGATTCAAATTGAAAATCGATTGTGGATTAAGAATTCTCTTGATATTTGAATAAGAAACTACTATTTCTCCAGAATTAATTTCTGGCCATCCAATGCCAGATGACGATTTGCAATCATCAATTGCGAATTGTCAATAATTGAAATATTTGAAAGTTTTCTAATTACGAAAACCTCTCACTTCAATTACTTATCGGAGGTGAAAAATTCTTTAAAAGTTTCACCATTAAAATTTCTATTGTCAGAAAATAAATGTCCTCGTGGCGCTGATTGTTAACGATCCCATTAGCGAGGATCGTTAGCCTAACTTTCATCATCCACGATTTCCTGCGAAAACGGTGTCACGCCCGATTTTTCACCCACCGCATTTTATCTTATGATTAATAATAATTTTTATTTATTTTTTGGTCGCAAATGAATGCATTGGTTGGACGCTTGATTTCGCGTGTGTATTGGCATGGTAATTGATGTGTAATGTTAATTGAACGAGAGGTACGTGATCGATACGAAAGGAAACATCGCCAAAAAAATCAGTTATTATAGTACGATTTGTCTGGCAATAACATCTGACGAGAATCTTCAATAACATCACAAAAAAAGCACAAATCAAATTGTTGGATAATATAATAGGTGCCCTTGAGCAAAACAGGAGTGAAAAAAAAGAATTATAAATCGGCGGCAGTTGATCGATGAATGATGATAGAATTCTGACCAGGCTTCTTTATGTATGAGTTTAGATTAATCTTTTTTCATTCCGTTTTTTTAAATCGCGCAAATGAAAAGGTCTGAGAGGTTCATCTCAATGACATTGGCGATGATACCTCGGTAAAATTGTGCGTAAAAACGAGTTCGAGATAATAATAAGTATAATCAACTGGTTAGCGTATGGATGGTATTAGTGCGATGCAAACAATCATGCTAATACTTCCTCAACGGATTGTGTATACCTACGAGATGTTTGGAACAACTCAATTTGCACCCAATAAATTCAGTCATATGATTTTTTACATCTTAACAATTAAACTCCTTTCGGCCATTTCAGCACAAGCTAGTGTTTCATTTCGTAAAGGATATGGATTTGAAAAAGAGAATAACCCGCGCAAAAAAAGTAGTCTCGCCGAGATGCTCGCCGAGAGTCTTGCCGAGACTCTTTCCAAGACTTTTATGAATTATTAACGAGTCTTGCCGAGAATCTTTCCGAGACTCTCCTAAATTCTTTTCGATAATCTCGCCGAGATTCTTTCCGATACTTTTTATGTAGCCATGAATCTTGGAAAGAAAAATCTATCCGAGATTCATGGCGCGATTTTTTGGGAATTGCTATGATATTTTGCATAGTCTATAAACAGTTTAAAGATTAAGAAATAGAAAAAACATCTGATTCTTTCGGTCAAGACAAAATGTTGATATTGATCGGAATAAAATCAAACAACCCGATCAGTGACGCGATTTTTTATATCGAGATAAAACTCTAACTGGACTATATAAAAATCGTATAAGCTATACGAGGACGCGAACGAGAACAGCTCGATGCCACCTACCAGCTGGAAAAACAAAAGTTTGCAGAGCTTCCAATTTTACTCGACAGGTGGCCTTCTATCGCGTCCACGGATGGTCCGCTCGATTTCCATATAGTCTCGTCGGGATTTCGACTCAATAATATCAAATCAGAGGCTATGGTCTGCTTCCAAACACCAAAGACGTTGCAACCAATGCACTTTATCTTGTCTAAGGCCTTGAAATGATATACAAATTTTTTTTCACATCCAATGTCATTCATTATCAAGATCAATCAATGTAAAGAAAAAAAAAGTTTCGGAAAATCTCGCAGAGCCTCGGCGAAATGATCGAAAAAGGCTTGGAAAGAGTCTCAGCGAGACTCTTCAAAAGAATTTCGAAAAATCTCAGAAATAGTCTCGGCGAGACTCGTTAATAATTCATAAAAGTTTTAGAAAGACTCGCGGCGAGATTCGTTAATAATTCATAAGTCTTGGAAAGGGTCTCGGCGAGTCTTTCAAAACCAATTCAAAAGAGCCTCGAAAAGCGGCACTCGGCGAGACTATTTTTTTTTTGCGCGGGAAGTTACAAAATGCGGAAAAAATTTTGTGTTAAAACAAGGGTGAACAACAGGTAAATTCCAAAATTGTATGTAATTGACAGAAAAATAATAAACGGTCGAGCCCGTTGTCGAGACTCGAAGAGTTTGGTAAAGTGTGCTCGAGATGTCTGGGCCTGGATCTGTACGCGAACCGTGCCTAATCATTAGGATTAACTTTTATCTCGTACATAACAAGTGTGGAACTCATGAATCAGTATCGGTTTTATTGTATACTGTACGTTATGTATATTACTAATACATATATTTTAGAATTAATGACGTCCAATGGTACAAAGACTTAACTGAATATGTTTGCACTTTTTCTTTCCTATCTCTCGTCATATCGTGTCTGCAATATATAAATGAATGTTCTTTGTCTTCAAAGTTAATCTGCGACGATGGAATCAAGACTGTTCATTTTTTCAGCTGACAAATAACTAAAAAAAAAAATCAAAAATCATGAATCCTCCCAAAATTGATGATTCAAAAAATTCTCGAGGTCGAAAATAATTGTAATAAAACTCTCGGGAAACCAGAGGTCTCGAATTTTTTTTAAATTTCTTTCGTATGTCCACAAATAATACTTCATCGTTGTTCATTACTGATTAATTTACATTCTTTTGTGTTTTTTCAAACTAATTCAAATTTGTCAATTATGATATCTTTACACCCAGAAAAAATATCTAATCGATTCAACTAGGATCTAGTTAAATCAAATAAAAAATTTTCCTTGTCTCACGTCCAAATAGAGGTCTATTTAATTTTAAGAAATTATTTTTTTTATCACAATATTTTTATCGTAAAATTGAACGAATATGTAAGTTGTAATAAAAATTATATTTATATTATTATTTATAATATTAATTATACCACATTCAATTATGATATTATTTGATAATATTTTAATGGGTCCGGGCCTGGGTAGGTATAAAAATTCACATTCGTCTTTCTAGATATAATCAGTCAGAATAATAATATACTACTTTGGTTCTCGCATCTTTTCTGCACATCTAGAACGCAATTCGTATGTGAGAAATGCGTCGACGCTCTGGGCCACGTGGTGGCCGGAACAAGAAGCTTTAACGTGGGTACTCGAATAAACGGACCCACATAGCATTATCTATTTGCTTTAAATATAACTTTCTAGCTGAAACGAAAGAAAATGTTGTTGATTCAAATTTAAAAAATTCGAACAAACGATCCTAGTAGATATAAATAGAACTTTTTTCTGGATGTACTGCATAATATCGGGAGTATTAACGTTTTTTGATATATATTTCATTATGGGATCTCGACATAGACGGTATAGGTATTTTCTGTTCGGAATCTCGAAAAAACAAAAAATAAGATGAAAAAGCCACAAAATTTTTTGGTGCGTTGCTCGCAGACGTGTAATTTGCGGATGGAGCTGCCAGTTCGTGTCAGAATTGCAGGGTTAGAATAGACGTGAGCGTGCCAAGGAAAGAGCCATTAAGGGAGAGCTCGAGGGATGAGAATTCGGCAGGGTTTAATGACGTGAGCTCTAAACGATTATGATCTTTTTGATACAACGTTCTGCCTGTAAAAAAAACGCTACAGAGCGAAATCACGTGAGCGTCAAAAGTTTTAAGGTTCATGTGAAAACGTTGAAACTTGGGCACCTAATTTAAATCAGAATGGATGGACCAAACTCGGGTATCTTATATGATTTTTAGTTATTTTGTGGATGAAAAAAAATCTAAAAATCTAGAGAATTAAAAATTAAAAAATCCTTTATGAATATAAAATGTTGGAAAAAAATTACGCTTGAAACTGGATGTCAATGAACCATGAGCCTAGGGCAGCCTCGTAATTTCATCGAATCATGTTGAAAATTTGTTTACTAGCTACTTTGCCGTTGGCAACGATATTTTACCTGCTTGAGCAAGAGTATATCGATATCCCATTTTACTCTCGATAACAGTATAATGACACAAGAAGTGCTAAATATCTCAATCGAATTTTATGTTTGCTCAAATTGGGGAGTTCCACTTTCATCCGGTATATATAACCTTAATAATAAATTTTTACGAAATGGCCATTAAAAAATAGAAAAGCTTCAATATTGTTGTTAGATAATATAGAGAAAAAATATTTATAAGTTTCGAATAAATATGGCAGAATCAATGTGTGGAAATTAAATATTTTTTCTCATGTCAGTAGAGAGATAAAAATCGAACTTCCATCTAAAACGTATCATAATGAAATTCCGATTATAGTCTCGACATTCCTAACTCTAAAATCAGACGAGTTTCAATTGCAGCTGAAAATACATTTCCTCGTTCACCAGAGTATTTCTCCTACTTTATCAAGCTCGTAAATCGTAAATTTCATTCTATCGAATTGTTTCAAACGCCTTCATTTGTTAACGTAACAACTCGAATAAAAATAATTGTAATGAATCACATGAATTGCAGTTTTAAGCTTGCCGAAACATTCTTCGATGATCCTATTATTTATGCACTCTCGCCTCCATTAGCGTCAATCACAATCTCGCATATTCACTCACATTTTTATCAGTAACGATGTAAATATACCACCAGCACACTTTTCTCGCACCGCTTATCCCACCCGGAAGTAGTTACGGACTTTACTTATATTGGCACAAAAACAACGAAAGTATAACAAAAAGAAATCGCACGAGAACCGTATAATGGTAGTTATAACTTTGTTATCCCTTTTGTTTAACCTTTTGCGAATTCTTTAGAAATAAATAGTTCCTAAATTGAAACAGAGTTCAAATGAAATCAATTATTTTTCATTCCGTTGATCTTCGAACAATTTTTGTTTATTAACTTTATTTGACTGACTTACCAATTCCTTGAACGACGTAAAGATTTTTCGAATCCATTTCCGCAATTTCAGTTACACTCAAAATTATTTCAGCACTCATTATCCACTTTCTTCCATGCGTCTTCGTTAACGAAACCTTCCACTAATCTTTCGAACCTTTTAGAATAATTTACCGGGTGAAGGACTAAAAAATCAGCAAGCTACGGTTAAAAAATGTTCTTTCGTCGTCATTTATTTCACGTATTTATAAGAATTTAGTGTAACTCCAGTAACGCAACTCGTCAGCGCACACCTATTACAAATATTACGCAATGAAGAATACACGTTTTATATTATCGCGTGGAACGATCAAGCTCAACACACAAATACTCGGGTAAGAATCGTGACGGTTATGAATTATATCATAGACGAAAATCATAAAACATGTCAAAATCATCGAATTTAACACTCACTTGTACGTCGTTTTTGCATATAAAAAAAACGGTAAAGCCCACTTGTCATAAGAATCACTGTACTCCGAACGTTTGAATAACTTACTCCATGCGAGAAAGAAGGACGTATATCCCATCAAAAATTTGGCACTTTTTCTCGTTAAAAAAAATCAGTTCATCAAACTAAAATAGATCGATAATTATTCAACAGATCGTATTTTATCACGTATTCAATTTTGTATTGAAAGCTTCGTGTGAAACTTCTTTTGACGTTATGAAAATTTATATGAAATCGAAATTTAATAGGCGATGTAATTGCTCATTAGTTTAATAAAATTCATCCAATGTTGTTTGAAGCTTTGGTGCCGTACTGGAAAATTCTTTCGTAAATTTCAAGTCGATGATCGCGGAAACGTAAGGCGGCACAAATTTCGATAAATAAATCGATACTAAGATGTTTGAAGCTGAGAGTGATGCTAATTTGTGATTCAACCAGTTGAATAAAAATGCATCAGGTATCATGATCGTAACTGAACCGATTGTGTCGGAAAAGCGATGCTTCTCCCTCTTTTTGATTCGTCTCGATGTACGATTGATTGCTACGATTATGAATCAGGTTTGGTGGAAGTGCTAACTTTATACTCCGCAGCTTTATTGACTACTCTGCATCTCATCTGAATTGAGAGTAGAGGTGGTAGCGATCGGAGATTTTTGCGTCCACGGTAATCGTCGCTAATTGCTATGACTGTACTCATTCGTCTTAGAATCCCAATCACAACTCCAATAACAACAAAATACGATCGTGGACTCAAAGAAGACACGCGAAGACATCGTGATAAATAGATCCTACTCCTTCTACCTGTGTTTTCTCCTTCTTTCAAAGCTCGTTTCTTTTTGCTCGTGAAACCTCCAATCGCCAAGATTATCCAGATTTACCGATCAAAGTTCACTTCATCATTTGCACAGATTTTTAACATCCATCGTTGATCATCAAACACGTAGCCAGAAAACTCTGACTACTTCAAAGCTTCTTTCTTTTTTGGTCTCTTTGAATAAATTCTGAGTTTCAATGACCGAGTACAAAGCTCACTTCTCACAGCGAGATTTTTACCTGTTTAATTGTTCGGTCCTTTGTACCCTGAGAGTGACGATCTTCGACAGGTTTGTTTGTTCTTTAAATGTTCGCTTCTCGATCGTCGAACGCGGCTCGGATCGCGAAGAATATACCAAGAATCGACGATCAATATTCACTTCCTGTATGTAAAAGTAAAGTTTTCATCATCGGTGTACAGTTATCGACGATTGATAATAAAATCGGTTTATAGATGCAACAGATTCAGGATCCATGAAGCAGCATGGCTTTTGAACAGCAAATGATCCACAGTTTTTTCAGGAAATTCAGTATATAGAGGACTGTCAAGATTTACACACGAGAGTGATCAAGAATTACCGATCAAAATAGCCAAAACTTACCGATTACAGTGATCAACATTTACCGATTAAATTAACGAAATTTTAGCAATAAAACTTTTAAATTTATCAATCTAAATTCACCACCGATTTATTCATCCTTGCGCTTTTCTTGTACCGATCTTTTTATTCACAAATACTGTATTTGGTCACGAGTCATCGAACCATGGCAGTTCTTCTTAAATTCGAAGCCAAAGTCCATTCCTGTTGAACGTGTTTGATGTTTCAACAAAGAGCAGGTTCTCGAGTTTTTTTTGGGTCCGATGCTACACCAAATGCTTGGCTATCGTGGTTTGGAGTTTGCAAACGACGTCATTGATACGTAACCGTGAGTCAACCGATCTTCACTAGGATAATTGTTTTCGGTAACGTTCAGGATCGTTGGAAGTTCGAGACGAGGCTGATAGACTGGGTTTGGTGCTGCGTCATTCGCAGACGTGTGGATTAATGTTTATATTTTCTCGAGTCTCGTGTTTATGCAAATCAAATTCGTCTGATTACGCGCCAAAGATCTTCACAGCTGATCACCACAATGGAAATTAACGGAAACCTTACCGATTTTTATTATTTTCATATTTTTATTTGATCATCTAATCCTTTGATAAGTCCTCTTTAAAAACACCAGCCAAGTCACAAACAATATTATTGATGTAATTGTAATTCTTAGTAAATATTATTATGACTGTTGTTGGAATTGAATATCTTTGTTATTCTGTTAACTTTATTCTTAATGTTTCTACTCTTCCATAATAATTCTGTATCTTCATACGTAGGGATAATAAAAATACCGAATCCATCGTCGTTTCCTTGTTGTTCCAGGATCAGGCAGCTAATAAAAAAAAAATCCACGAGCCCTGCCGAGACACTGATAACTCTGTTTGCTGTTTGTTACTTTGTGCTTTCTCGTAATTTATGAATTTTCTGTATCACATAGTCTCGTGCATTTATATACATTTAATAATCTCTGATAGGAGATCGCCGAGATACGACGATTGAAGAACCTCGTGCATTCGCCTCGAAAATCAAACAGACACTCGTGCTTTGCGAATGAACTGAGTTCACGCGCAAACGACAAACGCACATTAACTCTCACGTGAATCGTGAAGTGATTCCCGCGCTCGAGGAGCGAGATAACTGGGTCTCGATGGGAAACCGGAGCTTCGCGAAGGTCGAGGGACCAACAAGTCACGAAGGTCGGTCTCTTCTCCGATCATTCAATAATTATACCTCGACATTATTATTTTCACCAACTCAACCATTTTAAATCATTTTTTTTTTACTTCGAAACTCAAAAAATGACACATTTCAATTCCGATTCCCTGGACCTCGTCGGTCTACTTATTTGTATTTTATGTTCTCCGTATTTTTAAATATATTTTGTATTTTTATAACTCTGAAACTCGAAAATCGAAACAAAATTCCTTAAATGTTGTCGATCCACTTATCATTCCGTATTTTTCAATAAATTCCAAAATATCAAAAATGTCATAAATTTAATTTCTCGATCGATCAATTTTTATTTATATCCCAAAATGTCGTTCACTTTTTCAAAATTGATATAACTATTTATGGTTTTATTTTTATCACAGCCGCGCACAATTGCTGATCTTCGATTATCAGGATTCGCAGTTTGAGATCAAATTCGAACTAGATTGATAGTTGACTTAAGATTTGCATAAACTTTTATTGGTTAAACTGTTTATTTTTTTCCTGAGGTTAAAAACGCAGCATGGGAGTTTCGAAGGGTTTGATTGAGGAAGTAAAAAAGTCGTGATATCGGTTTGTGTACACGGTGTGTTAAGCTGCGATATGAAACTCACTCGGTGAACCTGGGGGCCGGAAGGTTTGTTGTAATATGTCAGGCACAAGCCACACGCGAGGCCAAGGGAGCGAGCACAGCTCAGGTATAAGGAGAGACGCGGAAAGAGCACGCTCGTCTGCACCGGCTCAACGACTATACGCCGACAGGTGTCGTCCCATGGGTGGGGGATTATATAGACCTGCGAGGAGCTACAGTAGAGCAGAAAGCCTCTCTGACAAGAACTGCCTTCTACTGCTACTCGTATAAGCCTCATTGAATGGAAGTGGGGGACTCGGTACTACATTGAAAGAGAGTGAGAGAGAGAGAGAGAGAGAGAGAGAGAGAGAGAGAGAGAGAAGCTGAGAAAATCATGAAACTTCCAGAAGCAGAGAAGGAAAGCTACGTATCTTACTATCTGACTGGGCTCGATTCAACTAAGTGACAGACCAGGATCGATTTCATATTGGCGAATCTATTTACACATTTTTTTGAGAGATCACGATCCTTTCAGAAGTAGAGAGAAAGAGAGAGAAAGCAGCGATCTAACTGTCCAAGTCTTTTTAACTAAACGACAAACCAGTATTGACTTCCTCAAGAAAACTTCATTTTGCAAATTCTCTTTAAAAAAAAAAATGAGTTATACTCGTATTTATCGACGATTCGTGATGTAAAAAAAAAATTATTTTGATCGCCTGAACCGAGTTTTCCTTCCAATACTTTTTTGTCTTATTAATTCTGTCAATATATAATAGACGTTATTTATCGGGAACTACTGGTTCATCCATTGAATAAACGACTTTTAACCACGCGAATCTCGTGGTGCTATGAGAAAAAAGTACTGACGAATATAGAGTAAGAAGGCCAACCGCAATCACCTCTGACCTTACCCCTTATTCCGGTGTCGTTTATTCCACCATCATGGTATTTTAGAAGCCATCATTCTTTACTCTTCCTGTCTCTCACCGCCCCATAGTCATTGTCGAATGCTTTGTCAAGTCGATAAATGGGTGCGGTAATGTCCACATCAATAAGGTTATACAGATACACAAGGCAAACTTTACGAGGGTGAACTACCCCCTTAAAAACCTTTTTTGTCTCACCACGTGTAAGAACGTAGCTATTAACGTCGTAAATCGTGAATAATGATAATTTAAGTAGCTATTTATCTACTTATGGGATATTAAAATACCCTCACCCTATTTTCTCTAGTCCCAACATCAAAGATGAATCAAATAGAAACACGGGTTACATCGATTTTTCATTGATCCTAAGGCAGAAAATAATGGCGCAGCTCGATGAAAATACACGTCTGAGTGAGAGAAATGACAGAGATAAATCGTCAATGGCTTTTTTATTTCGTTATTACATATGATCTTGAACTAGAGTTTGATCGACTGTTTGTATGCATAAACATGCCAATTTATGAGAGAATAATTTACCGATTTGAGGATTAAAAAAATTGTTGGATTGTAATCATATATCGTAAAGGAAAATTACAGCCTCGGTTAAACTCGCTGATTCTCCATACCTATATGTTCTTACATGTATTTACAATTTTTCCAGACACTTAAAATCACCGGAACTTCTAATTACTTGAAAAGAGTATTAATAACTGCCGGGACGGGTATTTGATGCTCGAACTTTCAAGGTCTCTGGAACTCCAGATAAGAAACGTATTGGTAAATATTAAATCTGACCCATAAAAACTTCAATAGGTCAATAGAACTCGAAATAAATCAACAGAAATATTGAGACACGCTGAAATTAGAACTCACCATACTCACAGTCAATCCCAGTTACGTGAAGAAACAGTCAATATTCATAATCACATTTTATGCACTTCTAACAGTTAAGAACACTCAAGGTCACGCCCGAAACAACAGGATATAAAAAGAAGCTATATGAAAACATGCTGAGGGGAACTGCAATCGCAGTCGCACATAGGGACTCTGGTAATGCTCTACTCACAAACATAATCATCAGAATTGAGTAAAACCTATAAGTCGAGAATGCAAAGTGACTGAGTCACGATAAGACCTCGTAAATAATAGATATATTCACATAGACGACAGATGTCTATCAAAATGTCATTTTTTTACCTCGAGGGTACATCGTGGCGATAATCGTAAGATTTCTCGTTAATCTAAGTACATTGAACGTGCCTCACACGATACATTACAAAATAACGTGACTCGTCAGACTCACGATTAAAATGATCAATGTTATGTTCGTCTGCGGATATGATGATTCGAATAATCGTCATTTATAAATTGTATTTTGGCGTTATTGTCGAGTTTTGAATAATTTCGTCGACTTGAACGCATCTATCTGTCATACAAATGAGAAAATGAATGTCCTTCGATCGATAAGGTTACCGAGAGTGTCGACGAACAGTCTCGACATACATGCTAACGTCACCACACGACTAATAGAGCCTCAGACTCGAGGTTCGTCCAGACTCGACGAGAAATGCGTTAAAGTCCGTAACGTGTACACACAGACCGACGGCATCGCTCGCTTTATTAGCATTAAAAAAATGTATCGCCAAATGACCTCGAACGACCGCAATAAACGAGACCAAGTTTTTTTCAAAATTTGTTGAAAACAACTCAAAAATTATTTAATGTGAAAAAATGATACTAAAATATCTTATAAAATTATTTTTTTAAATATTATCAAACGGCATTAAACTCCAACAGTAACTTGGGGTTAAATCAAATTTTTTTTTCGAACTATGATCAAGAAATTTACGGAAATGAATAGCTACAAACAAACATAATTTATAATGTCAGTGATCTTTCACAAATAAAATGACACGTGCACTCATAAAAAAGGATCTTCTCTCTTATAAAACATTAATGTGAGAAATTTCTCTTTTTTCTTTTTTTATTTTATGTCGGGCTGCGTTTCATGTTCCCCAGCTTCTTAATGGGCAAACACCATTTGTAAACGACCAATGCTGGTTCACGAGTGGACAAAGTCAAAAGAATAATGCTCAAGGAAAAAATGAAAAGAAAACATAAAGTAAAAAGTGACGAATATAAACTAAAATTGTTATCTGCAGCATACAGACAACACCATTGAATTTCGACTCATTTTCAAATATATCTTTTTATACTTGACGGGAAATGTATAAATCTTTGAAACTCGAATTCTTTGTCAAAAACATAAAATTATATATTTGATATTGCTACATTTTGGCAAGTACTTTTAAAATGTTTATCAGTATAATAAATCAATTATAACAATCGAAAATTTGAGTAATTTTTTAATTGTTCTTTTACTGCTAGGAGGCTTTTGATGGAGTATAAGAGTACGATCGAAATCGAAGGTGAAAGACAACCAAGATGCTAATGAACCGTTCAAACATCACGTAAATTTCAAGTCTGAATCTCGTCACGACATATCGGAGTTTATCATCTTGGGTCTAACTGATCGCGTACAAAGCAAAATTTATTTAGTCTCTTTGCTTCTATGACATTTAACCTTGTTATTCACCTGCTTCGGGTATAATAGAATGGATATTTTAAGAGAACGACGCAAATCTCAATGTGCCTTAGTAATTTAGTATTAATTCAATTTACCTTCGAGCTCATGTGTATATTTGTATTTTTATTTGCGATAATTCACGAGAAGGAAGGTTCTTTACCGAAGATAGAACATAATTCTGGTACTCTTATCGAACACGTTGTAGTGTGCATAATTACGTGAGAAAAAATTTGAACATTCGCTCTGACGTTGATGAATTTCTGTAACAACAAAAAACTTGTTTAATTCGATAGTAAAATTATATTTGCAGTTTGCAATTTGTTTTTAATTTCTTTTGCTATATTTGAATGGCACGTGTTCGATATAAGTGAACATATCAATATAAGACAGGGTCATGCAACAGCGAAAGTATCGAAAGGCACGAATGGTCGACTCATCGTGACCGTTTGTGCTTCATCAATTTTGGTATTGAAAATCCTTCGATGTATCTTTTAAAAATCGTAAGAAAATAAAAATTTCATATATTTTTTTTTACTAAGTTTCTTACCAAGCTTCTTGAATTAACCCGTCAGCGGTCGCGCTATATATGAAACTTTTTCTCACACTTATATAAAAACGATGATTATTCGAAAATTTCAAATGGCATAAGTATTTGAAATTTTTTGCTATCTTCGCCAAACTTCTGTATGATAGAAAAGGTAAAACATTTTTTGAATTTTTGTTTTTGAACTTTTTAAATTATTTTCTTTGGTTTTTAGTGTCAATTATCATTATATTTATGGTTTTGAAAAATAACATTTATAGCCACAATCACTGTAGCGAAATTGTAGCGAAATTCAAGTTCCCATTTATCAACTTAAGCACTTGAAATTATACATGTGAGAAAATCTCTCATCGCGCGACCAATGTTTAAGGGGCTATTAGAGTTTGACACTTTTGAGAAATCGATATTTTTTTTATTTTTCGAAAGTATATACATGTAGTATGGTTGTGTAAAAATTTGAAAACGATCGGAGCAGGCTAAGTATATTTTTCAGCGTTCTTTACATGAGTACCTCAGCGCGCGTACCTGCGCGCCGAGCGCGCCTACCTGCTTTCCGTCGGTCTAAGTCCCCTTTTATACTTTTATTTACTGTAACAGCTGCTCCTTATTGTATATGATGTATTGTCAAGCAAAAAAATTCAAAAAAAAACATTGAAACAAGTTGAAGAGAAAAAAATCGCACCGAAAAAGTCAAAAGTAAAAAAAGTAGTCGCCAAAAAGGCGGCTGTTGTAAAAAAGCCATCACAAGTTAAGACTCAAGGTTTAACTATTAAATTAATGATGGAGTTATCAACAAATTATGCACTAGCTGTTAGAAGGAATATCGATTTCGTTGAAAATATGCGCAAGGAAATTTGGAACGGCTTTTACCATAAAATCTCGACAGATAGTAAGCCGCAGCACTCCTACTGTTCCAGCGATTGGTGCAAATACTTGAAAGCTAAGAAAACCAAGACTCGATACAAGCATCCTCCTGCACTTTCTCAAGAAGTTCAAGAAATCTTAAAGCCGATATACGAGGATCTCACAAAAATCAAGCTGCTTGAAATATGTTTAGGTGGTTATACACAAAACAGTAATGAAAGTTTTAATCAATGTGTATGGAGCATGGCGTCTAAACATCTTTTTAATGGAAAAACTATTGTTGATATTGTGTCGAAGACAGCAGCTTGTACTTTTAATGAAGGCTTTGAGCCAATTTTGAAAATTATGGAGCTGACTGGCATGAAAATCGGCCCGATCGCCATGGACTAGGTCGCAAAGCACGACGACACGAGGGTCAGCCTTGCGGAGCGCCGTAGCTTAGATACTTCAAAAGAGGCCAGAACTACAAGAAAACAGGCAAGATTACAAGAATCGGAGCATTTTGATGCAGAGGAAGGACCGTCCTATGGTGCAGGTATTGCAGATTAATTGTAGATAAGCATTTTTCATGATTTTTCATTTAAAAAACTTTGAACGCGTTTTTCTCGAAACACCATTTTTGAAATTGGTCTCCACGAGCTTTCAAAAACTACTTGACCGATTCTTATGAAATTTGAATCATATATTCTACATACATATTCCTAGAAATTAACGCTCTACGAAGTTAAAACTTTGATTTTTAATATCTTTTTTGTACAAAAAACAGTGAAAAAACGTGTTTTTTATTTTTTTTCTGTTTTCATCCACCATTTTGTTATTTATCGATAAAAATTAATATCCAAGCGTCATTACCTAGCTGATGTTATACTTAATCCAACGCACTTTGTTTTTTTGGTTTCAGACAAGCCGTTCCTGAGATATGATGAAGACCGTTTGCCTCCTACTTTTCGAGGCGCTTTGTTCAAGTGCAGTTTTTGCACATAAAAATGTAGTAAAATGAATTTAAAAAAAATGTTGTATGTAAATAAAAACTAGATTTATCATCACCAAGTTTTATTTCAATATTTTTAACAGCATGCCCAGAAAAAATTCCCAAAAGTAGCCTCTTTTTTTAGCGTTCAAACTCTAATAGCGCCTTAAAGTGTACGCAACACAATGGCGGACGAGTTAAAAAAAATCTGACGTCCGAAAGCAAAACTATTCTTCATATTTTAAATACAATAGAGAAGATGTTTAGTTTTTCGAGTATTTGGTCAATGAAGGTTAATCGCAATTAACTAATTTTAGCTAGAATTACGAAAATTGGAGAATTTCAGTTAACATGCGAGAACTTCATATAAAAATTAATTAAAAAATGACAAGCCTTGCCTCAACGGTAATTAAAATTAATAACGATGTACTACGCCCTATTCCAGCTTTGTAAAGTGGTCGATAGGGACAAAAAATGGAAACAGACAACAAGGATAATCTAGAAAAAAAATAGTTGACAAAATAATCTAATAAATACAATAAATGCAAAAAGTATACAATATTAGAGAATATACATACAACATATTATGTATATCACGACAAAGACGAATAAAATTACGGTACTATCGGTGACTATGTGGAAATCGATGTAGTAATAGTGTAATTAGAGAATCGAGCTAGTATATATCAATATATCGAGCCTCTGGACTCAAAACACACCTTCTTTTTGTATCTAGATACAGAAAGATAGGCGTGCCTCTTCGTTTCTCAAAGCGTTATTCTCCATCTCGTATGAAATCAACATCGCGAATTAATAACAATTCTCTCGGGGAATGTAAATATACGTAATAAATGCGACGAAGCAAGCGTGCACTGGAGCGATTCACGTACAAATTATGCGTGACTATAATACTAATAGAAAAATCTGATTTGTACACATTTTGAACAAAAAATTTCCGTATACGTTCATAGCTTGAGTGTAATTTTCAGCCATTACAAAAAATGTCATCAAAATTAATTGATGAACGAATCAAAAGAAAGTAAAGCACTGAAATGTATCAACGAATTTTTCGATTGGTTTAATCAAATTTATATTAATAAATATCGAACTTACGTATCTTACGTTTTGTTAAAATCGATATCTTTTCTCATTATGACTCAAATTTTTGAAAAAATGTGCAATCCAGATAACCAAATTTCTGCTTACTCTCTCTTTCTCTCTCTCTCTCTCTCTCCCTCTCTCTCTCTCTCTGACTACTGCATTGTTATCGCTGGATAACACGCAACCGTAAAATAATACGGGACACTGCGGCGCAACCTTCACCTTGACGGTCGTTACCGAGCAGCATGTTATGGGAGTCAGCATTCTTCTTTTCTAAGCACCACAATTCGATCGATATCCGATCTCATTACGCTCAAAAAATGATCGATCTTTCGAGAGCGATTGAGATTTACTGTCATAGAAAACATAGAACACTAGAAGATAAGCACTATTTTTGCCTTAAAGATACTTGCAGAGTGATCCGGATTTGAATTGCAAAAAAAGCTGAGTTTACGACATTCATTCAATCTTCTGTGATGTTGAATTCGGGTTATGGGATTTTTGTATAAGAAAACTTTTATGAAGGGGTAAAAGTAATTGCAGAATTTTATTGACTGTCAGCAAGTCCGTTATGCTACTGGAAAATATAAAATGTAATTACTTATTTAATGGCGTTGCGTGAAGAGGTTTTAAATGTTCAATCTATAAAATTTAAAATCTTCCGGGGACGTTCCGGGAGCGACATTGCACGTTATTTCTGCATTTTCTAATTATACGTTAAGCATTTTTTTCACCCTGTACATGTATATGATTTGTCTGAAAAGATCCACTTATCCACATTATCTCACTTTATTTTTTATGGCAGTTAATTTATCCTCGACTTAATACACAACACAATAAAAATTCTATGACTTCACGTTTATTGAAAATTCTAATTAATCAGATTAGAGGATGAAATCCGACGCAATTTGTACCGAATTTCTCCTGGAACTGTACTTGATTTTTCACGACTTTGAAAATCATAAGTTTTTCCTGAGAAACTTAAGTGAAGAGAAAAAAACTCAAGCGCTACTAATAACTATAAAAATTGATGCCGAATGTAGGGTGTCTTGATAATAGTGGATAATTCAGTTCGCCAAAACAGTTTAAGGCAAAATAGCTGATGCAGACTAGTTAAATGAGTGCTAAATTTTCAAAATACATTTATGCATAGTTTAATACACTAATTAAATGAAATGACGGTTGATTTATATTACAGCATATCTTATTATCCTAAAAAAATATTAATAACAGTAGATTTGCAAAACCTTCAACTGATAAATTCAAAATTCCACGATATCATATTTTTATCAAGATTTTTCAAAGAATAATCCGTATTTTTCAACTGATTTTAAGGCATCTTCTCACTTTAAACGCCTCAAAAATAGGCTGTTTTTGCGATTTTTTTTCGAGGATTTTTGCTTAAAATTATGGGATAAAACGGATCCTATGTAATAAACACATCTTTCAAGTACATGAAAAAATTTTTATTTTATTTTTTTAAACAATTATTATAATACATCAGTAGCATTGAAAAACCCGTGTAAAAATGTTATGGTCGTGGCTTGTTGATGGTATCTCCGAGACGGGTCGTCTGAAACAAAAAAATAAAACTGTTTTAGATTCAGTATGTCAGTGGCTATAGCGCATATCATCAGATTTTTGATATTCGCGAAAATAACAAAATGGCGCACGTTTTTCGAAAAAGTAAAAAAAAACCACGATTTTTTTGCAGTTTTTTGTAAAAAAAAAATTCTTAAAATCAAAATTTAAAAAATCTGATGATATGCGCTATAGCCATAACTATGAAGCATATGTCATTCAAATTTCATGACAATCGGCCGGATAGTTTCCGAAATTTCATCAACAAAGCACCGAAAAACCTTGTTTTGAGATAACTGCGTTTAAAGTTTTGGAGGGATCGCCGGGTACTCTCAGGTAGTCACCTAACGGTCGCCAAAAAATGTAGTTAGACTCGTCCGATCTTTATGAAATTTCGAGATGACATTTTTGAAGATATGTACTTTCAAAATTTAAAAAAAAAAAAAAATCGATTTTTTTAAATTTCCAAAGTGAGAAGACGCCTTAATGCACCACGTCTTATTTAGTTTCTCAAGAGATCCTCTACCAATTTACCATGTGGATTTTTTCTGAGTTTCATCGTTTTACTGTTGCAACCAATTATTTAATTAGTTCAAAAAAATGTTCATAAACCAATTGCTGTAATTTTCATATTAACAAGTTTAGAAAAAAAACCTACACGGTGAATTCGTAGAGGGTCTCTTGAGGAACAAAATAAGTCGTGGTGCTTTAAAATCGGTTGAAAAATACGGATTAATCTTTGAAAAATTTCGATGAAAATGACATCATGGAATTTTGCAGTTGTGAGGTGATGACTTTGCAGATCCATCGTTATTAAATTTTATTTAGGTTAATAAGACATGCTGTAATACACATCAACGTTCAATTAATTTAATTAGTGCATTAACTTTGCATAAGTATATTTTGAAAATTTAGCACTCTTTTGACTAGTATGAAGCAACCATATTACCTTAATTAACGATTTTCCCCTAACCAATATTACTCCACTAGAGTCCAGTACCGAATATTTAATCGATCAAACGAACTTACTTAAGTCAAGTTCGATCGTAATTATATGAAGAGCCTCGTTCGAGATGATTACAGTGTAATACCGTTACTTCCACACGTTGTAACCACGAATTCACAGTATATAAAAAAACAAATGCAGCCCTAGAATCCTGGCGCTCCATTCACCCCTTACCCAACTTCATATTGTTTAAAGAGTGCCATAATCTAACCTACACAACAATAAACAATACAAAATAAGAACAAACTCTTGTCTAATGAAATATAAATATAATACGAGATGGGTTATTCAAATAAATAATTGTCCTTGTATTAGGGAGGGCTATAATCATCTCGAACGAGGCTCTTCATATAATCACGATCGAACTTCACTTAGGTAAGTTCGTTTGATCGATTTATTATATTTCAAGTCTCGTTCTCGAGATTACAGTGTAGATGTTTAGATTTTTTAACAACTTTATTGTTGTGGGCGTACTTTTTAATCCATTTTTTTTTTATCGTAAACAGCATAACGATATGACAATTTAACACACAAAACATATATATTCTATTGAAAGACCGCTGCTGCAAAGTCGCTCCTACAAACCATGATTGGTCGATTATAAAACTTGGCAAAAACTCGAGAATCCTTAGACCAACCTGCCGTATTTTTAATCGCAGAGATATCGAGTCCCTTCGAAAAAGCTGCCGAAGTGGATACGTGCCTCGTGCTATACGCTGTAAACTCCGAACTTATATAGCTTTTCTTCAACACTGATCTTATCCAACGGCTTATTGTTTGAGGAACTGCTGCCCTGTATGGCTTTCTTGAAGTGATCAAAAGCTTCTGGCATTTACTTCTCAAAGTTTTCATAACTTCGATATACCTATCCATGGTTCTCGCTATGCATAATTGTGGCTTGTCATGAAAATACAGAAGCAGCAATAAAGGTTGACAAGACCCAGGTCGCGACGTTTTAATAATGTCTGGAATCTTGATTTTATATCCAGTCGTGGAACGGGAAATATTCTCAAGCGATGAGAGAAAACATTTGAATATGTTGAATATATAATTCTTGTATATTCAACATATCCATCGGGTATGATTTCATCACATAATCTAAAACAGGCTTCCCATTCCAGGCCCTGTCGTATTTTGGTTTAATTGGATTAAGACGAAATATTTGCAGAAATATTATGAACGGAAATTAACAAAATTACTGCACGAGCTGAATTTAACGTCCCACCATATGATGTTCCCATATTGAACTTGTAAAAACTCAAGAATCGAACTTTCATCCGCGCTAAAAGGGTCCACTTCTTTTTGCAAACAAAATTGTAACCATGACTTCAATGGTCCACTATATTGCTTCCATGTACTTTCCGACAACGAACATAGAAAAACGTCAATTACAGGATCTGAAAATTTCTTCCTCCTGTATGACTCTCGCACAATTTCCCGGTAATAATTCCTAATGAACTCTCCAATAGATGGCGACGTAACCTACGAGGTGATATTAAAAGACCTTTAACAGGCTCCAATACAATCAATTCTTCAATTAATAATTCCATGAAAATAGGAAACGATGGCTGTGATGACCAATTTGATACAATTAATATTCCTTTTGCACAATCCGAGATGATTTTCTTGAGTTTTCAATATTAATGCAAAAGGAGGAAATGCATAAAAATAAAAGAACTCCCAATTTATCGTAAGTGTCATTTATGCCAGAAAGACCGAGAACAGGTAAAAATACACATAGCAAGACGAGGGTCTCAGATGCGCCCAGGCGCTTGGCGCGTCTTTAATCGTGTTTTTCTCGAAACAACGTTTTTTGAACTGGCTGACATTCTAGAAAAAAAAGTTTTGCATCTATCAACCTGAAATTTGGTACACTTATTCTACATATGTATAGCTTCCGTTTGACCGAGAATTATAAATTTTTATTAATATTTAGTCGATTGTTTAAACAATTAAAGTTAAAAAAAGGTAAAAAATTTCAAAAGTCCGCCATTTTGTTTTTTGTTATCACACGGGAATTATTCTTAGCCGAACGATAGCGTCAAGTCTATATTTTACTAATTTCGCCACTTATTTTGTTTCATATGATCCAAAGTCAAGATATCGTGTCAGCCAGATTTTAACAGGGCTAACTTCAAGCTGCCGTATCAGCGAGATTTACAGTGAAAAAAAAAAATTGTATTACTTTCATATGTCTACTTTCATGTATTAAAAGTAGATATAAATAAATCAAGTTTACTATGAGAAAAAAATTTATTAACAAAATCATTGAAAATGGCAGACTGCTCCCTTAACAAAACCCCTCACATTTAGCATTAATTCTTGTAGCAAATAAATCTATGTCTGGCTGACCGAACGACGAAATTATTAAATCATAAACTGAAGTCGACAACTTTCACTCACAATCAGTGTCGATATTTTGAATTCAAGATTCCTTATCTGCTTCGACGTTATCCTCCGATGCTATGTATGATGCAAACACCCAAATTCTTCTATATTCGCACTGTAACCAAATTTCCCTAGCGATCTTATTCAAATCCGGGTACTGTATACCTCCCATGCGATTCACATACGCAATAGCCGTGGTGTTGTCAACTCTCAACAATATCTCGTAATTTCTTAAGTATTTAGCGAAATACTTCAATGCCACCAACACTGCAAACAGTTCCAAATGATTTATATGTAAATCTCTCTCTACCTCCGACCAGAATCCATGCATGCCTTCACTATCACAGTACACTCCCCAACCGGGTTTTGAAGCATCAGAATAAATTTCCTTCACAAAATTGTACCTCTTTATCAGATGTACCGAAACAGAAATGTTCATTTGCCACCATTCAAAATCATCATGAAAAGATTTGGGTAAACATATTTGAGCATCGTAGCTTCCACCACTAATAAGGAGAGCCAAGTATTTTTCTCTCAAATTTTTTGGTATAAACCCAAGCATACTCATCTGCTCGACAATAATCAACAAGTTTCCCAATCAAATGTGCAAACTCTCGAATCGTACACAATTTGACACCTTTAAATTTTTGTATTAAACCCTTTACTTTATTCCTCTTTTCCTGAGGTAACTCTAGTCATTGAACTCGAATTAATTTCAAATCCTAGAAATCTGCAAGTTCTACTCGGAACTAGATTGCTCTTTTTATAAGTTATCAAAAATCCAAGAAAAGTAAACAAACTCAATGCCTCTTCAACATTTTTTGAACACGTCATTGCATCTGCTCCTATGCATAATATGTCGTCCAGATATACTGTTGACAGAAATCCTTTAGCTCTCAACCCGTTGAATATCGGTTTGAGAATTTTCGTAAATATAAATGGGGTCGTATATAATCCGAATGGAAGACATACAAACTCATACAAGCAATTGTTGACACTGAATCGCAAATATTTTCGGTTTTCTCTGTGAATCCGAATAAGAAAATAAGCGTCCTGTAAATCGATATTACACATGTAATTTCGAGAAATCAGTTTAGTCGCCGTCCGTAGATCCTTCATTTTGAAATGCCTCGTTGTTATAAAATTATTGAGTTTCTTCAGATTTAGAATAAATCTCATCGAACCGTCCGATTTAGGTACAAGAAAATGAAATGAAACAAATTGTCCTGGAGAAAATACGCATTCTTTGACAGTTCCTAGGGCCATCAACCTATCGATTGCCCCACTTATTGCCCGCTCATTATCTCGGAAATTGATAGACGGAACAAAAGTTTGAATTGGTGGTATATCGAACTGAATTTTATAACCTTCGATGCAATTTAAAATAAACCGATCACTGGTGATCTTTTTCCAATTTTTGATATATTTACTGAGTCGACCTGCAGTGTTCATTACCTCTAACGCCTGAACTCGCGATTCTGCGCACGAGGACGACTTTGAGCCCGACGACGATCCATGTATTGTCTCGGTGGTAACGACTTGCTCTGAAACTTGATGTAATTTTGGGAATTCTTTTGATTGTTGCTCCCCTGAAATCCTCCCCATTTGGATTGCGTAGGAGAGCGTTTCCAGTTTCCCGTATTCCCAGAACGAAGACTCATTTTTTGAACAGACTGCTGTGGCTTAAGTTCTGAATCCACTTTTTCGATTGATTTTATAGCTTTAATTTTTTCCGTCAAGTTTTCTCCGAACAAAAACGCATCAGTTTTTATTCTGTCCAAAATTCCCTTTACTTGTTTATTTTATGTGACGCAACTATGAACGATTTTCTGGAGATTATATCGAGCCGATGCGCACTCGCGAAAAGTCTACCAGTATCGGCCAAATACCCTAATAGTTGGTATCGATCAATGCCCTGATCCTTTTGATTCAATAGTGGTGTAATTCTAGTGCCTAAAGGAGCCATAGCGGACCACAAATATTTTGTGCATTTGCGAGATATTTATCTCGTTTAACAGCGGTTTCAAAGAGCGATGCCACTACTTCTGGGTTCGATTTCGGAGCTTGTAATGGACAATTGCCAACAAGATCATATTTTGGAAGAATCTCAGCTTGCTCGCCTTTGTCTAAACCCACGGAAATCCACTTTTCCCAGTTAGCCGCAAGACTAGGATGCAAATGTAATTCGGGTGCATCTGCACTAATATCAACTCCAAGAATACGCAAGGGCTCTTCGTCGAAATCTTGTACTATATGCAGATCTGTTGTTTCGTTATTATTTTCAGTTGACATCAACTGCACCGAAATTTCCGCTGAAGACCCATTAACCTCACTGTCCAATGTATCATTTTTCTTATCCGACTTCCTAGAAATACCTGCAATTATAATATACCCAAATGGAGACATACGACTCGAAATAGCAACATCAGTACTATCTTCGTACAGCAATAGTTGCCGAGCCAACAAAACTACGCAACTGTGTCTCAAAGTGCGTGAACACTATATCGCACAAAGACTCAAGATAACCATTACAAGTCTACCTCCGTACGGATTAAACCGCCAAGCCAAGTGAGAAATTAAACAAAAAAAATCCACCTCGACTTTAACTCAAGACAACGCTCTAAGAGTTAGTCTTCGTACAGCCAAGCCGCCGAGTCATTTAAATCTTACCTCGATCGTTATTAATATTCTCACGAGATTTTTTTTGAATTTAGTCATCATGGGGATATCTCTCACGGGAATGCTCGCCTTTCGAGTTCTCGGATTCCGATGAAATCGTTGAAACTCGTTCCATAAACTTTTTAAATTTCTGGTATAACTTTCGATCTTCTTTTGATTCCCTTTTTCTTTTATCTAATTTGGATTTTCCCATGATTTTTGTGAAATATTTGGAAAAAAATAATACAAACAAAAAACTCTGACGTGTGTGGTCACCGTGCACGAAAAACGTTATAAAGTTGGGTAAGGGGTGAATGGAGCGCTAGGATTCTAGGACTGCATTTGTTTTTTTATATACTCTGAATTCGTGGTTACAACTTGTGGAAGTAGCGGTACTGCACTGCAATCTCGAGAACGAGGCTTGGAATATAAATCTCTCTATGAAGCATTGCATGTGAAGGCAACCATTTCATTGATATTGTAACTAAAATGATCTGTCAATTGATAAGTAATGATATATGATCATTTGGCACTCAAAATTGACTGGATTTAATACATGATTATTCAATAATATCGTGGTAAGAAGAAAAATGATTATTATTTTTCTGAATTCCAATATTTCATTGGGAATGGAATAAAAATGGAAGCAGAAAAATCAAGACCAACTATTATTTTCATATGAGAATCTCACGATCTTAGTCGAACAACAATAGCTTCTATTCCCATCCGTAAAAATTCAACTAAAATTCTTAAATACAAGACCCCACCATTCGCTATGTATATATTTTTGTACACAAATGATAATTTGAAGTTGTGGTTTGTACGATGACAAATGACACAAGGACGCGCGCGATAAATTGAAATCACATGCGAGATTAATCAACAATTTTAGCCCTCACGAATAGTATACGGTTGAACCAAGCGACGTGTGTGCATACTATTTGCCTCGATTGCTCTCAATGAGTAGCGGTGTGCCCGTAGTTAACGTGAGTAAACCACACGATCTAACGGGTGGGAATGATCTTTATTATTTTCTCAACGATCAAAGCATCATACAAGCATGATAATTTTTTTATCCGTTTTTCAAAAACAAACAAAATTGGGAAACTGTACAATAACATACAAACAATAACAACAAAAATATAGGTTAAGTATATTTGAACAATTGTATAATTATGAGCAGTAATTAAATGATGAAAATAATTAAAGGACGAAAAATCATGTAATTTTTTTGCAGAAAAACTGAAATATCATGCAACTTTTTAATTATTCACTACACAATTACATATTTACTGTTTCATTGTGTAAAGAATTTGTTCCATCGATTCCCATTGGTTCATCGATGAAAAATCAATCGAAAATTATTTTAAAAAAATACCGCAAAAAGATTGAAAGATTCCAGAAAATGAACAATCGTTCACTTTTTGGACACCCATTATATCGGCAGTACGTCTTCACGTTTTATAAAGCGAGTTACACGCCGCAATTGCGCGAGCTCGAGCACGCACGAGGGTGGGAAGTCACGTGAAGGTTATCAACGTTTGATTGTACGATTGTCTCGACTGCTCTGTTGTAACTTTTACTACTTCAAATACCCGAACTAGCTCACCTTTTAAACCGTAAACTATTTTATGGTTAATGGTGTAAAACCCTTGCTGGTAACCATCATTTGTGAGAAATGGATTCCCGGCGAAATATTCCGGAAGATTAATTTTTTGGGCAGTTTTTGTCAACAAGTATTTGGGGTGAAATTATCGTGCCTTGATTTTCAAATTGAGGTACACCAACATTAATTTTCGGTTTCAAATATACTGCTGGAACTTTAATTACCTATTTCCAATACTCCGGATTCCCGGTTCCCGATTTTGTACGACCCTATGTATGAATTTCCAGTCGCCAAAAATCGGCTTCGAATTTACGGTTCTGCAATACCCGGAAACTCGATAAATGTTCAAACCGCGAGACACAAGCGCCAAAAAAGAATGAACGGAGATAATAATGGCTACCATCGTCACCGAGAACGACCCTCAAATTGTTGACGAACTAGCGATACGTGGTATAATTGATTTATGAGGTGTCATTGACGAAACGAGTGGCGATAAGATGCCGTGTGCATAAACACGAACATTTGATTTTCTTGTCGCATGACCGCTGATTGTGAAAAAAGTTTTGTTATGTACTTTCACGGCTTTTACTTTGCCTTTTCATTAATATTACCTGGTTCATTTTTTCATGAATTATATTTCGGATTTTTCGCACGGAAATTCTTCAAATTTTACTTACTGATAAGGATTTATTCAAATATATTTGATTTAAAAAAAATTTTTATATGACCTCATCATGTTGTGAATTTTGTATATCCATAATTTCCACCCTAATTACAGAATCGTCTAAAAGTTTTAATAAAATAACGTTTAATACAAGAATTTCAGACCGATTTGAAAAATAGATTGACGTTTTTTCTTCGTTTCAGGTTTCATGTATTTTTAATGTATTGTAATACTCGGAAACAATTTATGTTTTGCATATATGTGTATATTTTAAATAGCTAATATCCGGAAGGAATCAACGTGAACCATTTATACTAGACTTATCGACGTCAGCGTCCTTCAAACCGGACAGCATCCGGAGAATGTATCATATCGTATATAATCCATCGATCATTTATGTATGCGTCCATATTTAGAATATATTTTGTTTGAATTTCACTTTATACACGCGATTATATTAGAGTTTTAGAATTCTGGTGTGAGATTGATCTGTGGGATCTGAATCTTTTCGGTCATGAACATTCATTACTTTAATGAGATTAGAAATATTTCACACATTATTCAATGCCAGTCAAAAATATATCATTGATCTATTTAGAATTTGTCCTTTTTCATTATTTTTTTAATTTTTTTATTGCGAAGCATGGATGAAAATTTATAAAAGAATCGAATTACTTTGGAAAATCAATGTTCGTAATATCCTAGCATGGTCGAGTTTTTATTTTTTACATTTTTATCATAACGCTACAAACCGAAATCCTGTTTGAATAAACATTTTGACCGTGCATGAATAAATAATACATCGTTAATCCGAAATAAACGAGCTCGAGAGCAGCCTTGACAGATAGCTCGATGAATTTTCTCTGGTGATTAATGGAACCTTTCATTTCGATCCTAAAATACCACGTGTCGCAAATAAGAAAAAAATGTCTCTAAAGTTCACATGAAATATCCAAAAAATAAAAAATAAATCAATAATTAATCGACAAAAATGAATTAATTAATTGATACACAAAAAACGAATGAATCTGGTACTGCAAAAGCCCAATGATTGTTTCAAAATTGAAGAGTCTTTTTTGAGCTATGAGATTATACATAAGATTTATTAGCATAAATGACACCGGAGACTTGACGTGGACCATTCAATTGCAGAGTTCGATGACTCGCTTACGTGAAGTGGAAAGACTCGCATGTGTTGTGCGACGAACACGAGTCTGGTTATTCAATAATCCTCTCACTTTCTCTTCAACGTTCGGTAATGACTTTTGGGAATTTTGCGAAACCCCGAGCAAAACTCATTCAAAATATAACGTACCACTGGGAATTCGGGGCCAAAAATATTCAGAGTAGATGCAATGAGTTTGATAATAAATATGTATTTTTTTTTTCGTTACTCATTTCAACACTTTTCCCTTCTCTACAGTTTAATAAAGATATTTTTCCTTCATTAAGATGTAGAAGAATTGTTTGAATTGTTTTCCATACCGTAGGAAAATTCACTCGAATTTTTCAAATGGAATATTGAACGTTGAATTCGTCTGATAATTTAAATAAATATTTAATAAAATAACGACGAATCATGTGATGCATGAGATTAAGTAATGTTTAACCCGTGAAAAGCACTGATAGAAACTTTGTAAAAAGCGAAGATATCTCAAAAAATCGCATGAGGGCACTAAATGTCCTCGGTGCATCGAAATTCTAGATCAAAACCAGCTGTGCTTGTCACGGGTTCAACAGAAGTTTGGTTTTGTATATTTCCAAACGGAAGTTAAAGCGTCAACGAATGAGCTCCGAGTAACAAACAGTTTCGCATGTCAAACTCAGGCATACTGGTAACTTCCCCGCTAATTAGCAGTTCAAACGTGACGCCTAATTACGCCATAATTTATTGGCGAGGAAGAGAGAGAAGTGGCGAGGACGAAAGAGGAAAAATCGGGACATTTTTGTACTCCGGAAGAGTCGTAATCATGTCGAAAGATCGGTGTATATTTGTGATCGGTAAATCCGCCACGAGTACTGAATTAATTTGGTGCACGCGACGATGCACACGAGTCGAATGGTTGGCGATGAATATTCATTGGCCGCGGTATATATAAGAGGAATAGGTAAATAGGTATGTACATTTATCCTCACCGGGTACCGTCATGGACGAACAAATCGGCCGCCACATTAATTTGCGTTCGTAGATTGGAAGAAAAATAAATGTTTATAACATGACTCATTCCGGGAAACGGCCGTAATACACACATTTATTTCAACACTTTATTTCGCGCGTGAAAAAATCCAGCGGGACTAACGAGGTCGCATGCTTCACCTTTAACGCTGGACAATTTATTGATCTTTAATTCCGCAATTGAAGTGATAAAGTCGAACTATTGTATTCGGTGACAGAAAAAAAATCATGTCAACGGCCCTGTCTACTTTAAAACTTTCAAAAAATCGATTTTTTTTGCATTTTTCGAAAATTTATATATTAAAAAATATTCTATAAAAATTTCAGAAAGATCAGAGCATTCTAAAGGTATTTTTCCATACGTTGAACGCTACCTGAACGCGCTTGTTCTCCTTATAAATTAAAACTTTAAACGCGTTTTTCTCGAAACAACGTTTTCGAACCGCTTGTTGAAAAAATCACAGAAACTACTGAACTGATCCTTATGAAATTTTAACCACATATTCTGTACACTTATCGCTATATCTCGTACCAGAATTATTGCAAAATTTTAATTTTTACTATTTTTTTTGGCAAAAAACATGCCAAAAAACACGTTTTTTAATTTTTTTGTCCGCCATTTTGTTATTTTTGCATATAAATTGATATTAGAGGTACGGGATATACCCACTATCACACTAAACCTAAAACCATTCAATTTTTTTGTTTCAGATGAGCCGTTGTTCAGATTATTTCAACAGCGCACACCTACCTACGTTTTGAAGACTCCTGTTTACCTGGCATTTTCACACTAAAAAAGTGGTTAAAATCAATAAATTTTTTTTTTTTTATAATTTACGAATGTTTTTGTTAAGCCTAACAAGTTTTATATCAATAAACATAACAGTATTCTTAAAAAAAAATAATAAAAATAGCGTTTTTTTCATGCATCCAAAGTAGACAGAGCCCTTAGGATGAATGACACTCTTTTCAAAATAAAGAGATCAAGATCATATTTACAAAGACGTTGCATCTTAGCATTTCCAATGTCTGTGTAAAATTTGGGATTGATTGTCTGACGCTTTTTAATGTTATTAATTTTTCCATTTTGCATGTGTTCTTATGGAGATTGACATATTATCGAACATATGCAGTTAGAACGTAAATATAAAATTAAGAGAAAATTTAAAAAAAAATACAGTCTATAGGAAAAACATTGACGAAGCTCAGTGCCAAGTTTCAAGATGATTTACTGTACCGTTTTTGAGAAAAAAATTGATAACTGCAGTGGCCTCGAAGATTTTATAGTTTAATCCTATAGACGCGGCAACATCGCACTGCGCACTTTATATAGCATACACCTATATAGATATAGCATTTAGTAATGCGTATTTGCTCAAAATAAATATTTTAAAAATAATTTATAAGAATTGTACACGCGTGGAGACTTTACCAACAGTTACATTTTTTAAAGTTTTACAATTTGCCTTTGCAGCGGTGTGTACTGTTCTTGGACATTTAAAGACTTTATCGAAAATTCCTCACTATTCTAACCTCACTTTTGAACCGACATCGCGAATAGTAAACAAGGGCTATGGAAGCAGCAGGTCAGCAGAAATTCTCCTTTGGTGCTGCGAGTGCTCAGTGTAGCCATCGTAAAAAAAAATAATATCAGTACAGTGCGGTATTACCGTGCCGTATCGTATATTTTACTTAATATTATTTTTGTGTAATTATCGTAAATAGCTCGATTTTTTCATTTAATATCAACATATTTTTATATTGTGTGATATTTTTTTCCATATTCAACCGACCTTTGTGTTTTACACACATATAATAAATGAATAAGTTTTCTTTATCATAGTTGGATTCAGTGTACAATCCTTGCCAAAATTTATTATCACCGATCACCAATATTCAGAAATATACAATTAATGATCATTTAAACGGGTCGAAAATCATTGAATCAGTAATACTAACGTCCCAACTACGATTTTTGATAGTAAACAGCCAGTGAAATATTGATTAGAGTCATATATAAGCGGTTCCTCGGAATCGTATACTTTTTAGTGGGACAGTCAATATCATTCATTCTTAAGGCTAGGAGTCATACCGACTGAGCCGCCACGAGTGCGAGAGAGATAGCTGCAAATTTCGAAAGTGAAATTCTTCGACACGGTTTGACCGTTTGACAAAAAGGCCCTGTCAGCCCATTTTTGCCATCATCCTGCGTGGGCTGACAGAGCTTTTTTGTAATCGGTCAAACTGTATCGAAGAATTTCAACTTCGAAAATTCGAGGTGAGGTTAAGTGACTGACCCATTCCCTTAAAGGAAGGTTCTCATCAAGATCGACCAAAAAATCGATTTTTTTTTTTTGCATTTTTTGATAACTTATTATATGTAGAATATGTTTAGAAAACGGTTTGGCCGAAAACAATTTTATAAAAAAGATATAGCATCAGAAGGAGACCCACCTTTTTACACGAAAATTGAGTTCGCGCGGTAGCGCGTCTTTGAAATTCTTTGAACTTCTTTAAAATTCGCACCTGTATGACCATACTATGGTAAGGATAGCTACCAGATGTCGGAAGATATGTTATGACTGTGAAATATTGGGAGACGTGCCTCTATATACTCTAATCTTTAAACTCGTTTCCTGAAAAATCATGTTTTTCAAATCGGTCTCCACAATATCTCAAAAACTACTTCATGGATCGACTTTTTTTAATTTTAAAGTAGATTAAATTTATTGGAGTCTAAACCTAAATGCAAGTGATATTTGTTGTTGTTTTTTTTATAGTACTTTTAGGAGCGACAAAAACGTGAAAAAATGCTACCGATAATTTAAATGTTCGCCATTTTTTTAATTTTGACTTTTTATTGATATTATAGGTTCAGGCTCCAGCGAATATTATACAATTAATAAAGAAATTTGATTTTTTTATTTCAGATAATTTTTGAAAGTGGTACGATGGAGACCGATTAGCCACCTTTTTCAGACGGTCATGTTACAGCACGTATAAACAATTTATATGACTCTATTTTTTACTAAAAAAAAATTTTTCTGTACCTTAAGTCTTAATAAATGAGTGTCAAAAAACTTGACTTGTTTATTTACTTTGGTCTATGGAAAAAAAAATCATGAAATTCACCTTATTTTTCGGTCGCTTGATGAGAACCTTCCCTTAATAGACATACGTTCGAACTCAGTTTTTGTACCCAATGTTACGTTTTTTTTATAAAATAATTTATCAGCCAGATCAAAGAGCATTCGTAATTTTTATGATCGTCGATCAATACACTTTACAAAAAAGTGTACAAATTCTACAATCATTTGAATCATCTCAATCCCGGTAATTGCTTCAAGTCGCCCATTTTTTTCATCTCTAATTGTATTAGATCGTCAATTCGATTAAAACCACCTGCGATATCGTTGGTTGAGCCAAAATCGAAGCTACGTTTCAGGATTAGTGAGTAACCGGACGTTAAATACGCTTGAATAATTTCAAACATTAATTTGTTCGAGGGCGGCCGATGATGGAAATTTCAAGTGATCAACCACGATGGTCACCGAGCACCGCGTGACTCTCCTTTTGATCACAGTTCCGCTGCTATATTTTAACAGCATTGGAAGTGCCATTTATTGCTGTTACTGCGATTCCTATATATATATATACACACACAGAAATCCACAAATATATATATACGAGGGACATCAGGGTCGCGGTCCGGCCAGTTTCACCAGGGTCAATCCAGTTGAAATCATTTGACTCCGGTGTGCTCGCAACGATAACTGGATAGAATGATATCAAACGAGAGTTCGAGTTGAGATTTTTTTTTTTTTAATAAACTTTTATGCGATTATGATTGAACGCTAGTGCCTGATATCATTTTATAATTTTTTCATAAATGACGCGCTTTGATGACGTTAACACAGGTGTTATACAATAATTGGTTCATAATTTTTTTTCATTGAGTTATTATTCGCTCGGAAACAGTTGAAATTGGATTTTTGCGATTTGGCTTATTTGGAATTTCAAATTTTATTTTTATTGTAATAAATCTTCATATTTCTTGTATTTTTAATTCGTGAAGCTATATTTGTCTCGTGCCATCCCATTTTTTGAAGCTGTAGCCAGATCTACGTGAAAAGAGGATTATGTCATTGTCGAACATGGGCAAATGAGGCAAAAGTCAAGAAACGTGTTAACCCAGATATGGCGAATGGTTGGACCACCTCGAGGATCCGACAAAAGCACCTCTGTCTCTCAATTATCGTAGACACTTTATTGCCTTGCTCGCCATGACACATAGTTATAGTCGAGAAAAATAACATACGGACATTTCGCTTCAAGCCAATGACCGGAAGTTCGAATGCTCGAGAAATCGTACACAATGTGCTAGAGATTGTTATCAATTTTGCATAATATTTTCTGTGGAAATTCGAGCATACTGATCGACAGGTTTTTGCAGTACAAGAGGAACCCGTGAAACGACGGACTTTGCAGCACAATGAGATGATATTCAAGAACTTTTCTTTTAAATAACAAAGCTATTTCATGAAAAGTCGGCAAGAGCAAATAGACATCCGTTTACACTGATAATTCGAACTCGAGAGGAGAAAAATCCCGCAACCAATTTTTACTACAGCAAGATATTTGTTTACAAAAAGCCTCTGAAGATTACAAAATTCATCACAAGTGTTTTCCTGCAACACTACTTAACATGCTACATAAGATTCCAGTCTCGTAATCACGTTGTTTTTTTTTGTTACAGCCACACCATTGTCTACGTGTATAGATTAGGTCATTTTCGAACGTGTCCCCCTCCTTTCGTTCTTTCGGTAGTCTCGTACATGACCTTTGAGAGGCACAAACGAATTGTTTGACTGCAAAAAGATATTTGGAAGGAAGGAGAATGGCAATGAGGAGGGGAACAGAGGTCATTTATCTCGCCTCGAAAAAATCGTTTACGATATTCGATTCCATTCGCGCATCCGCGAATAAGAGAGCCGCAAATATCTATGCCAAGGTTTCTTGACCAACGAGAGTTGTCGACGAGCTCTCTGACCGATGCTGACCGTCGTTCACTTGCTTGTGTAGTCTCAAGATGCGTGCAAGATATTTCATATGCGTTCTCACGCATCTCTCTTTTCCTCACACTCATAAACGTTCATATATTTCAATGAATACGGACTTTCATCCAATGTTCGCTTGATTTATGAATGGATTTACTACGAATATTAAATACGGACGCTCGACCCGGCTATTCACGTACCAATAATGAAGATGCAGCGAAAAACAAGAAGATGGCGCTCATGGTGTTCAAGTTTATTCCACAAATACGTGTCCACGCGTTCTTGCATTCCTCTTTCAATCACGATATCTCATGAACTAAACGGTAAATCATTCTGGAATTTTTATAGTATATCCAGGTACACTCGAAATACAGTTTTGCCGTTTTTGTCAACAATCCATTATTAGCTTCTTTGGTATATCACAGAAAAAAATAGTCAAAATTGCTTTTGGTATCGATTTAAATTCACGTTTTCAAAGCCATCATCGAGATGAGCACAGAGAATTACTGAACGACACGAAATTTAAGAATGTTATTGAAAATTAAAGTTTGAAACGGAAATTGACCTAAGATCTCATGGAATCGCTTAACGAAATTTGTCCATTTACAATCGAACTATAACCAGGGGGAAAATTGATATTTACGTACAGACCGAGGACGTCGATTGCCTCGATGTGAATCGTTTCGCGTTCCCGTGAATATCACCGGTGATTACTTTACGCGAGAGACGGAAAGCGAGATTGAAAGTTAAAAAAATTTTGTTTTATCCTTTAGCGACGTGTGATTGGCGGGTAAGTTTGTTCGACACCGATGCCACGAGCTTGCCCGACGGCTACTTGTATTTTATAACGAAAAATAATTTCACGTTTTCGAGCGAAATAAATCTGACACAGTCTTTTGAGAAAGCTTCCATTAACCGTAATAAATAATAATTTTCCTCAGGAACAAAATAAAATCTTGTACATGAAAAAAAATACAGCACTGATTTGAGTCTCGTTCGAGGTTGAATTGATTTACGTTTGCGTGTATCTTTGCCACGAATGTTTCGTAAGGTCGAAGTCATTGATCGCTTGTCTTGAACGCATGGACCCTCGTGTGGGAATTACGAAAGGACTGACCTTTTTCACAAATTGCACACAATAAGAAACCACACGTGAAAAATAATGTTTACTCACTAAAGTCCACGGGCGATATTTGTAATACATGTGCAACGCATGCAAATTTATTACAAATAACACTAAAACAATAAACTATTGTGAATTAAAAAGTAATTTTAAGACGTAGAATAAAAACTATTGAAAAAGAACCTTTTAAGACTCATTTTTGGGGCAGGTCCAACAAAGTAATCAGTGACATAATAATGAACTAACAGATATGACGACAATTTTGTTTTTTTTCCTCTATGAGAATAATAATCAAAGCGTTCAATTGCAAATCGAATAATTCTGCATGGTAAAAATGGGAAACTCACGTTAACTGGAACGCAACGGGTTATTTTGTTGTTGTTGCTTTGGCTGGTACTGCTCGAACGGAATGGCGTCTACGTGACGCAATATAAAACGTGAACTAAGTTATAATGCAGCTATTAATTGCGATAGCTCGTATGACAAGTTTACCTCTTTATATTCGCCTATTTAACATTTTCATCGATAACTGCGAACACGAGATTTTACTCTGAAATGTTGTGAATAATTATTCTCACGTGGTTCAAGGTACTCGTTATTAAAAATGATACACATACGCACAATAATATGTATTAATATATTGTACGTAGTTAATAATGTTTTTGCGTCATTATTATTACGACGATTAATTAATTCACAAAGTGGTCAATAGTGTTCGAATGTATTACGAATGTATTTTCATCTAACCGCGAAAAGTACTGCAAATTTTCAATTAATTTATGAACAAATTTTCACTCGCTCTTTGAAGTTTCCTCGTAATTGAAATTTAATCGACTAGTTAAACTAATAAATATTTTAACAGTTGCCAAAATATAAATCTACAAATATTACGCTTGTAATATTTACAAAAATATATAATCATAAATATTCATTAAAATAGTTATAGATATTTATAAAAATATTTATAAATATTTATAACAAATTGAAATACACAATAATTTATAAAAATATATTGGGTTTTAAACTTAATGTTTTATATAAGATCGAGTAACTAGTATTATTTTCATAGAAGCAACACTAAAACTATACTGTGTTGAAGTATTGGACATAATCTGCAATATTCAGTGTTCGAGAGTGAATTCACTTGTACACACTACTTTTTTTATAATAGCGAAAATGTCAGGTTTTGAACCAACGAAATAGCATATGCGGGAAGTTTTGCGTTTTTGCTTTAATTTAATAAAAAATGTGCAGGGTTTGGTTTAGACGATTCAAAAGTAGCGATTTTGATCTTAAAGACAAAGAACGTCCAGGGCAGCCGAAAAAATTTGAAGATGAAGAATTGGAGAGCTTACTCAATGAAGATTGATATCAGACCCTTAATAAATTGTCTGATACATTAACCCTTTCGTAGTGAGGCGAAAAAAAACTTTTCGTGCCAAAACTGTGTTGAACTTTTTTTTTTTTCAAAAATACACCAAAATTTTGATACGTAGGTTTTTGGGGTTGCAGAATCCAAATCTGATGTCAAATTTTGGAAATACAAAATGGCCGATTCAATATGGCGGATCAAAGAAACCAAACATTATTTTTTCGAATCGAAAGCTCACACCCAGGGGTTTTTGGGGTCGCTGAATCCAAATCTGATGTCAAATTTTGGAAACTGAAAATGGCCGATTCAATATGGCGGATCCAAAAATCCAAATATTATTTTTTCGAATCGAAAGTTGACACTCGGGGGTTTTCGGGGTCGCTGAATCCAAATCTGATTTCAAATTTTGGAAACTGAAAATGGCCGACTCAATATGGCAGATCCAAAAATCCAAATATTATTTTTTTCGAAATGAAAGCTGACACTCGGGAGTTTTTGGGGTCGCTGAATCCAAATCTGATGTCAAATTTTCAAAATTCAAAATGGCGGATCCAATATGTTTTGCGTCTGCCATTTTGAATTCCCACGTTTCGTTCTAATCGGATTATTCTAAAGATTTCTGGCAACCATAGTGGCTCCGCCTCTTCGTATTTAATAATTTTAATATGTTATTTGAATTCAGCGACCCCAAAAACTCGGGGAATTCAAATTTTATAACAATCTCTTCATCAGCAACCGATTTTCATCGATTTTTTCATTATGATGCATATATGTTGCATCTTTTGGTGTTTGAGGTAAGATTTGACATCATATCCTAACGATTTGATACTTCAGGTCTATTGCAGCAAACTGCTCCTTTATTATTAGGTAGCTCGAATTCACGCATAACGTCGTGTTGCATAAATCGTACCGTTACAACATCCACAAAAAAGGAAAAAAAAATGTTGATCCGCCATATTGGATCCGGCATTTTGAAATTCTAAAATCTGGTATGAGATTGGGATTAAGCAATCCTAAAAACCCCCGAGTATCATCGTACATTCCAAACAAATGAATTTTTTTTTTGATCCACCACATTGGATTCGCCATTTTGAATTCCCATAATCTGATTTCAAATTTAGATTCGGCGACCCCAAAAACCCCTGATTGTCAGATTTCATTTCAACAAAATGAAATATTGTTTTTTTGATCCGCCATTTGGAATTAAAATAATCTGACTTCGGATTCAGATTCAGCGACCCCAAAAACCCCTAATTGTCGGCTTTCATTTCAAAAAAATGAAATTTTGTTTTTACAATCCGCCATATTGGATCCGCCATTTTGAATTAAAAAAATCTGAATCCAGATTCGGATTCAAAGACCCCAAAGACCCCTGGATGTCAGTTTTAATTTCTAAAAAATAAAATTTTGTGTTTTTAATCCACCATATTGGATCCGCCATTTTGAATTTTGGAGATCTGACTTCAGATTCGGATTCAGCGACCTCAAAAACCTTGGAGTACCAAAAATCAATCAAATCGATACAATAGAGATATGTTTTTTTTAGATGCCCCTATAGGGGTCATGACACAAAAGTGGTACGACTTTTTTGTGCCTCTATAGGGGTCCATCACTACGAAAGGGTTAAACGTTAATGGCATGGCTATTAGCAAACGTTTACATAGTCATGGACTGGTTTAAACAGCGGGAAATTGGTTACCACATCAATTAAACGAGAGACAACTCGAAAAGCGAAAAACGATTTGTGAATTGCTGCTTGAACGATGTGAAAAGAAGTCATTTTTACATCGAATCGTGACTGACGATGAGAAATGGGTTTATTATGAAAATCCCAAACGAAAAAAAGCATGGGTACTGCCAGTCGAACCAGGTCCATCAACGCCAAAACGCAATATTCATGTTCAAGAGATGATGCTGTGCATTTGGTGGGATCAAGAAGGTATGATGTACCACGAGTTGCTCAAACTGGGTGAAACGATCACAGCTATTCGCTATAAACAACAATTAATGAAACTAAACTAGAAATTGAGAAAAAAACTGCCTGAGTACGCTAAACGTCATAACAACCTAATTTTGCTTCATGACAATGCTCGGCCACATGTAGAAGAAACCGTACAAAAGTATATAAAGGACATGAACCGGGAAGTCTTACCTCACTCGTCGTATTCACTGAACATAACACCGTCTGATTATCACATATTTCGAACGATTCAGAATGATTTGTTATCACAGCACACAGCATTTCAAATCTTTTGAAGACATCAAAAAATGGATCGATGAATGGATCACCTCAAAAAGCAATTTCTATTGGCGTAGAATCCATTTGTTACGTGAATGATGGGAAAAGGTCGTAGCTTCGGAAGAACAATACTTCGAATAAAATAGAATGTACCATAAACTATAAATAATTTTTTTTTTTATTGAAAAACAGCGGGAATTAATTTTAAAACCATATAAATCTTTGTAAATAATGCAACACCAAGTATCTTCAAACACTTATAATATTCAGTCGTGTTCCGATTTAAAAAATTATTCCTAAAAGACTTTTTTTAATAATGGGAAAATTGCTATCCTAATTAAATTGTTAATAATTATTAATAATCTTGTAAACGATAAATGTCGACAGATTCAAAAATCGAATGTCTTTTCTGCGGTAACTCGACAATTAATCCCGGTTCGTAGAAACAATAACTCTATCGAAAGTATTTCAACATTGTTTTTATTTTTCTGACTTTTCAATTAGCATTCCCAGCAACAAGTATAACCTATAACTCGAAGTGTACACACCTCTCTCGAAGCTAAAGAATTTGCTCTGGCATTAGCGTCCGTTGAACCTCGCTGAAGTTATGTACGCGAGCTCTTGTCCGTAGTATCGTGCGATTCGACCGTATATACGTATACTGTGTAATATTTTGAACACCACAGTACCCACCAGAAGTTTGTGAACCCGATCAGGCTTTTTACGAACGACAAATACCATTAAAAAACCCAAAAAAGAATTTTAAGATAAAATGAGCTAAAAGAAAAAACAGAATTAACTACAAGCAAGAAAAAAATGAGTGACTCGAGAATAAATCTTGATAGCCATCCTCAAAGGACCTGGCATCCTGAGAAAAAAAATTCTTCGAGTGAGCAAACAAGAAAAATAAATGGGTAGAATGCTCAAGTATGAGAAGGCACGATAAACATGGTATGAAAAAAATAATTCTCGACGTTGCACTTGAGTCTCCTTTCGTATTAAGTCATAGAAATTTTTATATTTTTCATTTTACTCTATAAGTATACTTATTTATGTACTCGTTGCATTTGCGGCTCACGGAAATATTATTTTTTGCGAAGGCTTGAATGAAAAAAAAATTTAACCCGGAAACAAAATAGTTTTTATACATTATTTTTTTTTAATATAATTAAAAAATGTATATTTACCATTTTACGAAGAACAAGTTGTGTGTATTCATTTAAAAAGTATATGGCAATCGACGTTCAAAGTTGATAATTTTTTTTATGTCGAGGACACATTCGTTATTATTAAAACAGGTGTATCGACCTTTGGGACATTCAAAACTTTATCGGAGTATTTTTATTTAACCACAAAGAGAGGACGAAATTTTATTAATATGAATACTTTTTTTTATATTTTTATTTTCGAGCTATGAATATTCCACTCTTGAGATAACGTAATTTTAACCCAACTTGTAATACTAATCAGAACATAGATCAATTTGATGATCGACGAACAAACATTTTAGAGATTATTTTTTTTCTATGAAACAACGAATTGTTCAGGCTGCCAATATTTAAATATTTTCATCGAATTATATATGTTATGAATGCATAAATACAATTAAACTATAAAATGTGCATCTCTGTAGCTGTAGAATATAATATAAAATTGAATATGTTCATTTATGTAAATAGACAAAAATTTATTAATTGTTATTCTTCATAATAAAATAAATGAATGTAATTATCATTGAACTATCATTGAACTCACCATCTCCTTCATGATCTAGTGGCAGATGGGACTGCAGTTGATGCAAATGAGCATAATAATGATGATGGTGCAGAATGCACTCGAGATCGGTACAGTTTAACATTGTACGAAGATTTCAACGATAGCTCTCGATTTATTTTGTTGTCTACAAATGAACGACTTTTTTTTCAACACTCAGTTTTTATTTCATTGTTTTTAAACGCACTTGTAGTTTCGTCATTTCCAATTTTCCATCAGATCTATCGAAATGATTTTCTGAACGAATATCAAAGTTTATTTAACGATTTTTATTTTGTTATTAATAAATAAATAAAATCGTCAAGGTATTGTTTTGTTGATGAAAATCGAGCGAATCAACCCATTTTAAAAAATTATCGAAATAAATAAACCGGGCACTTTGAAATTGACTGACGATTTCACACGTTTGCACTTGGTCGACATTCAAAACGCGTTTTACGACGAAATTGATTCGACTTGATCGGATGTTCCTCGTGTATCGACGATGAATTTGCTTCGTAGGAAAGCGAAGAGGATTTTACAAACTGTGGGCATGTATAAATTATAACGATGGACATACGTCGAGAATAAGATATGTATTTATAAAATATGTTTATATATATATATATATATATATATATATATATATATATGCATGTGAACATATAAATATACATATGAAAATATATAAGAGTCGTCGAACGGAGCTGGAGACTCTTCACGGGTGAAATCAAAGCTGACTTTTTGCTCTTCACTGTACTGCGATCATAATTGAAATAATAATAATAATAAATCAGCATCTCCATAGATCTTCACACCATGGATTTGCTTATTCTTCGTCTCGACATTTTTCTTCGTTTCATTATGCAAGTTTCCCAATCATACTCGTGTTTCGCAGCCACGAATTTCCTTCTCTGGATCCGATGGAATTGAAAACAAAAAATCGGAAGATTCGAACGTGCTTGTAAATGCGAATAAATTTTTAGCAACGATTTTAGACTCAGACTTGAATTCATTCATTCACGCTTTCTAAAAATAAGGAATCTAGCTGTACCATATGAAGCTGCAAAATTTACCATTTTTACGAATAGAAAGCTCGAGCATTTGTTCTCAAATGCATTCTAGTACTGGCGCTCAATTTTAATTAATCAATCGTATCAATCATTATCTTTGGTCTTATTTATGTTAATTTTTAATTTAATCAAATGATTCGTTTTAGTTGAAATACTTGGCGAATCAAGTATACGAATTAAAATATGGAATCGAATGAATGTGAATTACGTGAGTATTTTTATGACTTTCAGTGTATTTTTGAGATAGGAAAACGATCGAAATTAAAATTAAATTTCAGATTGGATGCAAACTGGAGAAAATGAAAGATTTGCCAGAGAGATCGTTACGAATTTCATTGACGAGTCCTTGATTTCTCTCATTCCCTTGGAATTTCCCATGTTCCCTTCACAAGCAATGTTGATCGAGGTCTCGCTTCATAATTCGAAGTTTTTCGCGGTTCGTTTCACGGGCTTTTCGAGGTCGAGGGTGTGCGAATGCGCAGAAGAAAAAAAAGCATGCACACGAAGAGCTTCCGGCTCTTTTCTCCGCGAGTTTCCTTCACTGCTTCTTCGTATCCTCGGTCAACCTTTGTTTTATGTATGTTTTTTTTTTTTTTTCAATTCGAATTATTCTGATGCTATTGAAGCGAAAGGACGGCGCGAAATTTTACCTCCATCTGGTCCAGGATACGAGAAACACTCGCAAAGCCTGTCAGAGCCAGCTACATAGCCAGCTCTTCAAGGTCTCGTGATGCCTGATTGGTTCTTTATTCAGCGAGTGTGTCGAGCAAACTGATATATCGAACGTTACACATTCGAATATTTTTCTTTCAATCGAATGATTTGTTTAATTAAGACGCGTCGATGATGTTGCTCGATCCATTGAATTCGGACGAATGAACGAGTCGGAACAGATTTTTTGTTCGTTCACGATAAAAACGAGTCCACGTACATTGCACCAAAAATGTGACACGTTTTTTTCAATCATATTCTCAAAGATAGAGATTATGAATAACGATTTCTCACATGCTTCCAAATGCTAAGAATAAATCTATTTTTGAAAATACTAATATCGTATTGGAGAAAATGAGAACAGGGGACAAAAATTAACACTTGAGTTCTTCTTTTTGCTGCTATCAATCGACGAAACGAGATAGCATATTCACACACGCGTTAATGAACAAATATTAATATCTTGAAATTCCTCCGGATTACGCAGGTGCACCGGCGTACTTATCGAGAATTTCTCACCGTAACAGAATATTGAATTTTACAATCGTCGATCGATCGACAAAATAAATCTCTCCTGGATTCGTGAAAAATTGATATTATCATGAATCGCAATTGCAGACAAAAAACATAAATGTGTTATTGACGCGATTCCGGAGCGATTTGTGCAGACTCGTGTGCCACTGAGTCTACCAAGTCGTTTTGGACACTGATGACAGTCCGGAGGATCGCACGAACGAGGACCCAGAGCGCAAGTGGAAACGCCTCGGTGATAGTCAGACGATTGGTGCGCGCGCGTGTTTCGTATTCGTTCCTCGATCCTCGTTTTGTACACAAGATACAAACTTTCTAGGATGGTGCTTCGCGACTAGACTCGGTTAGACATGCACATACAACGTGTACAAGAGTTGAGAAAATATCGGTAATTGCTAACACAACCAGAGACACCATTAAATAAAAGTGTTTGCATTTGCATTAGACACGACAATCTCAACACTACATTTTAACATTTCTTACATTTTTTTCTTTCGTACGGCTTTTTTTCTGTCAACGAAACTCCATTTTTCCGAGTTTCTGCACATCGTTTCGTGTACACTTGATGGGAAACTTCATTTTTCTGTACATCATCACAATTTGTTGAAGGCGATGTTGTTTTTGGCGTTTTTTTATTTGTGCTTCTAGGCTGTTTTAATGAAAATAGCTCAACGACGTTTTCTATAACGTTCAATTATCGACAACACGTTTCCTACTCGTTTTTATCAACGGCCAGAAGCTGTGTAGTAAAATTTGTTCACTTTTCGACATTTTATTTGTCCGAGTACCCGATAACACTGTTTACACGTTTTTCAATGGGAGAAATGACACCACGAGACACTACTACTGTTCATATTAGAATCGTGTATCTATAAACTGTAATTATTTACACTTTTGCCATTTTTAATGACTGTCAATCGTTAGAGAACGCAATACATACTCTTAGATCTACTAAATGTCAACATATAGGTAAATGCACTTTCTTTCACCACGTTTCTCGTGTTACCAACGTTGCAGTATTTATCCTGCAAGTTTGACACTCGTGTAATATTCCCTAAAAGAAAAATCGGTCACTTTAACACAGTTTTTGGGTGTCACCGAGTGCCAAAACGTTTTTCGCGTTTCTACATTGGAATGCGTTTCGAAGTGCGTTGAATTTTCCACGATAGATTCGACTCTCAGAATAGTTGAAAAAACATTTCGAAAGAGTTTAACTAAGCACGACACTAAAAATAATCGTTTGAATTTTGGGTTTCTTTTCGAGAATTAGTATTACATATGTTTTCTTCAAATATGCACAGTTGGTTGGCGTGACGAATGAAAATTTCGTGACAATAATGATGCCAACCGGACTGGAAGCCACCGAAAAACGTGTTTCGCGAGAGCAACGTACATCGAGCTCACTTGCTTACTGAAAGGATTTTAACGAGCACAATCTCTGGCCGGGCTGGCATTATACGCAGAGTATGTGCACCTCCCCGTTGCACCTTGTGCACACTTATCGCACAGTAGTTAGTGATCGTTGTGAACGGTATGTGTTCGACTTGGACTTGAACGACAACTGCAAGAGACACAACTACGTGTGCTCTATCTCTTTTTTTATTTTCTTGAACGTGTCGTTAACCGTTCTGTACTTGCATTTCATTATTTACGTAAATATGTTCGTATGAATATGCATTGAAATAATTGTGTCAGAACGTGAGGAAGAAAATGAAACAATGGCAAAAAACTGATCCAAGTTTTGGAAGAATTTCTTGAGAAGAGGAAATCCTTGTTGATTGATTTCGAATACGATCTCTGGCAATCATCACGAAGATCTTCGATATTGAACATCAAAAATTGGAAGAAAATTAGCTCTCAAAATTGATTAGAGAATATTGTTACCGCACGCCGGATATTTCTCTATTTTTTCAAGAAATAACATTCTGCTTTTTCGTTTGTAAACAATTGAGAAAAATCGTTCTGAGTGTCGACCACATTAATTGTTAAGATAAATCTACACAAAGATTCCACGAAATTGATAGTTACCAAATCAGTGATAAAAGAAGTTACTTTACAAACTCAATCAGTTCGGTTACGTCCTTTACCATGTTAGCAATCCACATAGACCTATATAAATGCAAATGAACTTATACCAAAAATGAAAATACATACAGGCCCTTGCAAATTTGAACTCCAAAAATACAGGAGTAGAATATCCCGTATTAATCCTCCGTTACACGCATCGTGAGCAAACGCCGCTTTTATTTTCTTTCTTTTTTTATTAATAACCAAAAAATGGTAAACGATACATTTTTGGAATTTTCATGAACATTTCTACGATGTTTTTTAGAACGTATGCGCTTGTAATGATTTAACTCACGGTGTAAAAAAAGCTCCTAAAGATGATTATAAAATTTACAGTTTTTTTGGCGCGTGTGACGGAGGATTAAAATACCTAAATATATACGAAAACATGATTCGTTCCCGCAAAACAATTTTATATTCAACTTTCTATTTGATAAATATCAAAATATATTCCCGGTGTCTCCTGCATTTAAATTAAAAACACATAAAACACCTCAGCTTTAAAATAATCGATTTTTTATAACAATCAAATTTCAATATCAACAATTATTATCTAATCAATCTATGAAAATAATAATTATTATTATTATCTCCCGATTTCAAAATATCTATACAGCTGTTTTAATAATTAATGACATTTTCTACTCTTTACAATGTTGCAATTTAAAAACATTTTTTATTACAAAAAAAACGAGCAAATTTTGAAAAACCTGGCTTAACTTCGGCCATTTATCACGCGATACTGACGTTTTGACATTTAAATTCATCACACCCTGTATACATACATTCAATATACATATACATGTGTTTATTTATATAATCTATATGTATATTTATTTATATTGTACGTGTACTCATTGGTTAACATGAGTTCGTTCCATAACTCGAAGTGAATGCAAAGATATAAGTAACAGTGTTCTCGCTCGGCTGTTTGTACTTATTTACTGTATAGTTGGTATGATCGTGTGTACGTGGGTCACTCAGTCACCGGCAGGCAGACTTACTTTCCAGTCGCCATGTTGCCACTGATCACAATCCCCTTCCCTCGTATCTTGCCCTGCCTCCTTACAAACATTTGTATAGATCGGTGTTCGTACGTGTGAATATATTTTTATTCAAACGTATATATACAGAATTGCTATATAATACGTAATATATCGTCCGTTCCCTCACCTCCGGAGATCGTTCTAGTACTCGTTAGCAAATTAGCTCTCCCTATGGGTCTCATCTCAATATAGCCATACCGATCAAATAATTGAACAATTTTTTATCACCTAGTCGAAGCAGGAAGAACGTGGCAAGGAAAAATGAGTGTTATCCTCATTGCTATTATGCCAGTGATAAATAATCTGTCAGTGATTAATAATTCATTGGTGAATTATTTTCATTTTATTATATAACCATTCTTATTGGTATAGTTATAGTTTTCATACACTGAAAACCCAATTTTGTAGACACAGTAAAATATTTTGTTGGATACGTCCAACAAAAATATTTTATTCAGGTAACAAAATTTCCAATGTTTCAACAAAACTTCGTTAAACTGAAATGATACTTTGTTGAAACAGTGGAAATTTTGTTGTCTCGATGAAATAATTTTGTTGAATACGTCCAACAAAAATATTTCATCCTGGCAACAAAATTTTCACTGTTTCAACAAAGTTTCGTTTCAGTTTAACGAAGTTTTGTTGAAACATTTAAAATTTTGTTGCTGGAAGATATCATTTTGTTGAATACGTCCAACAAAATATTTTAATATTTCAATGAAATTGGGTTTTCAGTGTACATTTTGCACAATAATTAATGCTCAATTAGTTATTAATGAATTATCAGCAGCGCACTGCTTTGATTATTTTATTTTTCATTTATTATCTCAATTCTTTTGATATCTGATAAAATACCAGAAATGTTTTGTGGACTTAAATTTAAAATTATTATTTTAGATGCTCTCGAAAGGTTAAATTTTTGAAAAAAAAAACAGATTTTTTGATCGCTTTTTGTTCTACATATTTTCAAGAACAAAGAAAAAATATTTTATTCGAAAATTCCACTCAGTGACAACGTTATAACGATAAATGTGTCCGAGCAACGCGTTTTTTTTTTAAACTACTTTTTTGCACCGCGTTCGAAATGATAACCGGACGAGGTTTCAATCCTTTAACTGTTTTATGAGCAAAATTTCGAAATCCCATTTCTCTATGGTCTATGGGCATGAGGGCGGGGCTAAACATTTTTCGACTGAAACGCTCGCGGTGGCGAAATAAGAAAACAGCTGCAGTCCTGTCTCGTATGTTTAAACTCAGTTTCTAAATATCAGTTGTAAATATCACGTGTAATCGCGGTAAAAAATTTTATTATTGACATCAACGAGGTTCACCAATTGTTAACATTTTTATTATACAAGTATTTTGTTTACGGAAAAATTCTGGCATACAGGCGAGCGATCGGAATCGCAGCGCAACTAATACTTGCCATAACCAAAAAGTGCATCAAATCGGAGCGGTCTGTAAATAAACAAAACTTGACATATGAGGAAAATGAAAGATTGATCTGTCATTGTTGACGTACACAACATCGAACATTATATTGTAATTGCTGTAAAAAAATGTGAAATCAATTTTTTTCTCGCACATACATAATCAATTTATAATTAGTTCTGTTTTTCCACAGATTTTAAAGAAAAATTGCTGAAAAACTCTAATTTTTTTGGGGGTTGAACATAAAATGTAATCCCTTATGAAACAAAATGTATAACCTCTTAAAGGTATGGGTCAGTCGGTATCTCGCCACCGTGAGTGCGAGAGAGATAGTTGCAAATTTCGAAAGTGAAATTCTTCAACACGGTTTGACCGATTACAAAAAAGCCCTGTCAGCCCATTTTTGCCATCGTCCTGCGTGGGCTGACAGAGCCTTTTTGTAATCGGTCATACCGTATCGAAGAATTTCAACTTCGAAAATTCGAAGTGAGGTTAGGTGACTGATCCATCCTCTTAACGGGGAAAAGTCATGTAAACGTACGTTTTTTCAAAATTTTTTTATAAAGAAATGGAATAGTTTATTGAATTAATGTAAAGCATATCTCAAAATATACGATGTAAGGTATATTGACAAATTTTTTTAGACTAAAATATTTCAAAATGGTGGCGCCGCAGCTGTTGGAAGCAGATTTGCGCCCTGCAGCCTACAGATCTCAAATCTCAACTAAAATAAAAAAATCAAAATTTTATTGTTAAAATACATTAATACGCTTTGCATGACGGAGAGAAAAAAATAAAAAATTTAAAACCATTTTGAAAAAAATCACTTATTTTTGTATTTTTGTAAATGGTCCTAAATTTCTCTCCGTCATGCAAAGCGTATTAATGTATTTTAACAATAAAAATTTGATCTTTTATTTTAGTTGAGATTTGAGACCTGCAGGCTGCACGGCGCAAATCTGAGATGCCGATTTCCAACAGCTGTGGCGCCGCCATTTTGAAATATTTTAGTCTAAAAAAATGTATCAATATACCTTACATCGTATATTTTGAGATATGCTTTATGTTAATTCAATAAACTATTCCATTTCTTTATAAAAAAAATCTTTAAAAAACCTACGTTTACATGACTTTCTCCCCTTAATATTCTTAATATTAAATATTGAAATTCTTCAAATTTCTTCTTAATATTTAACTATTAAGACCAAAAATATTGAATACAGAATAATTGAAGAAAAATACAATTATTTTTAGTTTAATAAATGTTTTAAAGTTCTCGGAACAAACTAGTTCAAAGATGCTGTCTCGCGTTTCTGAACTATATAGGCACTTGTGTTTTCACGTGAATCTGATTGCTATCAACGTTGAAGATCCGCTATACACGCGTTTGAAATCTCGTTCCGATCGAGCTTTCGCCTTTCTACACGCTTTTTTGTTCGTACCGAACTTAAACAGTGATAGCAAACACATCGATGAAGCGATTACTTCCCTTGAACTAGCTAATTTTTAGTTCACACCTTAGTTCATGGCTTGTCAATAATTAATGAATTTTGATAATCGGCGAGGTCAAGAAATTTTTTAAAAATGACAACAAATAATTTTATAGTGCTCGCCATTTCACAAAGTTTATTATTTTTCTTTTTATAACATTAAAATCGTTTCGGGTGATTTCTCGATTTTGCAGTAATTTAAAACGACGTCTTTTTTTCGAATTTTCATTTTCTACTTTATTTTGAAAATTACAATCTATTGTTCTGCTCCCTCGCACCAATTGTAAAATTTATAAATTTTTGTTTCAACAGGCTTGAAATTTTTGTAAAAATTAATTTTATTGGCTACTCAATTTTTCGTTACGAACTACTTTTTTTTACCACTTCAATTGTGTACGTAAATACAATTCGTTGTTTTTGTAAAAATAAATAGTAATCTTAAAATGTTTTCATGCTTCGATTTAAAAAATGCATTGAAAACATGATGTAGATTTTTTTCGTCGTCCCATCTTCGTTGCAATCTCGTCATAAAGAAGAAATGTTTTATTGAAGATTACCGGAATGTCAGAAGAAGATAAAATATGGAAAAAAATATACTCGTTTCTCATTTGTCGTTGGTTCATTGATCGAAAGAACAATGATGCGTTGCTTTATATTTTCTGATAACGTCAATATTACGATAATCCCGAAAATCAAGGATAATATCAAGAGAACTGAAAAACATATTTTTAGACATTTTATGACAGAAACTGATCAAACTTGATGAACGTCACGTACTTATTTTGTTGTTCTTCTTTTATTGTCGAGGTAATGTTTTCCAGTCTCCGATTTTTAGGGGATTAAAACGAATGACTACATTACTCGTGAAGACGGAAGACTTTCGTAAAGAAAATCCTCTCAAGCTGAGATGAGTACAGATGTTCAAAAATGCTTGATTTGTTTGTTTTGCACAGAAAAATGTTTTATTTTTTGTGCAGTAACGCTGCTCTAAAAACTTTCAAATTCACCATATTTTCAAAACTAAAACACAGAAATAACAAAAAATGGTATACACGATCGAATTTCTCGTGGAATAAATAATGTGAACGAATGCCAAGAAAAATGATGTTCGAAATTGTTTAATTCGGGAATTTTTCTTTGCTATAAAATAAATACTTTTGGAGATGGGTTTCGACATATTTTATTTTTCTATCAATGGAGAGTAAATTCCAATTTGATTTATAAAAAAAAATTATATAATGGTGGCTCCAGCTTCCGTCAAATAAAGCCATGCATGGCGTGTTTTGATCTGCGCGGGGTGCTCCACAGCCTTGCCAGTTCATTTGAACCAAAAACGGATTAAGAATTATTAAACCCCTGGATAACAAAATGGCAGCCGTTTAAAAAAAAACCCAATTTTTTTGCCCTGTTTTTTTTGCTTCAACGGACGAAAAAAATATTTCTAAATCAATCAATTTTTGACAAAAATCGCTTCTTGATGGTCCCGCAAATTGAATTTCCTTTCAATTGCACAGAAATTCGTATGAATCGGTTCATCCGTTGAAACTGTAGAGTGCCCCGCGCGCTGAAAAATGCTATTTTCAAAAAAAACGCATTTAAAGTTTAACGCTGTTTTCCAGCCGGCGGACGATTTCACCAAACAGGCTGTAAATTCTAAAATACTTTAGGTATGAAAATATCCTTTTACCCGCGTGTTCTAAACACTTTAAGAATGCAAAATATGTTTAAAAAAATGGAATTTTTCATCATCATGAACGGTAATCATCCCTTAATATTATTAGAAACTTTTTGAAAGAGGGAATTCGAATTTTTGAGAAAAAGAGACCCACGTTTGTCTACCAATTTCCATAGTTATGATTTCAGACCAATGAAGAAAGTTTAAATTCTTAAAGCCTAGAAATAAAAAAATAAAATAACAAAATGATCTCAAAAACGAAGCTCTCTTAAGCGGAAATAAAAAAGATGATAAAAACGTTTGGATAATCCCACGCGAATCAAGGTGAATTAATTTAACCTGTTGATTCGTACGACTTCCGCGTTTCGCGTAAGTTTCGAGGAGCATGCATATCACAGCTCTGGCGTGGTTGTGTCTGGTGTCGAGACGATGGCTTAGAGTACTTGCCAGCTGCGGAAGGTTACCTGCTCGCTGCTTTCGACAATGACCCAGTTCGCAAGATTACCGCCGCAGGTCGAATTTGCCCGGCAGCAACGAACAGAGCTAAGAAAAACTTGAGGGTACGCATTTCGAGGAATACGAAGATGCTGGATGTCCGGTATTATTTCGAGGGACGAATTTCCTAGTGACAAAAACTAAAAAGTGTAAAGAAAATCGACTGAAAATTAACCTTGTGTGCAAGACTTTATGCTGCTGGAAGTAGATTGATTCTAATCTAATTCTTCCTTTCCCATAAATCAATTTCTCTTTGATCACGCTCCAGAGTTTGCACAGTCACCTTCATTAATCTCTCTTCATTTAACTTTCATGGATTTTAAACCTTAATTGAAAAAGCACATGTGGCAGAGAAACAGCTGAGAAATAAATACGATCCAATACCATTGAGTATCGTCTCCGATACACTCGGACCACGATTTCGGTAATCCGTCGATGTTAACTGTCCAGAAAATAGTGGGAAAATTGCAAAATTGCAGAAATTACTACAGATGAAAACGAGGTGTCATTTCCATCGCTTTAAAATAATGATAAATCTTATAAACAGACAAAAAGTTTTCTTTTACAGAAATAATGTATATGAAAAATAATGAAGACTTTAAGGAGCCGATAAAATATGACTTCGAAGAAAGCAATTGCAGATTTGCAGGCCCAGAAATGAATTCTGAAATAAATAAAAAAAAGGAATGATTAAATTGAAAGAAACGAATAAAAATCTCTATCGATAATTTCCAGAGCACGAAGAAATTACGAGAATGGTTATTCGAGAGTGCTTCTTCACTCTCTATCACTCTCCCTCTGCCATTGCTTTCTGGTTGTGTTCGAAAGTCCCCGGTCTGATTAGACACCGTGTCGCCAGTAGCAAGAATCTAGTCTGGGCGATTCGAATTGGCCTAGATTCGGAGTTTAAAGACTCGAACGTACGTACTCCGCATCACCAAGTTTGAAAAAAGATCCTGATCGTTGCGATATTGTTGGATGTTCGATTTTTCAAAATAATCGTGCGATTTCTATCGATTATTATCTTTTTGCTAAGTCGTAAAAAAAAATATCGTAATTAATTGACATAATCATGACCTCTGGGCTCGGTGTAGGTACTCAATTATCGGACAACGTATAAACGTTGAGTTATTACGACACATAAACACTCTCTATTATTATATTTAATACTGTCATCAAACAACAAACTGCGGACTTTATTGACGTAAACTTTTTTTTAAACTCTCTTCAACTTAAAAAGAAGAAAAATACTAAGAATTTGAGTATACGTTCTGCCACTTTGAATTTATCGTTGTCTTTGACGTTCATAAAAAAAAACATTTTTCGATACTTCAGAAAATATTCCATCAAAATCTCGGAACCTTTTTTTTCGAAATATGAGCTTTTCCAAACCCGATTTTCAGAGCCTGATATTAAACGTTCGCTACTTCAACGCACACGAGCCTAGAAAATGCATCTCTGCTAGTAAATCGTGCAAAAAGAAAATCTAATTATAATTCCGCGTAATTTTCTCGAGAAATATTTTTTGCACTCATCACGTCAAAACTATAACGATCACGTGCTGTATCGAACCGCGGGGATTGTGTTGGACGATTTACTCCGGTATGTAGGCCTCTCGTGAGCGCCTCTGGCTCGCTGGACTGCGTGTCGAAACGTCATCGGATCGTGTGTCGTCTTGGTCCACATTTCCGTCTGCTTTGATATGCTTGTTTCTTCGAGAAAAGTCGTTAAAGAAATAACTGCCATGAATGCTGCACTTTGTACGTCAATTCGCAATGGAAATAATCGTTTTTGGTCGAACTCGATATTTTTGGAGATCTCATTCGGTTTTAAACGACAATGGAATTTTAGAGAATCGAATAAAAATCAAATAAAATTCATTTTTATTTTTTTGATGAACCAATTTTCGAGAAGACTCAAAACGAAAAAAATATCTGGACGATATTAAATTGTTAAGCAGTTTTCAACAAATTTAAACGTTTGTAGAAAAAATGAAAACTGAAATATCCGAAAAAAATAATACAACTGCTTAAGTTTATGTCGTCACCAATCGCAGATTTTTTCACACAATTCTGTAAGTATTATGAACGAAAATAAGCTTTGATTTCGTCATCCAATAATTTTTTGCTAAAATACAATAATTTTTTTTCGATTTATTGAAGTGAAAAAAAATATTGAATCCAATAAAAGTGATTGCCTCTCAATAATGTTTTCAAATCCTTCAAATTTATAAATTATTATTTGAAAACAATGTTAGGAATTAATCAGACTCTAAAGTAATTAATTTTCTGTAAAATTTTAATTTGGAGTACAAAAACGGAACAAAAAACAAAAAAATAAGTCGACGAAAAACATTGTATCGCTGCTAAAAAATATTGTATGATAAATCCGATGCTTGTTTTGGTTAATAATAATTTCAAAAATGTGTGAAAAAATCTGCGATTGGCAACAACAAAAACTTAGCCAACTGAATCATTTTTTTTCGAATCGTCGCGTTTTGGAGCGAATATACAGTTCAACGGTGTGGATCTTGCAGTTATTAATCAGTTTTTAAACAATAAAAATTCTCACTCGAAGAATTATCTCGAAGTTCAAAAAAGTCCTGAGGATTTGAAATTTTTATCGATTTCTCCTTTTAATTTAGAAATGAGCTTGTCGAGAGATTAAACAATCCGTCATTGGACAAAAAAAATCAATAAATTATCGCTCAGTCGAAGTATAATCATTTTTGAAAAAAGCCCTGACGATTTGAAAGTTTTATCGAGCCGGACTCTTAATTTAGAAATGAGCTTGTCAAGAAATGAAATAAATCTCCGTTAGACATAAAAATCGAGAAATTATCCACATTGCCGTCCATTTGACGGAAGGATTGAATGTTTGAGGTTGATTAAAAATTATACGAAGTCTCGTAACGAATAATTCTGCTTACGTAAGTTTGAAACGAACCATTGTTATCCTGCTGTTTGTCGTGTTGTGCATATCAGGATAATTGTACTTTCGTGATTTACCGAAGTATGGTCAAAGTCCAAATACCTCAAGTCAAATGGTCAATACATCGAAGCTTATATGTTAAGAATCAAATTTCGAGTACAAGAGTCTCGATCCGTTTTGATAACCAAATCATTTTCCGAAGAGTTATTAATTATTGACGCTATTGAGAAAAAATGCATCGAACTAATTTTGTAGAACATCAAATTTTCTAAAAAAGCATCACAAACAAATTACTGTCTTTAGAACGTAATGAGTAAAAATATATCACGATTGCGCCTCATTTCATAACAACAACAAAATATATTTCTATTTCGAAAGAATTCATTTTATTTTCCTTGTATATAAGCGTTGTAAAATTGATAATACAAAACTTCATTTATCTTCTCTGTACCGAAGCACACACACGCAACGTGTGAGTGTATATAATATATTATATAAAAATTATATAAGAATATTAACAAGAATATGTAAAGATATATGTATATGTATAAATAATAGAAAATGTTTAAATATAATGTTTTGTAGAGATTTTGAAGCACGGAGAGGTCGTCGTACCGTATGTACAATTAAAATGTTGAAAGTTGCATCGTTGAAGTGCAACGAAATTGATACTTCTACTTTTCTCCAACGTTTTTTGGCAACTAGAGCCTACGAGTATTGTTAAAACTTTATTTGACTCTGCGTTCGTGAATTTGAATACAAATTCCGCAGAAAAATCTAGATTAATTTTTAAATGGCGTAAGTAAAAAAATAAAAGTAAGAATATTCATTGCATTCGAACGCTTCAAACGCCAATACCATTAATTAAAGTCGTTCGATCAAATCACAAGCTATAGGAACTAAAACAATTATGAAAAAAAAGAAAGAAAACAACTTACACAGCCGTGACCTCGTCGTTCGAGGTATTTTTCCTCCTGCGTATTTGATCGTCGACGGTGCTGACGAAACGGCTCATCGAACGCGATCTTTCGCGAGCTCTTTCGGCCTCTCGTTTTATGATTATTTCTTCCGTAAGGAAAGCTTCGCGCTTAACACGATCGCTCAATTTTCGCGGCACGCCGGATAAGCACCATTGCACTGTCATCGTAACGAGTCCAACGACATTTTGAAAAACAACTACGAACGCCAATCTCGCTGCCAAAATGTGCCAGTATAAAGTTGGTCTTTTGTAGGGAAGAGTCGGATGATCCGGAGGATTTCTGTATTCGGCGTATCTGCACGATGTCACGTTTGGAAATATCGTTCTATCGGGCTTTGTCCCATTCAAAAAATCCACTGTGTCGAAATACGCCAGACTGTTGTTCAGAAAACCCTCGTCAGTCTTGTTCATACTTTCCGCGGTCATGTACACCAAACGTGGTATGAAATTTGATGAAAATGCTATTATAAATGCCTGAAATAAAAAATAAAGGAAATATTGTTACATTAGGAAAAATATTATAATAGTAGAAATAAAATTATAACGAAAGAAGGGGCAGGAAATACGAAAGCAGAAAAAATAATTACAATACACGAAAAAAATCATATAGTACCCTAAAATTCACCATAATAATTACTGCGATGCACTTGAACTTAGGAACAAGTGTAAAAATTGTGTTTATTACTGATAATAAAGCTTTTTTTAGTTTAAAACATGTGAAAATTCAAGTTCAACATGTTATTTTTGCAGTTTACATAAAAATACCTGTACACAAATTGTATTTGAATTTTTATGAGAGCACCTCAAGAGTTTCCGTAATTTATAATAAAAAATTGGAAACTTGTCATTTTTATGGTTTTTGTTATTGTTTTTTTTTTTCAAACATTCGAAAAACTGCAAAATTACAATATCTGTAGAAATTTCAATTGACATGATTAAGAATGTTTTATGAAAAGAACAGAATTGAAGCTCACGTTGGTTGTGACGGAAATTCTAGCGAGAGCTTCTAAAATCTGTTTCCAAACGCCGATATCCCGAGCTCGTCTGGGTACAGGACGTCGATAATGACGCAGAAATTTGGTAGCATCGAGTCTCATCTCAAGGACATTATTGGCAAGAGCGAAGAGAGGAGCGAGTGGAAAAGCAACAACAAATAGCGTGATAAACCCGAACTGTATGACCATTTCGAGATATTCGTCGTACAATCCACGAGGGCCCCAAACGAGGAGTTTCAAATCTCGAATCCATTGGCTCCGTGGTGCGATAGGATCTTTTTGTTTGAGACCGGTGTGAATGCGAAAGAGAGCCCACCATTTAAACAAAACAGGCCAAATCATTTCCATCGCGGTGTAGAGAGCTTGTTTGCCGACCATTATAATGGCCAATTGAATGCAAAGTTCCATGAGACAACCACCCGGCGAACATTCTTCTTGTCTGTAGCCCAAAATTCTGTTGTATTTTTTAGGATATCCAACGAATTTGCCCTTGAGAAAAGCGACGTAAAAAATTGAAGCGTAATAATTGACGAATTGGAAAAGATAAATTTTCAGCGTGAGGCTGTCATCGAATTCCGCTTGAGTGCGAAGCATCTCCAATTCCGTGAGATAAACGGCGACCCAGTCGTAAACGTAATTGAGCACGAGAATGCAGGCGAGATTAATTCCAGCAGCGATACTGGGCAGTGCAAAAGTTTTGTAATTCGTTGAATCGAAGTCATGACCGAAAAGTTTGTTCGACGTTATCATTGACATCCGATAAAGCACTACCGCGAATACCGCCGCGCATGCGACAATCGCGAGCAAAAGAACAACCGAAAAACTCAGACACGTCGCCGGTACTCGAACTTTCCAAAAACTAACGTGCGGCTCTTTCTCACGGGTTACCGCGTTCATTTTCTCTTTTATCTTCAATATGTTCCTCGATTTCTCTATCAATGCCAAGTACTGCGGCCTCGGATGTTCCGCCGTCAAATCCCAACTGACCAAACCCCAGTGATAACTCAATTCTTCCGAACGTCGACGCCACAATTCCAAGTACAAGACTGACCAGAATGACATGAATATCGCAAATAACGTCGTCGCTGAATTGTCGAACAAATGTGTCGCTCGTGCCATCGTACAAGTTTCGTTCAATCGCCAATAATCGCAATTTCTATCACACTGAGGACACATTATTATGCCGTCCGCCCAAGTACTACAAGCATCTGCCGCAAGCGTATTTGAACCCAAGGTTATCCAGCCTGTGAAAAAAGAATCGATTTAAGGGGTTATATCTAATTGTTTGGGTTGAAAAAATGGATTTTTTTTTTGCATTTTCTCAAAGTACATCACCTTAAGAATGTTTTCCCAAAATATTATAAGGATCTGAGCATTAAAACGAATATATTTACGCGCACAACCTAAGAGTGCGAGTTTCTGAGCGCAGCGATCGACGACTTTAAACGCGATTATCTCGGAATCATGTTTTTTTTTAAATTCTGTTGCGGTGAGCACGATTTCTCGAAAGCAATTTAACCGATCGATTTGAATCTTTCACGAGCTTATTTCTAATTATAATGGCTTGTTCGTGAACGAAGGCATTTTCGTTTGGACCAAAATTTATATTTTTTTGGGTCAAAAAACCTCATTTTTGGAACCTCAAAAATCGAACTTTTCGGAAGACATTTTTTTAAAAATCAAAATTTGGCTAAACCCTTACTAACGAAATCTTTTCGGTTTTTTTATTTTAAATGAGCCGTTCCAGAGATATCATGCTCACTGTGAGTGATGTTCAAAAAAAGATGTTTTCGGACAACGGCTATATTTGCCCCAGTAGTGAACATTTTTCCATTAAAAAATTTATATAAGTACCTTAAAATATGTAGTAATTGATACTGTATAGTGTATTTTAATAAAATGATGTTAACATGGCTAAAAAAAATCATGAAAATCCCTTAATTTTCCCGAGCACAACTAGATATAACCCGTTAATTCATTTTATGTTGATTAGCTTGGTGAAAAATACAGTGTTTGCTTCAATGAATCAACATAATTTCTGTATTAATTATTTGTTATATTTTTTAGGGGATTCAGACAGCGTAAAATGCTGCCCGATCATTTTCAATGTTTATAGATTTTTATACACACCATACAAAATGCAAATAATTCCAGCTATACTCGCTGGTATCAGCATGTACGTGTAGAATCCAAGCCACGCGAAATATATAGCGAAATTAACGCCAAAATATTCCTGAATAGTATCCAAAGGCTGGAGCTTTAACCATTTACTCGTCGAGCCCCATTCCTCGTAAAGTAAAGCTCTTGTGCTTCCGCGTTGCTTGTAATTTCCCTGTAAATTCATTAAATTCAAATGATTTTTAAAGGCTGAAACTGTTTATAATTTTTTAACGTAATGAACTTTGCATCGTTGAAATGCAACAAGAATACTTTTTGTTATTTTTATTTTTTTATTTTATTTAAAGTAATACTGAAAAAGACATGCATGAAAAATTGGGTAAAAATCTACACTACTAACATCGTGCAGTGGATATGCGGCTGAGTAAACACCATCGGCGACCAGTCGTTGAATACCAGCCGATTGTCGTTCCAAAATAAAATCCACAATCATCACACGCACGTTCGTAGTAAAAAAATTCTCATTCTCAATGTCAAACCTTTGGGTGAGCAAGTTCGTTTGTGTTTGCGATCAATTACGACTAGCGAACGTTCTACGAATACGTGGTAAAACAATTGCAACTCGAAAGAAAAATAATTATTACACCAAAGGACGGGTCTAAGTACCCTTTGCTAATACATTACCAGCCAAATATTTTATTCTATCACTATTTCAATACTTGATAATTCGACAATCATCCGAACAAAATTCAACCACTTCGCGATTTTTTGAATATTTATTTTCAATAATAATGTGCCGCAAAGTTTTTAAAACAATTATTTGTACATTAAAATCTTGTTGGATAATCTTTTTCGTTGTAAAGTGAAATAATTTAGCTGATTTTTTCAAATTTGTTCTCTATTCACAGATTAGTATAAAATTTTTGCTCTTTTCCCAAATTTCATTTAATCTTTGAATCATGGAACAATAATTGCACATTTTTCACATGTTTTAGTTGAAACATTTAACATGAATCGGGAATTTACAAAAAAAGAAAGGGAAAAATTTACATGCACTCGGGAAAATCAACAAATTAATTTCATTTTTCAACCAATACAAATACAAATACATACATATTTTCATACAAATTTGGAATTAATGTTATCGACAATCAAGAATTGTGAAATCTCGAAAATACTTGAATTTGTACAGATTTTTGTACTACTGCTAAGAATCGAAATTCTCATTAAATAGAATTTTTGGCCGATCGTGTAAATGGAAGAAATCCTTAAAATGAAGAGTGCAAACAATTTATAGAGAAAAAAAAAATTTCGAACGAAGAACTCACAAATAATCTTTATCCCTGGAAAATTCGGAGGCCAATCGATATTCCCGTTTGGGAAACTTGACTGGATCCAATTGAACAAAGTTGAATAAATTGGCGATCCACGAACGAGCGTCGTCGAAAAGATCTTTTGTACTTTCGTTGAGACCTTCGTTAGCGAGAGGCTTTATCGGCATTCTCAATTTCATTATTTCACAATATCTGCATAATACTTCCTGGAATTGAATTTAACAAAATGATCATGCATTTCCGAAGATTTTGTCTCATTCTGCTCTTAAGGAGGAAATTAAAACGCACAAAAAAAGTGTTACATATTTCGTTACATATTTCGATAACAACAATTTTCTTATTACAATAATATTAATTTTTTCCACAAAATATTCCAAAATGTTTGAAACACCCCGACGCTTCATCGGAGGGCAAAATTCTGATTCTAAGTGATTTATTTAAATAAAAAAGGAATTTATCAAGTTTTTTAAACAATCAAGTTGACGTCTTTTGCTAAAATCTTTACTTTTTTTCATTCTTGCAATTATTCTAACTATTTGAGTAAAAAATTAGGTAATTTTATAACAATTACCTAATTACATAGAAAGTAATTTTATAAAAATTAAGAAATTTTCGTGATTCTTTAATTCCAGACAAAAATAATGCAGTCTGTATTGGAAAAATCAATGTTGGTTTATCCGATAAACAAAAATTGTTTTGTAATGTCAAGATAGAGAATAAAACATCGAAACATTTGGAAAAATTTATTTGGTTGGAGCTGAGCAAATAAAATAGCAAAACTTAATTTAATTTAATTAAAAACATATGCAAGAATTTTTATGGAATACCTGTGGAGCATGAATTTTGATGAAACAAAGATTTCGATTTTGCTCGTACTCGAGATCTAGACCTTGATCCCTCAAATCTTTTTCAAATATTTCACGTCTCTCCGCATTATTCAAATTATCATTGTCCATGTATGCAAGAACAAAGTCGATAGTTTTTCCCTTGTCAATTTTTCTTCCGGTCGCATTACCGTCCATTTGAATGGGTATATCTTGTTGTTCTACAGACATCATTGTTTGCATTGCGTCCCAACGACCGTCCGTCGCAGATTCTGGTTGCTCCGTAAATGAGATATTCATTTTTTAAAGACAACTGTGGAAAACAAGAATTTTCCGGTACAAACAAAATTCAATAAATCTAAAGTATCAATGAATCTAAGGATTTATTTGGCACTAATGTTATGAGAAATTTATTTAGCCCTAACGTTATAGGAATGCTAATGTTATGGAAAATTTTTAAAGAAATACTTCCTTAAATTTAACTGTCTTTAATTGAGTTTATTTTTTAGTTTTTAATAGTGTTAAGAAAAACATAGTGACAACGGTAAACTCGTTCTTTAAGTATCATCCGTTTAACACAAATGAGTCATAAATGACGTCATACAGCAACAATTAAACCAGAAAACCGGGGCATCAAAAGTATTTTTAATTCTTAAATTTCCATGTATTTCGATCTAAATATAAAATTGTTACTCACATTTTTCCAGAATTTTCGTCGTCTAAACTTGAAGTGAACAAAATGACTAGTTGAACACTACTGGCCGAATTAAAATTCAAATATATCACAGTAGCAAAACACACAATTGTTGTTTTGCAATAAAATTATAACGGAAGTGAATATCAATAAATGACCTGATAAATTATTATAAATTAGCGATAGGCAGTGGCAAAGAACTCAGTTCTTTGGCAGTGGACCACGAAGAAAACTTTATTATTTTAATCCCACAATGAAACTTTTTATTTAACCTGTAAAATGACAGATTAAATTTTCGTATTTACAGCACTAAATGCCGGATTTGCACTGCAACGAAGACTCATGAAATACTAACATTGCTAATAACTATTCCGACTACTCGTTACTATTCCTGAATGCTGCTAATTTTTTCTGATATACTACGACATGATGAGTGGGTACTTGAGTACGAGCAGAGAACATAGATTATGTTCTCTGGTACGAGTTATCACAACAGCAGACGACAGAGCTGCAAATGGCTTGTGTACTTGTCTCGAAATCCTACCGATGAGTCTCTGGATTAGAGTGATACCTTGAAGTTGGCCCCAGGCATTGTAATTATACCACGGATTCATTTTAACGAAGTTTTTAGAAAAAAAAATGGTTCGAGAAAGTTAATATTCGTTATAAACACGAAAATAACTCCAAAACATTCATAAAACGAGGCAGTGCTGCATATTTTATTTTAGTTGCTAATACTTGTGTGAAATAAGATAAGAGTTAAGTGAACATTACCAAATTTGACACAACTGGTGAACTGGTTGAAGAAGCTCTGAATAATATTTAAAAATAGCATTTTCGGAGCTCATCTAATATTCATTATACTTTTTTGCGCAAACAAAATAATCCTCATTCTCGGTTTCTCAACGTATTCGAACTCGACATGAGTATAACCATATAACTTATTGTTTGTCGATAAGAAAACTTACTATTTTTTCTATTGAAAATATATTGACTATATTGACTTTTTTTTAACGAATTGCTGGGTGGTCGTTCAGTGGTCTACGGTATCATAGTAACAACATTCAGTAGTTCATTAGTTTTTCAAAAAATTAATTAAAAAATTAGCCCTGAAGTTAACCCCTCCCCCCCACATTGACTATATTAATTTTTTTTTCTACAAGTCGCTCGGGGGTCGTTCAGTGGTGTATGGTATTACATTTAGATCTTTCAGTGATATATCATTTTTTTTCAAAAAATCAATTTCTAGAATTACCCACGAGATCTGAACATCATCGATTCAACAAATCGAACCGAATTTTGCATTTACAAATAAATTATCGTTTCCAGTATATCAATATCATATATATATATATATATATATATATTAGGGTGGTTCAAAATAAAAACATTTTTTTGTAGAGCTCAATCGAGTTTTCGATATTTTTTTCTAATCTTGGCTCAAAACCATGATATAAAATTGTCAATTTTTCTCGATGTTGCAACAATATATGTTACTTAACGAAACTTGACGAAAAAGTAATTACCCCAAAATTTGGGCTTTTTAAACCATTTCTTAGAAACAGCAAAACGAAATTGAAAATTTTGAAAAAGTCACTCGAGCAGTCTGAATATTTTTTCAAAAGGCTTAAATTTTGAGAAAATGACTTATTCGTCAAGTACTAACATCTTTTATTGCAGAATCGAGAAAATTTTTCAAAGGGCGCCCCAGCTATTTATCGATAGGTAGTCAATGTGGAGGAGCAAACTCTGGGGATAATTTTCATTGTTCGTTCCTCGTTTCTGATTCCTGGATTTATATATATACTCTACTCCATTTAATGTAACTGTTTTCTCTGCTCAGTAATATTGTACCCGACTCCATAACTCTTGTATTGAATAATTCAATTATTATTGAAGCGCAATTTGTCCCGTGAGTTCTAATTCGTAAATATATATCTAAAAAACATACTGTATTCTTATAATAACAATACAATGTTCAAAGTTTTGATCCATTCGAAATATTTTGAGGTTATGTTCCGCGATTGACTGTACACTCTTCATAATATCGTTCCGTTTAGAATTTTATTCAGTTTCAAGTGTTAAATATTTAACCAAGTGTATAATGTTTGTATGACTTCAATTATTATCGTTCTTTCACACAACCGGCGAAATAAGTCAACAATTTTTGTCACATTAACTTAAAAATAAATATTGTTATATATCGATTATCAGCAAAAACAAGTTACTGGTTGTCGATAATAAAGACACTTGTCAGTAAAAAAAACAAATACCCAACTGTTGGTAAAAACTACTTTCGTTTTCGATTGAAATATTATCCATTATTTCGAGAATTCAGTACTTCTCTCTCAAGAAAATCTCAAAAATAGAATCGATTTTTTTTTTTCAGAATGTCAGGTATCGTTCAGTATGTGGTGATTAGAGGCGATTTGACAAAGACTATGCAGTGGCCTGTTGGAGCTATCGTAGCACAAGCTTGTCACGCTTGTACAGCTGTAACGCATCTTTTCTATGACGACGAGCACACTCAGGCTTACCTTGCTGACCTTGACAATATGCACAAAGTTGTTCTCGAAGTAAGCAACAAAAAATAGACACTAAAAAGCGATTTCGCATGACAAGTGATGTTTCTCGTATCAAATTGCGAAGTATTTCCATTTACGAATTAATTTCAATGATTTCTTAAGGCCCCGAACGAATCTAGTTTACGAGAACTGAACGAGATACTCGAAGAGGATAAAGTTGATCACAAACTCTGGATCGAACAACCAGAAAACATTCCTACGTGTTTAGTTGCCAAGCCTTATCCGAAGGAAGACGTACAAAAATATTTTAGAAAGTTCAAACTGTTTAAGAATTGATACACTGTGTAATCGTTTTTTTTATACATGATAAATAACAAATAGAAAGAAAAAATGGATGAAAAATGTGAAATAAAAAAAAGGAAAAAATCATTTGTAGTTGATTCACTTACCCGTCATTGCCATGTTCATAGAAATTTTCTCCCTGCTCATCTTATAACTCTCGATAAATGCATAATTCGGAAAAAAGGTTGAGAAAAGTCACTTTACAAATGTAAAATCAGCATATACAAAAAAAAATAGGAGTTCATTAAAATTTCAAAGTTGCTCCCTTTTCTCCCAAGAGCATCTGCAGAAGCGGATTAATTTCCACGAGATAATAGAGGTCCTTTGAAACTATTGAACTTTCATTTCAAACATTTTTTTGTCCGTTGTGTAATTTCGAGAAAAAAGCAGAGATTTAAATAACGAAAAATTTTAGATGAGAAAAACGCCATCAAATTTTCATAATTCTGGTGCAAATCTAGCAAATTTTTTAAAAGTCAACAGAATTATTATTGTGTTAATAATGACATATTTACATATTATTTTATACAGTAACGAGACAGCCTTATCCCCTGGCACAATTTCTGGTGTGGCAGAAATCTGCTAGAGGTCTACGGTCGGCGCGCTCTCGCGTAAGCGACGCACCTCCCGTACGCCTATAAAGCTCCCAACCTTTCGAATCTCCTTCTCCTTATTCCTACCAAAAATGTACCGAAACATTAACAATTTGGAGCATCTCCGACTTCCTGTCTGAGAAAATCCAAATCCTCGGTTTGCGGAGTGGACCGACTATCGTACAATAAAAGTACGATGACACAATCTGGCTTTCCCACCTAATTGTGTCACGATAGGTACTCTTGAGCACAGTTGCTCGTTTTTCCTTAATCATCCAATCGCGAGTATTCGTGTTGAATCTCAAATTGAGTTAAATTCCTCGGATACAAGACAGGAAAATCTAAAGGTAATTGCTACTCCAGGCAGCTCCTCGCCGGTCAGTGTACGAACCTGCACATAACCTCTCGTTCGAGAGAGAAGAGGATCTAAAAAGGCTGTGTCTAGCCGTCCGCATACCGGACGAATACAAGACTGGTATTCGTCCAGATATTTGTCGTGAATGCGATTATAATTGTTTTATTTAACTTTTCTAATTAACTTTTCTACAGTTTAATGGTATATTGAAACTCCCTCGTACGTAATTTGTACGTAATCCATTCGGATATACAATTTATGATAGTTTTCATTTATATCTGGACGAATAATCGCATATAATTCGTCCGGGAAAACGATTCTCAATGGATTTTGATGGATGAAAAATGAATGAAAATTTATAACTACAGCGGGGAATACTTAGTTTCCTTCAACTATAGTAGGGAATATTCAAAGTTTTTTCAAATGTAACGGAAATTTTTTTCGGTATCCGGACGACTAGACACTGCGATCTAAAAAACTCTAAGTTTCAATATTTGGATATTGAACCACTGTTCAAATATGGAAACGGTTCAATGCATATATTAATGAATTTACAAATCGCATTAAAATTAAATAATCCGAAGGAATTCAATGTTTCGAAAGAAACGGAAATTTTGTTTACCCTAGCGGATCTGACAACGTCACTGACCGAATTGACGGTTACTAATTGGCCGTAAACGACTGTTTTTGGTTGATTGAGTCGTTCCATTTTTCGACGGAAATTTCGGTCACTGACAGTTGCCGGATCCGCTAGGGTAAACAGCGAGTATTTATTGTCGAAAAATTTGGTTAATCGAAAGTTACAAAAAGACTTTCCATAGAATCGAAAGTAATATTTATTTTTTGAGTATCTTCAACGGAATAATTTACGAAGTATTGAACATCATATACATTAGCACGGAAGATTTACACGGATAGACGAGTATAGCTTGTCGCTGTTATTTCTTTTTTTTCGTGTTTGTTTTTCTTGCATTAATATATATTAACATGTGTACACCGTCGTATGCTCGACTTACAATCAAATTCGTTAAATATATATATATATATATATATATATATATATATATATATAATATGTATTTATTTATTTATTGTTGTACTAACATGTATAATTCTTACTTGAATCGTATAAAAAATAACCTGACTGTGAACAATTGATAAAATGGTTTTTTACGTTAATTACGTATTATCTTAATCGCGAGCAAGAAATAAAACGAGTATAATACAGTAGGTCTGGATGAAATAAATTCGGGATTGCGATTCTGTGACTGAGACGAATCAGAATCGTTAAATTATTGTTATTATTATTATTATTATTAGCCTTAAAATTATTAGACTAATTATTGTATTACATATATAATAAATAAAAAGGTGGCAAATATTGGCATTACATAATTCCTGTTGTTTTCCTCGAAAATTTGATCGATGATAAACCATTTCGAAATTTTACACTTAATATTTCGTTATATATATATATATATATATATATATATATATATATATATATGTATTTAATAATTATATTTAATATTCTGTACACACATGCACTCGCGCTCGTACACATTTGGGCGTTTGTTTACTTGTACTGTAGTAAGTACATTTATTTACAAAACACTTACTGGCAAGACGTGATATTTCATTTTTATGAATCGCAATTTTTCGACTTTCGCCTAATCGACGAAAAACTACTGAATCCCTGCAATTCCATATTACTATTTAGCGTTGATGATGAATTCTTTTTTTGTTATTGTCCCTCCTCGTCCAACCATTGTCGCAAAACGTTTTTCTTCGGCTGAAATAATTGAAAAAATCAACAATTGTTTTAGTGCTACTACGACAGTTGAAAAAAATGCACAATGCTTATTGTCTCGTGCAAAAAAAACAGTGAAAAATAGTCGCTTTTGAAAAATATATAATCAAATGACAAATAAAAATATTTTCGAGTAAACAAAATATTCTTTAGTTGATCTAATTCGTTTTACCCGAAAATCATTTTTATAGCTTCTCAGTTTGTATAGTAATATGAAAATATAACTAAAATGTCTTATATCGAATTTTTATTAAAGCAATGTTGATTTATTTAATTGCTATTCCTTGTTAGTGCCAACGAGATTTTACAGATTCATGCATCTTCGCGTAACCCGAAGACTCATGCCTTTTTTTCAAACTGCTGATTTCGAAGTGATTCAAATATGTAAAGTTCGATTATAGTGACGTTTGTATCGTTAAACGCAAGAGAATTAGTTTTTTCGTTTAATATTTTTTTGTATTGTTTAGTACACTTTTTCTTTTCAGTTTCTTAATAGCTAATATTATTGGAAACATTTGATTAGTTTCAAATTTTAAGATGTTCCAATTGTTTTAATCAGAATTTATAATGCAGTATTTTTAATACGATCCCATTTTTTTTAGACTCCAGGACAATAACCTGTCAAGAAACTGTTACATTTCCGTAACTCAAATCAGTAAAACTTATGTTAGAAAAAAAAAAATAGGAAAAAAGTCAAAGCGGAAAAGCACCCGCGAGGGGGTTTTCAAAATTACCGGATAAGTGAGTTAGTTTGGTAGTTGTAGACGATCGCGTTGATAGAATCGTCGAGGCGTTGAAAGTTATGGATTTCGTTGATTAGAGGATGATGAAAAGAGGAGGGAGGGCAGTGTATACGTAATTGCGTTATTATTTTTCGGCTAGATTTCCGCTCGGATCCGTGTACTCGTCGTATTCATCTTCGGACTCATCGTATTCGTTCTCGGTTGGTTTGGAGCCTTCGTTCACAGGTGGTGGCGAACTTGGCATTTCCTGTTGAATAGGTGAAGGCAAAAATTTGGGGGGAGCCCAGTGAATAATTGGGAAATTAAGGGCAGCGAGTTGTCGGTTTTTTAATTTGTCAAAAAAATACTCTAAACCAATCGCAGCCCAATTAGTTGACGTTGAAACTAACAAATTCCGTATTAATTCGTTAATGTAAACCCACAACTCCCCAATTAATTGCGTGAATGTTAAAAAAAAGGAAGAACAACAACTAAAAAACAATTATAACTGTTTTTTAAATACCTGAGGTGCTCTCCAGCCACATCCAGCGAGCGGAAGTCCATCAGCACCAAGTGGGCAGGGTGCGTCGAGCCCGGGAACCCCCTGATCACCTTTGTCGCCTTTGTCACCTCTTCTGCCTCGTTTTCCCGCTTCTCCCTACAATAAATGAGTATTTTCTTTCACCATAGGACCAAGAAACATAATATGGCACGGCGGCTATTTCACGCAAATAAACGCGATTTAACGCGGCGTGCAGAAAGGCCAAGCAAATAATAATTAACGAAACAATAGATTAAAAAAATTAAAAAAAAAAAAAAACAAACAAAATAACTAAATTAACAAAAGAAATAAATAAAACACCAATGAAAATTTGTGCATTTCTCTGAACTATTGACATGAATTTTTTTGATGCATAGGTGTCGAAACATAATTCCCAGGTTAACTATAATTATCATTTGAAATTTGCGATACGTGTGTGGGTGTATGTGTGTGCTCGTATTTGCTCGTGATTAAATGATGAGGAAGGACGCCGGCAATGTGTTCAGTGCTTTCGTCTGGTCGCGAGGCATGATCGTATTTTTTTTACAATCGTATTTTCATTATTTATTTGATTTATTTATTTTATACTATTATATTGGCGGGATTATCACTGATCCGAATCAATTGAGAAGAAAAAAGAATTCGTTATCATTCGCATACGTACCTAATAATCTCGTTTTGCGTCTTTTGGGATAAAATAGTAATTTTTATGTACCGTTTCGATAATGCGTTCAAATAAACCTCGTTTTTTTTTTTTTTTTGGAGAATGAATTAATCAAATTTAGTTGGAATCGATTTTACTGTATTATAACCAATCTTTTAAAATCCTTGCATTGTAATAGAAATATTATTATTAATAATAGCCCTTAACATTTTTATCTAGTCATAGCGACAATACTGAAATAATAATAATAAAATAATAATAAAATAAAATAGCACAATTGCTCTAAAAGGGAAATACTCTTGTAGTGATACTCACAGGACTTCCGGTAGCGCCCGTCTCACCACGTGGGCCCTGTAATTCGATCACATTGCAAGAAAAACTTTCATTACTTTGTGGATGTCGAGCGTATATAGTCCTTCTCAAAATTTAGATTCGTAGAAAATTCGTAAAATGTTGTTTTTCAAATTCTTCAATACTTTTGGGAAATTCGAGGAAAAGAAGTTGATTATATCAGTGAAATTCATTAAACCGAAATTTACAATGCTTTTTCTTTTCATATTTCTGTAATCGTTAATGAAAAATTAATTTTTTATTATATTTTTGAGATTTTTATTTCAATGACTAGCAAATAGCTAAAAAAATCATTGTATAAATTGAAATTTTTTTTTTATCAATTTATTGTAACGGAAACAGCAATGTTAGCGAAAATGAATTGTTGATTTTAAAATAAAAATCTTTTTTTTTCAGATTTCGGCTCTGTATTAAAAATTGCACTGAATCTAATTTTTGATTGCGACTATGTACAACATCCTCTTAAAAGACTTTTCTTCGAGTATGTAAGACAGTACCTCCGCGCCAGGAATCCCATCGGTACCCTGAAGATAAATTGAAAGAGAGTGTTTTCTTTTGTTCTTTGTTTTGCTTTGATTGTCGCTTGTAAATACATAATTTCTAAATATATAACGTATATTTATATATTCGGACCGTCCGATCAGGTTGGATTTAGCGAAAGATATTGGAATTAAGATTGGGGTGGAAAATTACGAGACGTTGGAATCGGAAAAGTCGAATGAAACTCACGGGTAATCCGGGCTCTCCCGTCTCTCCTTTCATTCCCGGTTCTCCCTGCGCGCCCTGAAATTATACGGGGAATTCGATAAAGATTTTTTTTTGCTGCTTTTCTCTAGCTTATTTTTGCTCTAATATCTTCAAATCGATTTAACGAACGTTCGTACGAACGATGTTGCTCACCTTCATGCCGTCTAATCCCGCATTTCCCTGAAAGGGAGAGGAAACTACGTAAACTCGATTCAAGAACGCATTAAGGGTGTTTATTTTTATTTTTTAATGTAAAAGAGCTTGGTAGCGATCGACCCAACGACCGACGAGCGCACTATGCACAGCCTCGATGCGTTCACGTGTACTCTTTGGCACTTTGTGTACATATATGAAGTTAAATAAACATATTTATATAAAAATAATTGGAGATGGACAAAATCCAACATCAATAAAATATGCTAAAACTGTGTGAGAGCCTCAAAGGATTAGATTGACAAGTTTTAAAGAGTCTTTGGCCGTTTTTTTTCTCCGATACACCGTTCATGAGATATTAATTTATTAAGTGGAAGCCAAAACCTTGTGCTTGAATGTCCGAGCTTCTACGTATCGAACCGGCTATCACTGATGAATTAATATCTAATAAATGTGACGTCGAAGAGACAAAATCCTCTGGGAGTTTTCTCTTCAAAATTCAGTGATCTATTTGAAATAATAAAAATATTATCATTTGAAAACGTATATTTTTGGATTTGATTGCGATTAAAAAATTGGATTTGGTCCAAAGCTCCATAAATGTCTATGGATCGAGGCTTCAAGGTCTGTAGGGTACGAAGGGATAACCGGAGCCAGACATATGATTAGGAACAGGCGACAAAATTCTTATTGAACGCATTCTCGAACGTTGCAAATAATTTCATTAAAAAATAATAAAAATAACGATAATCAAAAGAATAAAAATTGAATATAAAAACGCGATCAAAGTGCCTCGGATCAGTGACGGTAACAAGTCAAATTTTAAACGAATTAAATTGGACCTGATAAGAATAAAATAGTGAGAAAATAAAATAATATAGAAATGAAAAAATAATATACAGACGAACCGAACTTTTTATGCTTTCGTGTGTTTCTTCATCGAGCTAGCAGTCAAAAAAAATCAAGCTCATGTCCCTTCATAACCAGTTTATATTTCATCATTATCCTCGTTTTTCATCTCCAGTGGAAAAATAGAAGAAAGAACATAGCGAGAACTGGCAGCAAAAGGAGAGAAAATCTGGAGTGTGTTTATTTTTATCACTATATTAATGCGACGAGATCGATACGTGATAAAGATCAAAGTAATACGAAAATTGTTCAATCGAGTCTGAAAAACCTCAACGAATATCTTTTATACCTACAAAATTTTGATATATTCTTTTAACGAATCAAAAAACCCAGCAATGAAGAAATTTAAGTACTTTTAATTGCTCATACCTTTATAATTAAATATAAGTAGTAAAAATAGTCATACATCAAAGATTTCCAAACGTAATTGAATCATTTTTGCAAATCTTTGATAAAAGTGGTGGAAAGTATCAAAATGCACTTTGGGATGCTTTTATAGCAGGAAATGGAAAGATGGTAGTATATAAGCACAAAGGGCAACAGGCACACATGCACATTCTGTTTATTAATCAGGACATAATGAAACAGTATTTTTTCCTTTCATTTTTTTTCGTTAGTAATTTCGTATGTCATGGATATTTATCATCGCTAATTCTCTCTCTCTCTCTCTCTCTCTCTCTCTCTCTCGCTCTCTCTCTCTCTCTCTTTCTCTCTCTCGCTCGCTCGCTTCGTCACACGATATTACGCCCGCTCCATTAACAAATATATTAATTATTCTTAAAATAATTCCGAGTAACCAGCCGCGTTGTGGACTAGCGTCGCTCGACGGGTGTTTCCTTAATTAATTTTGTTTTTCTTCTCGTTACTGTTCCTCCAATTAACGTCTCCCTTTTTTTGCTCTCATTTTTTTCTTTGCTTCCTCATCTTAAATTGAAAATTAAGCCTACGTAGAGATAATGCAGTTGGATAACATTACGTTAATTTCTGTATGTTACAAATTTTGAGCGCAGGCTTATGTGTGTGTTTTGTATATGTGGGTGTGTATGACATACGAAGACATCCGGTCTCGAGGCTCTTATTGTTTTTTTTTCTTCTTCAAAACATCGATTTACATGATTTTACAAAGGTAGTCACGTAATTTTTCTCTGACCCTGCGCCCCGCTTCACCCTCTTTCACCACGCTATCGTATATTTATATTTATATGCATAATTATATTTATATTTATAATTGTATTTATATTCATTTATATATATATATATATATTGTGTGTGTATTTACGTTTATATATATATAAAAAAAATAACTAACGTAATCGCAATTACAGTCGGGCAAAGCTAAGACTAATTGCCATCGCGTATAACACGAGTATCTGGGAAATTTTTAATATCCCTCTTTTTCTTCTTTATTTTATTTTGTTTGTATTCTTTCATACTTAATTACAACTAATCAGCCGAGATCTAAGAAATCCCTGATTGGCACACGCGAGTCTCAAAGGTTGAGGCTTTTATATACGCACTAGTCAAACGAGCCGTGAATTTTTGTCTCAATTTATTTACTCATTCGTTTTGAATCCTCGAAAAATTATATTTTTTATCAAATGGTTCATTTTCTCGTTTCATTATTTGAAGACTGATGGAGAATAAAAAATAAAAAAATAAACTATTCGGAAATGATATTTTTATACGCGATAAAATTAATAGATAAATGTAAAAAAGTTCGTCAATACAGTTATTTAAATTATAAAATAAATAATCATAATTTACAATGAAATAAAATGAAGTAATTTTGAAAATGTCTATGAAATATTCACTGTACTTGGAAATTATAAAATTCTTAACTATCAGCTGTGGCCAGAGAAAAAGAAATCCGGAAATTCGATGGTAAATAATTATCGGAGAAATGCTTCAACCGTGAACATATTGACCATCGGCTGAAGTAGAATCACGTCTTATAAAATTGAATATTAAGCCGTTCAATTACTCCGCGTAATCGAGAACTATTTCGCGATAGAATTTAATAAGATTTAAAAAAAAGTTTTTTTTTTCTAGAACCTAAATCTTCGTAAATAAGGCACCAGCTGCAAAATTTTGTTAAAATCTTGAAAATATCACGACTAATGGCATTCAATCAATTAAAAGTAAGATAATTTTTTATTTATTTAAAAAAAAATCCGTCAAATTTCGTAGTGATTTTATATTTGAGCGAAGTCGTTTGTACAAACCCTCGCCACCGCGAGCGCTACGGTCGATTTCCGCTAATTCGCCTCTTCGTGCACGAACCAAGCACTATCTTAAAATCTATGAAAACAATTTTTAAACTAGCAGAAACCTTTGAAAAAATATATAAAACGTTTGCGAAAATTGTTACGTTATTGACTACCTAATTGAGGATAAATGACGATAAATATAAATGTAATAATCGCGAATGAATTCGATCGAAAGAAAAATCTGTAAAAATGATTGATAAAACGCTCGTTTGACTAGCGGGTGGATCTTTAATCGTAAATCTGTGAATGAATTATTCTGATCATAGTATTTCTTTCCCTGGACGCACCTGTGCCACCTGTCGGCTACAAAATGTACGATTTCCGATGTTTCTCACCGCTCGGACGATTTAGTTTCGTTTTTATTTGCTCCTACATTATTTTCGGCCTCATTTTCGTACATCGATTACTCGCGCGCTCGTTTTTCGCCTAAGACGTAATAACGATAAGAAGCGATGGTAGGCCATATCTTGGAGATTCGAAGAGCATATTACTTTGGCCCAGAGGATTAGTCCTTTTCCCCGTGGCCTGGCAACGAGCCATTGTGGGGTTAAGGGGACGGCTCTCTCCCTCTCCTCTCTTTCTCTCTCTCTCTCTCTTCCTCTTTTGTAGGTAGCAAAAGCCACAACGGCAGAAGTTGTCTCGTTAAATTAACGTTTTCGCGTACGTTCGAGGTGTCCTTCTGTGCTCAACATTGGCTCTCTCTCTCTCTCTCTCTCTCTCTCTCTCTCTCTCTCTCTCTCTCTCTCTCTCTCTCTCTCACACACACACAAACACACACTTTCATTCGATGTGATAGAGGGTGAATTTTTATCGTAAACCAAGAGAGTACGAGGAGTTCTCCAACGAGAAAAAACTCATGTACTGAATCTAGTCCGTTATCCAGTATATATTTCTACCTTGTTTTTTTTTTTTTGCTCCCAACATTCTCTCGAGTTTTCTCGTCGCTTTTCTCCCAACGGCAAAACTTGCCAGCCCACGAAGCTTATCTATACAGAGGACAGCGTTCGCATATTATTATGTACAAATCAGAAAATTGTCGGGCCATTTTTTTCTCTCCTCCTCTTCCTCCCTTTCGTAGAAATTCGCAGTTTTCTTCATACGGATTTACTCTTTTTTCTGCATTACTCTCGTTTCAACGCGATTATAGTAGAATATATTTTATATACGTATATATGTATATATATATATGTATATATGTATATACATACAAATACACACAAATGTGTATGTATATATTTGTGTGTGTGCGTGTGTATATAACCGGAAGAGCTCGGAGAGTCCATCGGGAGAGACGCGACAAAAAAATAGAATTATCCAGACAATATATGGATATTATTGTTGGTTTTCAGAGAGTTTCTCGCCCTCTTATTTATTCGTAGAGTCGGCGCGAACTAACGAGCTTTTTCGTCATTTGTTTTTTGCTTTTTTTCTCTCTCGTTTCGTACAATCTTCGTAGGGGTTTACGCCTCTTTGTCACATATTTTTATCGTCTTTGATTTATCATCATTCGATTATGCGTCGTGCGGTGTTTTATTTGATTTTTTTTGTTTTTTTTTCCGGGTATCGTGTCATCGAGAATTCCCCAGATGATTTTTCGAACTCGATCGGTTATTGTCGGGTTATCTCTTTGCTGTACCTATCTCTCCCCCCGTGTTAGTTGTTAGTCGGATCACCACGTGCCAACCTGTATGTGTGTTTTTTTTTGGTTCAATTCCAGCATCAATATCAGTCGATTACTATTATTATTTTAATTATTATTATCATCATTATTTATTATTTATTATTATTATTATTATTATTATTAATATTATTATTATCATTGTGATGTGAAATGTGCTTGATGATGAGAAGTGATAGTATTTATTCTCTCCAAAATTTTCGCTCGATTTATGGCCGTTCGAACGTTTCAAATTTCAGGATAAACTTTTGCCACATTTTGTTTCAGGGCTTTATCGTCATTTTCTAAAGGTAAAGTCACACAAAAATTTATTTCGATAATAATGTTACTTCATATTATTTTTAAACGAAATTTTATTGCTGATTGGAACAAAAAAAACCCTCGTTCCAAATTATTTCAGTTTTTGTAATAAAATGAAGTTTTTTTTTTGAGAGATTTATTATAGAAACCTCCGGTTCACATGGAAAAATGTAAAATAATTGAAAATACGGATAAAGCAAAGGGGCCATTAATTAAAGTTGTTGCTAAAAAATTCCGAGGTAAATAGATCTTCGTAAAAATTTTACTATTTGTTAAAGTATATTTCTCGAATATACTGGCGAAAAGAAAACGCAGGTTACCGCATTCATTTTAGAGAAATGAATTATTGAAGTTCAAGAAAAATTTTACTCCATTGCATTAGTTGTATGGGGTAAGGCTACTACCCTCATAATTTTTTACGAATATCGATCGTAAAAATAAAGAAAATTACTCAAAAAATGAATACCGTATCGAGTAAAGCATATAGATCAATGTTACCGAAAAAAAACAGATAGGTAACCGAATTAATTAACGAGAAATCATCAAAAATAAACAACAACTTTCCGAAAAAGTGAGGCTAATCGAGAAATCTCTATCGAAATGTGGCAACGTCGCAGCTACGGCTGTAGGACAAACAGTCAAAGAATCACCGCGGTGATTTGAATTTTGTTATAATCAAATGCAAGTAATGAGAACTTTTTTAATTTCATTTTATTTTTCTCAACGTTGGTGCGATGCTTGTAGCAATGAGCACGGACGAATCGTTCTTTCTATCGACAATTTAGTGACGTACTAATATTTTTTTGCAGTTTATCGTCATTTTTCTTTGATGCCGACATAACCTATAAAAATACGCGCCAGTACACGTAAAACAACTGTCACAAGCCTCACTGAATCCAATCTAATGACCGCGCATAACCAAAGAACGCGCGACATTAAATTATCAAAATTTAATTTTCTAGTAATCCTAACTAATTAAAATGAACATATATGTAAATAATAATTAAGATTACTACTATATAGTTGAAAATTTTTCCATTATTCGTTCGTACACATTATTAATATTCTACTTTTATACGTAGAATATTACGAATAGAATATACGTAGAATAGACGTCACACAATGCATAAGCACAGGAGCTTCGTCTCTGGCTCCCACCCTCCAAAAAGTTTTAGTAACAACTTTAATTTGTACGAAAGCCGTTTCCCACGAATTATCATTATTATTATTATTTTTGATCAAATGAGAATAAAAGAATACAAAAATTTGAAAAAAATGATTGCATTTTGCAATCTGCAACACAGTTGAGAGAATTACCAAACTTTGGTGAAATTTAAAAATTGAAAAATTGGAAATACTATGATTATTTTCACGTATGAAATGAGTGAAATTTTCAGATGCCATAAAAATTAATTCGTATTAATTATTCTACCAAATAATTACTTTGATGGCATCTAAAAATTCCACTCATTTCATACGTGAAAATAATCATAGTATTTCCAGTTTTTCAATTTTTAGATTCAGATTTAGACAGATATAAAGAAATTGGGTTTAGTAGAGTTTCTACTGCTTTTTTTAACTCAGTATTTTAGTCTCATCTTGGGGTGAACTTTCGAACGGCCATAATATTTTTTCATCTAGCGGCTCGATATCTGTTTTCGTTAATGGGATTTCATGACGATCGTTCGTTTGAAATAAGATACGAGCGTGTGTACACAGAGACCCGAGTGTATGATAAAAAAAAACATATAACGAGAGTGAACGAATAGGAGTGACAACATCGTTAGCACGAGGGTTCGACAATTGATTGATGAAGGCATTTAGTGGATCGCTGTTTTTTTCTTTTTTATTTCTTTTTAAGAGCGAGATGCCCGATTTCTTACCATCGCTCCAGGTTTACCGGTGTCCCCGGGTTTTCCGGACTCGCCTCTGAGTCCCATGGGTCCCTAAAAATAGAGGGAAGAAAAAAAGAAAATAATAGAGACTCGGTTTACCAAAGAATCGGGGAAACGTTGCGATCGAGAGGCAATTGATTGATTGATTTATTTATTAGTTTGCTGTTTGACCTTGAAGCCTATCGCGAGCGTATCAAAGAGACAAACAACTTACCGGTAGTCCCATTGGGCCTGGATCTCCTTTCGAACCCTTTTCACCCTAAATGTCACAGAAAATAATGTCATTTTGAAACATGACGGATTATTAACTTTTGACGTGAAAAATGAACTTTCTGAGTTACTCACAGGATCTCCTTTCGTTCCATCGTGTCCCCTGTCTCCTTTAATTCCAGGAGGGCCCTGAAGACCCGGAATACCCGATGGGCCTGGTGGCCCAGGCGGTCCCATTATCTGAAAATAAAAATAAAAGAATCAAACATTGAGTTAAATTCAAATATTTTTCAAAAATATTTAACAAAATCGTTTTAACGACCCTTTTGAGAAAAATCTTTTTTTCTTGCAGTACGTGGACTACTTGGATAAATATCCGGACTACAAAAATTTTACTCGAAGATATTGAAATAATGATAATGGGAATAGTTCATTTTTGACAGTTTCGGTTATTTTGAAAAAATTTTACTCACCACTTCTCCTGCATTCACCTCGAAAGTGCCATCACCCTGAAATACATAGAAAATTTATAATTCGCTCGTACATTCTCTCGACTCTTTCTCCTCATGGCATTAAATTTTAAGAGAAGAAAAATACACTCACCTGTCTTCGTCGTAACTTTTTGTACTTCTGCTCAGTGGTGATTCAGAAAATAGAACAAGAAGAGAAAAAAATACATTAGAACGCGCATTTCGAAAAGTTTTTTAACTATCGTATTTCCGCTCAAAGATGTAGAGTCATACTCAAAGTTGAATGTCCAAAAATTCATGTTATTCAACGTAAACATTAAAGATTTTTACCAGGGTGAATAGTCGTTAAGTGCTCGCGAAGATTTTCGCAATGACAAGGACGAAAAATGGATAAATACGAATTTTTATACAATCCAGGGACTCCAATTTTGCATTCCTAAGTATAAGTTATACCAAAATCTAACTTGAAAACCGTTTTTATCGAAATTACATCTTTTGAGAGTGTTGATAGCGAAACAAAAAAAATCTAATGACCCGACCGTCTTAATGAAATTGCATTTTGTCAAAAACGCCTTTCGCTATAGTAGTACGTGGTTGTTTTATGGTTGAAAAAACTGACTCAATTTTAATGAATTAGTTTTACCAGACAAATGAGTAAAATTAAAAAAAAAAAACTTTCATACGCTTGTCATTTTGTTATATTTCAACATTGCCAAATTTTCCTTCGCTCCGCGATAACTATTGAGGTTTTGTTAAAAAAAAAATTGGTTTTTTTTTCATTTGCGATGATGTGTATAGCTAATTTTCTGTGCGCCGCATAGCAGCGTTTTTTTTTTTTTGGACGGTCTACTTCGAACTCGTATATCACTCCTTTATACATCACCCGAGCGACTAAAATTTTTTGATGTTTCGTTCCACAGTTTTGTGTTTTACGTGTGATAAAACGGAAAATTAATATATTACATAGTTAACTTGAAAATAATTCGCAAAAATACCGATGTTTTTCGACCTGTTGCCCTGGTGAAAGCACTTAAAATACAAATAATTTGGTATACAGGATTGAAAGAATGCAATTTGCGTTATTTAACGCTATAGGCAAAAACAAACACATTAGACGTTTCTTACCGATTCGCCTTTTTCTCCCTTTTCTCCCTTCATGCCTGGTGATCCCTGAACGATTGGAAAAGAAACAGGAAAAAAGAGTAATCAATACAAATATACCGATATATGTACAGATACGTAATACTGATTGAATTAAATGGAATCTCGAGTAAATGCAATGCTCGTACACAATGGTTCCGTATAAAGGATCCTATTATACGTACCGGAGGACCTGGTAAGCCAGGAGGACCCATGAGACCGGGAGGACCAATATCCCCGTATTCGCCTTTCTCTCCTTTCGGTCCAGAGAGACCCTGCGTTACGACAACCAATCGATGAGTGTAGTGAATTGAAAAAATAAAAAAATAAAAATCAACATCGCGTACTAAAAGGACTTCTATTATCCGACGATGGAAATAAAAAAAGAACGTTGAATCATTGCCACAGTTCGTGAAAACAATAAAATTTCTCTCTCTATTTTTATCGTTATATATAAATCTGTAAAGAAAGGAAAGTTCGTTTGTCTGTACGCTTGACTACTTATAAATCGGGAACTACTGAACGAATTTCAATGAAACTTTCACAGCTTAAAAGATCATGTTCCATAATAGGATTCAGGCTATATCATTTTTTGATATATTGTTTATTACGGAGCGGAAAAGAAAGTATACTCGTAAAAAATCTTTAAAAATTGATTTTCATTTGAAAAATACGTCGAAAATGGCACAGTGAAGATTAATGGATAGACCAAGTGCCATTTTAAAGAAGATTCAAGGAATAAGAATTAAATGAACATTCGATGGAGTCCAAACGACTGATGGAAAAAGTGTTATAGCCATTTTTGTGCTAAAAAATTGAGAAATTCTTTATTTTCACATTTTTGGAGCCTTCTGAGATTACGTAAGAAAACTACAAAAAATCACTTCTTAAAGTACTCGCTTGACATTTTCTCAATGATCGACTGGATTATTAGAGTTTTTTTTACGAATTCCGCAAAAAGCTTTTTCAGTAACGGAATAAATGGTCCAATATAGTTTAATTCGATATCTGAATTTTTCTACCAATGGCAACGATTTTAATGATGAAAAACAATGCTCTTTTTCCAGAACTCGTCCGCCGATCGGATTTACAAAAACCCAAAATCATGGAATTTCGAGTATTCAATTAATTTGCGAATGGAAATGGAGAGATTGGTTATGGCGTTTCAAAGAGAAGCTTTTTCATTCGAAACTGAACAAGCTTTTCATTGAAACTATTTTTTATTCTGCCATTGTTCCGATTATTTCTGCCGTGAAACAGAATAAGAAAAAAAAATACAAATGATCATGATGATAATAAAAATAATAAAATTGATTAAAAAAATCATTAAGATAATTTAAAAATGACAAGAGAATAAGATAAAAATGATAATAATGATAAAATTGGACTTACAGGTAATCCTGGAGGTCCTTGAATACCAGGCTCACCATTAAGCCCATCGAGACCAGGTGGTCCTTGAAGTCCAAGATCTCCTTTGGGTCCTATAAAAATTGAATGTTCATGGAGTGAGTAAAAATTCAGTAGGCAAGAATTTATTGTTAATCCTAGAGCCATCGAAACATCGAGCTCTCTTTGTTTCTCTTTTTTCGTTGGTGCTCACAATTGTGGCACTTCGAGGCCTGTATGGAAACGAAAATCAAAGGAACGAAAGAAATAGAATTGAAAAAAAAAAAAATTAATAAATAAATGATAAAGATAAAGAATCTCGGAAACGATTTTTGTCATAACTTTAAATATAAATACATTTTATATTGTTGTGCTTGTTCAGCCAAAATATTTTTGGACATTTTTCTTTATTATCGTTGTAGAGTGTCCTTAAAGGGTTTTGTAATATCGTTCGAAAAATCTTGACTCGGCGAGGATAAACTATCGAGGATTTTGTTTCGGTTTTTTGTTTGTTTGATTTTTCGTTTTTTTAAACTACCTGGTAGACTCGCCTCGCCATTCACGCCTTTTTCGCCCTTCGGACCTTGCTCACCGGGTTCACCCTTCGGACCCGGATACCCGGGGAGACCTCTCGCGACAGCCGCTCCGGAAACTCCCTTGAAACCCTACAACGACACTGCAGGGTCAGATCCAACAAGGTCCTCCGTTTGTCTCTTGAAAATTCAGCTTTCGGAAATTTCTCTCTCTCTCTCCCTCTCTCTCTCTCTCTCTCTCTCTTTCTCTCTCTCTTTTGCCCTCTGCTTGTTTCTTGAATAGGGAAAAAGAGATAGATCAAGAGAGAAAGGGGTGGGGGTAGAGATCGGACAAGGAGACAGTGGTGAATTGGCAATGGGGAGAAAAGTAATTGAAATGGCAATGAGGAAGAGAGAAAAAGAGAAGGGAAAAAGAAAATGAAAGAATAAAAAAAGAACGAAGGGACGAACGAGATTGAGAAGATAGGATTAAAGGTGATTAAGGACGGTTACAATCGAATGCGGATTATTCTGATAAGGGACCTGATAAAGGATCAACAATAGGAAAAAAAAACCAAATAAAAAAGTCATAAAAAAACTAGACAGATAATTAACTACCGGGCAAATTAGGGTGACTGAAACACACACACTTTTTCTTTTTCTATACCGTTACTTTGTCGAATATTTAGAGCTCGATTTGAACGTCTTGTTTATATATTTCTAATACAATTATCAAAAATTCGATATTCAAATTCGGTACTCTATAAGAAATTGTAAAAATTTCATTCCCAAAACAACAGTTCAAAGTGAAACATAAATATAAGTAGGGAAGACAAAAAAATTAGACTACACTTTGATTTTAATGACTTCTGTTTAGACGAGAGTGGAACCCCTTTATGGGCAATGTTGTTACTTAGAGAGGGATGGATACTTACACGCGTTGAGTAGCAAGTTGCTTGCCGGCTGGCGATTGTTGCGAGCTTGCTGGGAGCCTCAAGCCGCGAGTAGTAGAAGTGGTAGTAGTATTACATTTTTAAATTAGTGATTAGTTGGATTTTTTTAGACCGACACACACAGAGAAAAAGTAATCGGGGTGTTACTCGCTACATAAACACACATTAGTTACAAGCTAATTACTCCGTTACTCCAATGATGAATTAAATAAATAATTAAACAACGATAAAACAACACACAGATAATAAAAATGAAAATGAATTGAAACGCCATAAGCTAAGTCAAATCCAGCTACGAACTACCACCAAAAGCTACCAGATGTTGTAACCTTCAAAATAAAAATAAGTATTTTTAAAATGTTTAAAATAATTTGGCGCAGGCGTTTTGTTGTAAAAATCGAGGTGACGAAGATGGCAGACTTTTCACAAATCCTCTTCTTGCATCGATGCTAATTCGTCTGCCATTTTAATACCTTCTTTTTAATCTTTAATCTAACTCCATTTTGCGAGTACTTACGGCATTTGTTATTTGCAGATTAGCAATATTTATTTGTTGCAGGCCTTTGTTACTCTCAGCATTTTAGTCTTGTGTTATATCGGCAGTTTTCGACGAAAACCTCTTTTTGTTTCCTTATTGTTAATGTACAATATTAACCGTCGTGACGCTTCCACAATTTCATTTAGCTTCGCTGTTTTACGTAGTAAAAAAAGGAGAACAGAATTACGTAAAAAAGTGTGACGAATGATCGGAGACGTCATACAGCGAAAGTCCTTCCGAAGCAACGAGAAAAGTCGAGAGAATATATCTGACTTCACAATATCAAGAGGCATTTTTTTTTAAATCCGATCACATTCTTTTCACTTCAAACATTTACGAACTAATTATTCTCAGCAACATCTCATTTCAAATCTTTAAAATAGATTCTTCGTTTTCGTCCTGATTGTGAACCATTTCTGAGAACGATTTTTGTCTAACTTTATCTATTCCTTTCATACTCGTATATGTCCTTTCCTCTATCCATGCAGCCTTTCCTCTATCAAAAAAGAAAATTGCAGCTCTTGCGTTTACGAAGAGTAACAAATTGTGGGTCGTTTTTGCAAATTTCTCCGAGATTATTGATGCTTTGAGCGAAGAAGAATTAGGTTTTTACAACAGGTAAAAAAAAAAAGCATTGAAAACCTAATTTTTTCACGTCTCAGCGTCAATTGTCTCGAATACAAAAGGACATTGCGACTTTCCTGACGTCGTAGCCACTTCAACAATGCATCATATGACTTCAACATCACCAATACGCGAAGACCTTTTTTCTCTTCTTCATCATTCCCAATGCCTTTGTATTCTGATTGCTCATGTATATTTACACTCGAGATGTCTGTGCAAAAGATCATGTCCTTGTGATTCTCATGCAACAATCCAGTGACCTTGAGAGCCTGAGCGAAGGTCAAGATGAGCAAAAAGATGATTTTGATGATGATAACGATAACAATAGCGATAACGATGATAATGAAGCTCGGCAGCATCGGTCATCAGGCTCTCGCTATTCTCGATGATCTTTTAGAACGCATAGCATTCGTCAAACGTTCAGGGTCATGCGACAAGCACTCGACATGCGTTTTCGCATACCAGGCATCAATAAAAACAACACAAAATTAATCAGGATAACACAGGAATTTGATAGGATTAAATACTCTTTAGCGGGTTTAAGATTTGAAGGTCAAGGTCATCGGTCAAAATTTCATAAGGGAATAACCGAGGGTTATTGGACGGACAAGTTACGAAGGTTCATCGACTTTGCCCGTTAAGGATATTCGCCGAATGCGGGAGTTTTGGCTGGAAATTCGTGGTCGATGGTCAATCGGAGGACCTCGTTGAAGCTTACCCTCTTCCCGTGTTTTCCCCGGGCACCCTTGTCACCGGGCGGTCCGGGTGGTCCCGTAGGACCTGGATCGCCTTTATCACCCTGGCGCCCTAAAGTACCACACGTATCATAAATAATAATTCTCCCCGCAACTAATCCAAGATTCCTCATTAAATAATAATAATAATAATAATAATAATAATAATAATAATAATAATAATAATAATAATAATAATAATAATAATAATAATAATAATAATAATAACAGTAATAATATTTTTTTTAATAAATCAAGTTTTTAAATGATGTTAAACAAATAAAATGAAAATTTTAATAAAAATAATACGATGAATGAAACGGTTATAAAAATTAATAAAAATTCATTCAGTATATTGTTGTATATTTTGAGTTAATCGCCATCCAAAGATCATCATTGACTCGCTGGAAAATTACACATTTATTACATAAGACGAAATTACGGAAATTTTCAGGATATCGTAAAAAGACTACGTTAAATTGTGAAATTTTAATTTTTTTATTAAAATTTGCGACAACTGGATGCTAAGAAATGATGAGTTCGAATGATTTTCTTTTCATTGTGACATTTTAGAGTGGAATTTTGTGAAACCTGCTTAATAATTTGGTTGCGTATTTTTTTTTTCCTCTCTCGGTCTTGTCGTAAAAATCTAACGCCTGCTGATAAATTTAAAAGATATTGTAACATATGGACATGAAAATATAAATATACCTGGAGATAAATCTCAATAAATTTCATATCGTTATTCATACTGAAACCGTTCGGAGCGGGTGTTTGTTATGGTGTACGGTGATAATATTTTGATCAAATATTGCGTCGAATCTCCAGTTTTAACCCCAGTTTAAATCATTTTTGGGATAGCCCCTACGTGTTTTGTATGTTTCACAAAGGAAATATGAGACTCGGCCATAATTCGGAAAATAAATTATGAGGGAACTATTACCCGTTGAATAGATCAATTAATACGCGGTACATTGCTGTTTGTTTCAGTCCGTTAGAGTTCAATGCAATATTCAATTTTTTAAAATATTTTCAATTTATCGTACAATTGCTGTTGTTTGAAATTTTCGATAATGTTTTAAATTATACTACCATTTTTTCAGTCTATAACATTTGTGTCTTTTTTTTCACAGTTAACGTGTTTGGCATTTTCTTAAATCGCCTCGATCATTCATTTCCGATTTTGTTTCGAATTTTTTCGAAGTTTTACCGTTTTTTAAAAAAACAAACATAGTCTTCGCTTACCAGGTGGGCCTGGAGGACCCGGTTGACCTTCGAAAGCGCCTGCTGGGAATTGTTCACCATTCAAAGTCGTCGTCAAGCCCCGCTCACCCTTATCGCCCCTCTCGCCCTGTTGATTAAACAATACTTCGCTCAGTGAAATTTCGGAAGTATACGGTCGAAAGGAGGATCGCGAAGAATTAACGATTTTTTTATTCTTATTTTTTTTTCTTGGGGACTGCCGAGAAACGCCACGAGGTTTTTTTGTGTAACGTTAGTTGTGTCCGGCACCAGCGCCTATTTTTCCCTAGCAGCGGAGGCATCTATTTTTCCAAGGGTTAAATAAGCAAACCACCAAAACAACAACAAAACCAGTTTGTTAGTAATCAATTTAGTAAAGTCCCCAGCAGAAAATACCGCAGCATCTGTAAAATTATTCGTTAAAAACTCACTCTTCGACCTAGAGGACCTCGCGTCCCGTTTCTGCCGGGCGCTCCCTATAAGACAACGAAGAAAATAACAGAGGAATGAAGAAGAGCCCAAAAAAGGAGATCTTCGGAAGAGCCGAATATGCTGGACAATTTGGTTTGGGGGAAAATAAAATCAAATGAAAAGATAACAAGGAAAACTTCTCACTGGTATCCCTGGATGACCTGGCAGGCCTGGAAAACCTGGTGGTCCATAATCCCCTGGTTTGCCCTGTACATTTTATATTTCATACTTCCGTTAAGACAATCGAAAGAGCCGAAAACAATATGGAGTGAAAACAAACAAACGGGGAATCTCGATAGAAGTAGTATTCCCATTCGATTCAATACAGCGACCATTCGAATGGCCAACTTTCGCGGGGCTGGATCTAGTAAGGAAAGAAACTAACCTTGACACCTGGCGTTCCTGGTGGTCCTACCGGACCAATGGGCCCGATGGGTCCTGGAGCTCCTTTTTCACCCGGAGGTCCAACATCGCCAGGGATTCCCTGCCGACCATCTTGTCCCGGATTACCCTCTGTCCCTTGAGGACCTGGTGGTCCTGGTGGTCCAGGTTCTCCAGGTTCACCCTATTTCCGATGCAAAAAAAAGAACGGCTATTGAGCTATCAGAGCTGGAATTCATTGAATAAATACTAAAACAAAGAGTGCACGATTCGCCCTATGTAAAGAAAGAGTGAAAGATAGAAAGAGAGACAGAGAAAAAGAAAGAACAAGAGAAAAGAAAGCAGAGTGAAGTATCACTGCGGTACAGTTGCTTCTTGGCATTGTCTGTGCTGTTTGAAATATTTCTCGATTCTCTTAGTCGTGACAAGACAGACGGATAAATAATCGACTTGCTAGACAAACGCGATCCTCGTTCAAATTTATCCTTCTGTATACAGAGTGCCTCTAAATTCTCGCTCAAAGTTTACACGGTCGATAGATCGTAGAATTCTGACAAAAGTCCTGAGCCCCTGTTCTCTCCGATAAATAATTCATAAAAACATTAAAATTAACCGGTGGTAGTTAATCCGACGATAGAACGTGAAATAATCGCAAATCCGATGCACTCTTCCTCCACATTTGCTGCCCCCACTTCTTATTGCCCCCCGCACCAAATTTGGACTCATTAATTATTTATTTTTCATTTAGTTAGTTTCATTTAGTTTAGTTTTAGAGTTTTTAATTGGTTAACAACATAAAAAAGTCAGAAAAACTGTCTCCCGCTGAGCGATCGATGCACCCTCCGGTGTATGGCTACGCGGTCACCCATCCAAGTATTGGCTTCGCCCAAAGCTGCTTGACCTGCGAGATCGCCAAAGCTATGCACTGACCACGTATTTCCATCTCTGTCGGTTCCTTTCGCTTATTAATTAATAACTTCAATGGTTCGACGGAGAAAATAATGGCTACAGACTTTTCTGGTTAGAATTTTACAATCTACCAATCTCCTGCAGCATAAACGCTTCTTTTGATACAGTCTCTGAAATTGACGTTTTATGACGATATAAAGAGTGTACACGCAAACTATGAGCACAGTAACTTCAGCAGAATTGAAATGAGAACAGAGAAACGACTATAGTACAGAATGTGCAATCGATTTCATATCATAGCATACGGTCAAACTAACCAGAAACTAGCCCAACATAGACCGGAAACAAGTCTTTTCCGGAGCAAGCAATTATTTCAAAACATTCTCGCTACACGTGAAAATTACGTGCAAACAGTCAAACAATGAAAAAACCGAACTAAAATGACTATACTACGATCGCACTTAACGTGCACGTAGTTTTATGGATATAGGAACGATGCGTCAGGGGAGAACGAAGTAATGACAATCATTAACGTTATTTATTGCTGAATCAAAAATTCTTTGAAAATTCAACATCCGAATGTTTTCTTATTTCAAGACTTAGAAAAAACTGAAATATACAAGAAAACGGGTAATGAAAAACGATGAATTTATACTTTTAGCAAGTTGCATGTCTCACTGATTTTACAGTTTTGTTCGTAAGAAAAAACATTGATTTTTTCGCGCATATGAGCCCTGCACGTAGCTGTCGTTTCCTCGTTCTCTTCGATATGTATGTACTGTGATTAATTATTCAATGAAAATATTTCGGTGATTGTGTTAAGAATATTTGAAACAAGATAAATGAATAATTATATTTTCGGGAGAGTAATATCGAGAAAATGATAGTTGTCCTAGCACAGTCAAGGAGGAAGCAAAAGGAATGTGAGATAATCGCTAAGAAATTGGGTGGATGAGGCGAGGAAGCCCAGACAGATGTAGAACTTTCTGGTTCATTTTATAATCGTCGAGGAGAAACTTGAAGATCCGACGGTTAATTGCTAGGACTTACTTTAAGCTGTATGATGGTCTGCGTCGTGATATTATGGCCCCGCTCCTGAAGTCCCTAGAATTAGGTCGACTACAGGTGAAAACATAAATCTCTACAGGAAGAAACGATAAATAATAAAATTGGACATGGAATAAGGAAAATTGTGTTTATTTTGATTGAAAACCAGGAATAATGGTAAGGTGCGGGAAGGGCTCGGGGGGTTAAAATCTGAATAATCGTCAAGTCCGTCAGTTTTGTGTTATCTCATCCTAGCTTAAGTCCTAACTCACAGTTGGGAATTCCTAGCTTCGTAATTTATAATTAGGAATTTCATTGTTACATTAAATTTCCATCCATCGAAGGAATAGGAAGGGATTGAAGAAGAAGGAATATTTACTTTGAAATACATAGTTTTACAAAAGTTCCGTTCGATTTTTATAAGATAAGTAGTTCGCGAAACATTGAAGGTGTAAAGTTCTGTGTCATTTTCTCTTTACGATGAATTCTTGCTGAAATATCAATTGATCAGTACGATAGAAAATCAGATGCGGTGAGGTCAACGTGGGATCTTTCCACCAACTTCATATCATCGCACGAGATTAACTATAGCACTGTTCAATAAATATCTAAACAATGGTGCATCGTAGAAAAAAACGTAAATGACTTTTCTCTTCCCAATTTCACAATCTATTTTCCTCACAAGTTTCGAGCTCAAACTCTGGAATTCCCAGTATTCTTTGCGAACTTCGCCATGCCCATTTAATACATGTCACTTATAAATAAAAAGTTTTTCACCGTTAACAATCAGGTAATTTTTTTCTTTTTAAAGGCACCATTACCATAAATTAAGGCAGAAAATAACATAGTTTAGTTACGGTCATGACGAGAAATTTTCATGAGGGAAAAATCGTTTTTAATACATGTCATGACCATGACAACTTGTTATGTATCCCCTGGCCATTTCGTTCCCTTAGGTAAAACTTAACCTCTAATAAAAACGTAAACAGAAAACAATAAATGCTACACCGCAAGCACCACAAAACGCATCTCCCTAATGACGATTACACAGGCTTCAATATATATATTTATATACATATACATGTATGTATATATTTATTTATATCGACGACACAAAGTCCGAACTAACGCAATAATAAATAACGGCCTGTAGCTGCAACTACTAATAAAAATTCAACTAAAATTCAACAAAAAATAAATGGTCAAACGAGCTTTCGTCGCACAAAACTCGAGATGTTCGAGTTTTTGTTTACCTTCAATGCGACGATCTCCGCGTAGCCAAGAGTTCCACCCCGAAGCGTCGTCACCGATCTCTTTAACCCCAATCCCTGTGCATTGACCCGTAGGCGGGGAAGGAACATTTCACGATTTATTCTCATCTGTATTGTTCTTTTCTTTATAGACGTTTTCGCAAAGCCTAATTAGTCCATTTCAAAGCTTCATAATTTTAAGCGCACCCATGCGATTATATTTTTTTACCATTACTGTGTTAATTCGTGTGTATACCATCCTCAAACTTTTAAGAATCCAAATAAAGAAATAAAAAATCCCTATGTTCATAAAATTAAAACAAAGAAGTCTGCGAGTTTGTCGCCGAAACGGTTGAATTTACAGCTCGGACACCCGGTATACATTCACGTGTTGGTTCAACGACGATCGATCATCGGTTCTTACAAAAGTTATGATATAATTCTCAGCTAAATTGAGTTTGATTAACTTTTCGTGAAAGTTCGTTCTGTTCGCTCTGCTTTTTACACGGAATTCATTGGGATTCGGTAAAAGATCGACTTTTACATTGGATATTGCTAAATTAACTTTGAAGGAACATTACAGGGGTTGATTGATCGACTTTTTGCTGGAACTTCATTTGCTGCAAGTTCTTCAGTAACACTCGTGAAAAAATGCGTTCGTTTAAAAATTAATGTAACGCTATTTAATTGATGATAACTTTAATTCAAACCAATGCGAAATAGAACAAAATCTTTTCTTTGAAAAATAAATGAGAATGGTTTATTATTTGAGAAAAAATATTTATTTCGATTGGTTTTTATGGTTTTCAAAATTTTTCTGTACTCGGCATATTTTTCATTTATTTTTATTGGTATGATATTTAGGAATAATAATTCTGAAGATTATTTAATATCTAGGAGTTCTATCCAATTTGTAACGGTATCAAAAATCCTTGAAATACACAATTAGCCTTGAAAATAACCTAAATTAATATCTGAACAAATCCATTTTGATAAAAAAGTAACAATTGTCAGTAATAAATGTCATTTTCATTTGCCAGTTCACGATTATGGCTGCCTATGTTTACTTGTTTGAAATTTACTCAAACAATTTATTTAAAGCAATTTACGGCGATTTATGATTTGTGAATTTAACGACAATGAGATAAATTTCATCGGCCTAAGCCAACTCTAATGTATTTTTTTCAACCCCCTCACGAATTTCGTTCCCGCATTGAAAAACCTCATCTTTTTTTCCAAAGTTACGAATCAGAATTCGAAATCTTGCTGACAAAAAGAATAAAAAAATGAAGATAGATACCTTGACCGCAGAGAAAACATCGAAGCCAGGACTACCGAGCTCGCCCTTTTGTCCTTTGTCACCAGATTTCCCCTACGAAACGGAAACATTGATCGTTCAATTTACATTTAATCTCAATAAGATATTGGGGGATTAGATGATATGGTAATTCTTATCAAGATCTTTCAGAGGGCTTACCGGATCTCCCTTTGGTCCATCGAGCCCGATTGGTCCCTGAAATCAACATAGGATGGATGAGTTCACATCTCGTCGACGCGAACTAAAGCGGATTGTAAAAGACAACGACGACGATGATCCGTGTGTAAACGAACAGACAGATTTGTATGACACAGATTGAGATGAAAAAACAGGTATATCAGACGTAGGAGGCATTCCACGTGCAATTGTCATGCCGAAATCCTGACACTCCTTGATCCGTACAATTTTTTAATGCTTTCATATGCAGGAAAATAATAAAACTATTATTTTCTTGCATAAAACACATTCGTACCAATAGAAAATTGTCAGGGTTTTAATGTGAAAATTTAACGTGATATGCCTCTATATACATACAGAGATAAAGAGAGAGGGAGAGAGAGAGAGAGAGAGAGAGAGAGAGAGAGAGAGGGAGGGAGAGAGTTGAGAGATCTAATAAGTCGAGCAATGTACGTAAAAGAAGAATCAATAAGAGTCTTTTATGTTTTGCTTTGAATATTTCACACCATTTTTAATGATTAAAAAAAGATATTTTCTGTATTGTAAATAATGTGAACAAGCGAAGACAGAGAAGAAGATACGAGAAAAGGTAGAGAAATATGAAAATTGAAATGTTTGATGATATTCTGTTCGTAAATTGCAGCTAAAAGTTAGAAGTAAGAACTTCCAGTAATTCGTAATGAAATACACATTGAAAAAAAAATCATAATGAAGCAAATTATTGACTTTAAATGCCAGATAAGATAGATTAAAAAAATAATTAGCAGAATTCTTTTTTTTTCATAAACATTATTTACTGTACCAAATTAAAAATATCTACGAAATCGTCTGTGTAATAACTCGAAAGATTAACGGGGCTGAAATTATTGACAAATTTATATGGAATGGTAAAAATACTAAGAAATTTATTTCTACTTCAGTTTATTATAAAGTTATTAGCATTTTTAACAGAGACTTTCGGCTTCAATTGTACAAACAAAAAATGGTACAAAAAGTAGATAAAAAATTTTGGCTGATCATGGCGAAGAGATTTTTGGACGTTTTTTCGAAGAGTTATAAATAATTAATCACAACATGTTATTTATATAATTAAATCACATCATTACGTATAATCAATGTTGAAAAATTTAGTTAGTGTTGGCAATGCAAGTTCTATCCAGGATTGAGACCAGTTGCAACGAATTTTCACACACACACACACACACATACACACACACACACACATATACGTCTTAACACAATAAAGGTAATCTACGAAATTTCGAGTTACAACCCTCTCTCGTTCCTCCCCCGAACTTCTGGAACACAAAAGCTTTAAGGGTGAAATTCGTAGCAATTATGGTATTGAAAATATAGACTGTACACCAAGACGCTAATAGTTTAGTACTCTACTGATGCAAAATAGCTGTTGGACTTTCCAACACACAAATTTCCCACCTCCCTTCCTTCCTTAGCTCCTCGTTGAAGCCATTGTTCTCTAGCACTCTAATTCAGACGTTTTCACGAAACGAAACTTCCGGTAAGGTCAATTGGATTAGTAATTAGACATGCCCATTCGAATCTCATGTTAAGTACGCCCAAAATCCTTTCATACTACCCCTTAAATCTTGAATCTTGTACCAAGGTCGATTTTTATCACCCTTTCTAGTTTTAATCAACCTCCAATTAATTCGTTAGCGAAAAATGAAATGTGAGGAATTAACTGAAATCGAACTTGTTTTTAGAAAAACATAGAATTATATATAAAAAACTTAAATGGAGATATTTTCGGATTTTCCTAAAAAAAAAAAAAATAATAATAATAAAATTTTCATATACAATCTTGACTCATAATCTAAGATGGTTTTCAATTTTATTACAAAGCACCGATCAATTTTTTGACAAAAGATTCTGGACCTTTTTTCAAGCTAATAATTTGATTTCCCCTGAAAATTCACACCCAATATGTGAGTACACGAGTCTGCACTACGAGATACAAAAAAAAAGTGGTTATTGAAAATGCAAGAAACAGAGATCGAACGGGGATTCAACAAACTCTAATATACAACGCATATCGCGCTTACCCTTTCGCCGGGCTCGCCTTTGTCACCACTGCTGCCCTGAAATTCCCACCGAGAATTAAATAAACAAAAAAATTGATAGCTACAAAATACACAAAAAGCGATGGGCTGAGGAAAGAAAAAAAGGTCTTGTCTTTCCTTTTCGACACGATTTTTTCCTTCCTTTTTCCCCTTAAAATCGTCGTCCCCTTGCACTGCCAACATAAGATAGTCACTACTTGGCTTTGCTACGTATGTATATGGTGAATATTTTTGGAAGCTAAATTATTTATAAACGAAAGAAAAAAAAAACGAAAAATGTTAACAAGCGAAATAAACGTGAAAAATGGTGATCATAAAAAGAAACAGTATAGAAACAAGTATGAGATAGAAATTTTCTGTGATGTGGTGCTTTGTTTTATTTTTTTATCAGTCGAGATGAAAATGTGAAAAAAATAATAATAATAATAACAAACGATATACCGGAAAACCATTCCTTCCCGGAGTCCCGGCACCGCCCTGTAAAAAGGGGGTTCAACTAATTAAAAAAGATTGATTGTCGTTGCAACGGGGATTTTTTGTCGTTTGGTCGCAGGCGAGGCGTGCAAAGCGAACGCGTGCAAATTGTGGTTATAAGGTTAGCGTCTACAAATCGTGCCAGAGAAGCTTCATCCTAATTTTCGAGGTTATCCTTCGTTTATATATTTTGTTTTTTTTTTCAGCTGTCCCTCGTCATATTTGTTACGAACGAGAAGAAAGAAAGACCGAAGAACCGTTTGATCAAAAAATCGTCTAAATTTTGTCAATCGAACGGGAATAATTCCAAGTAGAAAATTATTTCTACAATATCAGGGGAACTGAACTTTGAATAAACTTACGATATTCATTTAATTGCACAAATTTTAACACTGTTGAAAAATTTCATATCCTCAGTATCTTACGATTATAGGGATTTTGAATTTGGAGTTTAATGAAAAAAAGTCGGATTAAAAAATGGTAGTTACAACGATTTCTAATCAATTTATGAACTAATTGATTTTCAGCAACTACCTGCTATTTATTTCGACTAATTTTTGCTCGGCCGATCGCCATCCCGAAATTAAGAGTGTTTTACTATAGTAAACAATATACTTCAAATATGTAACCCTACTTATAAATAATATAAAGTCGGATACAGCGCAAGTCTCGAATTTTCATGCAAAATAAATTATGTTAGCGCAGGTTTACAATAGGAAATAAGCAATTTGGGGAGTAATTTTAATCATATTTTTATTAAAGTATATTAATTGCCTTGTTCATGCTCTTAATTACTCGTGGCGATTCCGAGATGCCAAAAGAGCTCGGTAATGAAATAATTTCCGCGACAAAATTAACGAACCACTTTGTACAAATTATAATCAAAACAGCTTCGCATATACACATAATATATGCACATTTTATTTGCGTTTCTTGACAAACTTACGGGTGTCCCTGGCTCGCCTGGATCACCTTTTTTGCCTTTTTTGCCTCGTTTACCGGGTTGACCTGGCTCACCCTTTGGACCTGTAACAGAATAAATAAAATCCAATTTAATTATACAAATTAGAGCAATCAAGATGTTTTTATAAGATCAAGAATTTATGAAAGTTGTTTGAGCATTGTTAATCCTATTTTTCTGAAGATAGTGTAGAAAAGAAAAGGATTGCATTAATACATTTTTTATAATAAAAATTTACTACGCGTAAAATAAAAATTAATTTCATGGAAGTAAAAATGAATGTTATAAAATTCGTTCAAATGAAATCTTGTGAAAGTTAATTCAAGCACACCCAGAAAAAAGTTCTATTTAGATCTACTAGGACCGCTTATTCGAATGTTTTTAATTTGTATCAACAAAATTTCTATTCGTTTCAGCTAGAAAACTGTATTTAAATCAAATAGGTACTGCTATTTCGATCTGTTTATTCGAATACCCGCGTTAAAGCTTCTAGCTCCAGCCATCACGTGGCGCAGAGCGTCGAGGCATTTCTCACATACGCATTGCGCTCCAGATATGCATAAATTGCGGGAACCAAAGTAGTATTATTGTTCTGACTGACTATGTCTAGGAAGACGAACGTGAATTGTTGTACTTTGTACCTACTCAGGGTCACGGATCTATGAAAATATTATTAAATAATATTATAATTAATAATTATATCGTAATAATAATATAATTTTTATTTCAACTTCAATTTTTAAGATAAAAATTTTAATACATATATTAAATTTTTCATTAATCAAGAATATAAAAATATTGTGTTAAAAGAAAATAATTTCTTAAAGTTGAATATACCTCTATTTGACCGTGAAACAAGGAAAAAAATTATTTGATTTAACCCGTCAGCAGGCGCGCTACGTACACTTTAACGGGACAGACCTAGTTGGAACGTCAAAAAAAAGGCCTTTTTTCCGATTTTTTTTTGGTCAAACGATAAAATAATTCACAACAAAAGTTCTTCCGTTTAAAAGATACATATGTAATGTATATGTTGCAATTTTTTCAACGCAATACATATCGAAATAAGCTGGTGACCGTCAATTGCCGAGGACGCTGCAAAAAAAAACACGGTTTGCGGTGATCAAGCTCACGCTGCAACGGCTCATCTGAAACAAAAAAAACGGAGGGGATTTTTAGTTAATGATATAATGCTCCAGTTGAACGAAGGGTTTTGAAAAATTTCCATTTTTCACAAAATGGCGACCGTTAAAAGTCAAAAGTGTTTTTTTGACCAAAATATCAGTTCCATTTTTTGCTATTAAAAATAAAAATAATTATCCAAAAAAAAAATCCTTCGTTCATATGGAGGACTACCATGTATAGAAGAAGTGATATAAATTTCAACCCGATCGGTAAAGCCGTTCTCGAGCTACAGTGATCACCGACTTCAAAAACATGGTTTCGAGAAAAACGCACTTGAAGTCCGCTACCTGCTTACCTATGGCTCAGACACGACGTGCTACAAAGTCTTGTATTTCGGCGAATAATGGTCCGATTTACATTTACCTGGGCGGAAAATGTTCGTAAGAGATTCTACTTTTTGAAAATGAAATAAAAAAAAATCGATTTTTCGAAAATTCTAACTAGGTCTGTCCCGTTAAACATTGGGCGCGCGATGAGAGATTTTCTCACATGTATAGCTTCAAGTGCTTAATTTGATAAATAGGAACTTGAAAACAATTTCGCTACAGTGATTGTGGCTATTGAACATTTGTATTTTAAAAAAACCATAAATACAACGATAATTGACACTAAAAACCAAAAAAAATAATTTAAAAAATTCAAAAACAAAAATTCCAAAATTTTTTTAACTCTTCTATCATATAGAAAAATACATTTGGTGAAGATAGAAAAAATTTCAAATGATTATGCCATTTCAAATTTTCGAGTAGTCATCGTTTTAATATAAGTGTGAGAAAAAGTCTCATAGCGCGCCTGCTGACGAGTTAAGTAGATCCTAGTTGAATCGACTAGATGTTTGTATTGAATGCAAGAAAAATGAATAGGCATGAAAAAAATAGAGATCCTATTAATCGCGTTTAATAGGCTCTTAGAAAGAATTTTCTAGGTTGAATTGAAAAAACTCCTATAACTGAACGTTGAAGATTAATTTGTGATTAAGTAAGATTGAATCATATGTGCGAAATTCGAAAATTTCGTTTCTTTAAATATGCAAGCAGAGTATTTACTATAGATGCGTGTTTAAAGAGGTAAAATATATACAGTGGAAAAGTGGAGTATGCGAGGGAGTAAAGCTTGGCAAAGCTTGGCCTTTCTGCAGTGGAATCGTTGCGCACTTGAGAAGAAAGGTAAACCTAATTTAACGAACGCGACGGTGAAGTTGCGACGAGGGATGGCGAGAGGAAAAAGACTCAGTGAAGCATTTGAGAAGTGTGGAATCGTGCTTTAAAAGCCAAACCAAGAGAAAAATCCTATGCTGGGCCCCAAGATTCGAGAGCAACGTTGAGAGAAAGCTTTCGATTTCCAACTAGACATTATCTTTCTCTTTCTTGCTCTCTCTCTCTCTCTCTCTCTCTCTCTCTCTCTCTCTCTCTCTCTCTCTCTCTCTCTCTCTCTCTCTCTCTCTCTCTCTCTCTCTCTCTCCTCCCTCCCTCCCTCCCTCCCTCCCTCCCTCCCTCCCTCCCCCTCTCTCCCCCTTTCCCCCTCTTTATCTATCCTCTTTTTGTCGTTTCCTTTTCGTTCTTGCTCACGCTCTGACTCTCTTTCATTTTATTCATCTGATTTTCTCTCTCTCATCGTCTTTACTTTTCGTCATCCACAAGCTCCTTGCTTCGAAAGCCAGCTGCAACGATTCTCGATATATACTTGCAAGCCCTCGGCTCGTATCTACTTACACTCTTCTCAGGTATTATCGTTAATATATTCCCTCCATTTCTCTGCTCCCCTTGTCCTTACCGTTGGTTTTCCCAATGAGCCTTCGATCATTCGATATTAATGTGTATACAGTATCATCACTTACGCCGTTGCTAATGAAATTCTGAATGCAGGAAATGGATTCTGATAAAAGGCCGAATGATAATAATATTTTAAGTCGCAGTAACGTTGTGTTCTTTTTCTAACCACCAGGAAATAACAATAATTCAGAGATTATTCAAAGTTCTATTTTATCCCGCACAAACAGTGGAAATAATAAGCGATCAAGACGATAATAGACTCTTTATTATTTTCTTAAAGATGTTTTTGTGCAATTATTTTCGTAACAAATTCCGCAGGAAATGAAAGAATAATAGAGAACGAAAGAACGTTATTCTCTTATATATAATAACCATATATACATATGCGTATATTAGGGCAAAAGCTCGCTCGTAATAATCGATTGCGTCCGGTATACAAGCGGGAAGGGATCGCCCGAGGAACTGAGGGACGAGAACCCTTCTGTCGTTTTTTTTGGCAAAAAACCGGACGGGAGATAATTTACTGAGTGAGAGAGAGAGAAAGGGAGAGACAATATACTTGATAGAAGAGGATACATTAGCAATAAGAGGGCACGTTCGGATTTCACTCTCTTTATCTCCCCCCCTCTCTCTCTCTCTCTCTCTCTCTCTTGGGCTCCCTATGCGAATATTTAACAGCACGCGCCCGCGAGACTTTCCGCCGCAGTTATACGCCTCGGGCTATGAGATAATAAACTGAATGAACGAGGAGAATGAGGGATGTACAACTCAATGTGTGTGCGGGTGAGAGAACGGCTAAGAGTGAAATAACGATAAATGTAGAGAAAGAGAGAGGAGGGAGGGGCGAAGAACAGGAACGAAAAATAACGAAGAAGATAAATGAAGAGAAATTCCAAAATATTCAAAAACGTGAGAAACGAAAATAGAAAGAAAAAGAAAATACCCCGAAAAATGAGAGCAGAGAACATGACATAAACAAAGAAATGATATAAAAAACGGAAAATGAATGAACAGGAGCCAAGGATACTAGAAAAAAAATGCAAATAGCAAAATGAAAAGAGCAAAAGAAACGCGTTATATTATAAAGATATAGGAAAAGAGAAAATAAACAGGGAAAGAGATGAGGAGGAGGATAAATAGAGAACGAAAAGAGGAACAGAAGAAAAGGGTAAAGAGAAGTTAACATGCTTCGAAAAGAAAGGTATATAAAACTATAAAAGGGAGGAAGGGTGATGCTCGTGGGATGGGACGGCGGGGATGAAAGCCTCGGGTGAATCTCTAGTTGTAATAAAATGTTCGTTTGGCTAACTTGGAAATTCTCAGTGGATTGCGAATATCGTTCGCGTTTTAGCCTCTACAGTGGTATAACACGACCGTGAATGCCAGCGGGTATTAACTAAATATTATACACATATATCCATATTATATATTTAGTCTATGCGTATGTACGTAATAACTGACGTTATACGAGTGCAGTACGTACTCGCGGATAATCGAGCTAACGACGAGAGAATTTTAGGAAAAGCACGTTTTACCTCGCGGGCAAGCGAGCTTAAATGTACTCAGTCCGTTTTCATGTTAAAACTGTTACTTATTAGATATATGTAGATATATTCGTGCAATAATTAGACAACGTTCACATTCAAAACCAACTTTATCACGTATTTATGCGAGACGTTGCAACATCAAACGAACCTATCTTCAGCCCCGGAGGCACGCCCTTTTCAAGAACCGTGAAGCACTTCTAATTTGTTTGTAAAGTAAAGAAAAAAGAACAGTCTCTAAAAAATTTTGGTTTTTAATTTTCGGAGAAAAATTTAACTATAATTAATTTTTATCGAAAAGAATCTTCTTCGTATGCATGGAAATCGGATGAGGCTACGTTTTACTTCTGTATATAGTTTTTGAATTCATTATTTGATTACGGATTACAGTAAATAATAGATTTGAAAAATACTAGTTTTCGTTGACATTTTGAAATGCCATTTTATTATGATTGACATTGAGAATTTTTTTTTATTCCTTAATAATTTGTACGTTTCTAAGCGAAATATCCCATATCCACGTGTGTTTCACCAGCGAGCAGTGCGTGTGTTTTTATGTACCCTCCGTGTGGTTGGTAAAACATTTTGTAAGCAATTTTTGGAGTCACTCTTACTCACTTTTTATGGGATATATGCATATGTCTGCATAATTCTGTTCAGTCTCTATTGTTTTTCCTTTAGTAATAGTGTTTTGCAGCCAACGAAGCAACCTCAAAGCAATACCTATGAAAATTCGTAAAATGGGATATATGCAGAAAATTTCAATTACATCCGAGCTAAAAACTTTTAACGTATAAATTTATCCGTCTCTCTCTTTTTCTTGCTTCTTATTTCCCATCCTTTTGTTCTCGATCTGCATATTCCTGTTATCCAATTATACGAGAACCTCTACTGACCTCTGGCTTTTCATATTTAATACGTGCACTCGTATACACAGACAACGATTCCCATTTTCTTATCATGTCTTTATTAAATAGACAAACCGTGAAGTAAATAAACTTGTAATTACGGAAAATATATATTCCATATCAATAACGGTCCGGTGGGGCTTAAAATTGTGATGTTAACAAGACAGAGTCGATGCAAAAGTACACTGAAAAAAAATTAAAGTATTGCCAGTTACGAAATGAGGTTGAACCAATTTCATTGCGCCAATAGTCATATTACGTTTAGTTAATCACCCGGTGGTTGATCCATTGAAGGTCATGTGGTTGAGACAACTATGCCACGATTTTGCCGCAAGAAATGGTTACATTGAAAAAAAAAAAACAAAAAACAAACCTTGAGACACAGAATCGATTGAAATCGAAATAAATTCATTTTTTTCACAATTGGCCTCCTCTGACAAATTTACGAACAGTTCATGATTTATTGTAATCGTTTACCTTTTTTTTTAATAAAATTTAAGGCCTGTCACAATGATCTGATATTTTTAGTCCTAGATCAACAAAAAACTATGGTACCCGATCTTTTCTTTTCATTTTTAGGCTTCATCTTAAATCCTCGGGCACATGTATTATTTTTGGCTACATTTTTTTTTCGTTTACCCTGAACCTGCGGGAGCATTGAACTCAGAAAATGTTGGAATTATGACTGACCTTTAATGAAAAAATTAATTTTGATACGTATTGATAGTATACGAAGGATTAAAAATACGTCGACGATATCTCTAAGGTCAACAATAAAAGAAGTTGACTTTGATAAATGATGTTATCTTGTCTGACATATTAGAAAAGCTCACGAAACATGTGCCGGTAACTTTGTATCTTTGTCGGTGATATTTCACCGCGGGGCAGGGTAGGAAAAAAAATAAAGTGTGACACTATCGCAAGAAAGAGACGACGAATAAAACCATGGAGGAATGGCAGAAAAAAGGACGAAAAAACGGTGGCTTTTCGAGAGAATTTATTATCGGTCGGAGTGAAAATAATGCTCGCTGTTTCTCTTTTTTGTCCATGCTTTCCTTCCATCTTTTTGTCTACTATCATGTTTTTCGTCAGTAAATCGTTATTATGACAATATCATCATTATATGTACGGTATGCTCTTTTTCAACAGTTTTTACGAGCTTGCGAATCCAAGGTCACAGAGAATTCGCTGGTAATAAAGATAAAATATACAAATAGTCATTAAAATACACACGACAGCTACGTATATAAGTCTTTTTTTATTACAATACATTCAATAATAATAAATATATTCACACAACAATATATAACAAATAAATACATTGTTGTGTACATTTAAGTGCATGAGTATTTATTATATATTTCTGTGAAAAGTATGCGCGAAAGATGGGAAGTTTTGTAAGTGTGCGATTTAGCCAGGGAGGACGATGACATGAAATGACTAGGATGAATAACTGAAGGTCTCTCTGGCGCATGTTCCTTAATTATTACGAATAGCCGGGGCGCGAAACAACGCTCGGGCGCACGCCTCAACGGGTTAATTAAACTCTCGTGCTATAAATCTCAACCGCAACATAAAGAGAGTACACTTAACAACAGATACCATATACTATCTCATATTCTGCATTCAAACAATTATATAGGGTCTTCTAAATGTCGAATCCAGAGGAGAAAAGTTTCTATATATTTTTCTTTCAGATATACCTCGTTTATGAGCTATTAATTGATGAGTGATACCTAATCGGAAGCATCAATTGGAATAATTAAGATTAGCAAGCTCAAAGCGTCCGGCTCTTCCAGCTGAACCGTTCCCTCGTTTCTGATTCTACTGCATTGGTTATTATAAATTAGTTAATATCTTATTAACGATGAACCGAATGGGAAAATGGATTCAAACTTTTTCTTCAGAAGTTCCCGCGCTAGTTACTCTGGAAGTAGTAGTCGCAATTTTTGGCACACCCTAGACATATACATTTTTTAGATGAGGTTTTAGCTCTCTCGTGGCCGCAAATCTCGTCCACATTTTTCTTCCTCCCTTTAATTTTTAATTCCCGACTGCCCGCACGGACAAAAGCCGAGAGTTATGCGTTTGACCACGATCAGCTGATTTTCACGAATTTTTCATACAGAATGTTTGGTGAAATGGTAAAAAATTACTTGACCAAATTTGAAATGTACATTCTATTAACAGTGAACATCGTTCTTAGCAGTAATTCGATACAACCGTATGTATATTGCAGAATAATTAGCATAACAAAAAAACGCTGTTCAACCATATCGATATAACAATAGGTGATGCCGTCATAACTACGTTCACTCACAACAGTTTTGGCATACTTCACGCCGTTGCTGGCTGCTCGTAACTCTCACAGATGACTGTGTGTATATTTTTTTGTTGGTTATGTTTCTTTTTTATTATTATTGGTTAGGATCATTGGTTAGGATGCTTGATTCTTTGAATTATTTAACTTTTAAACGTTCGGTATCTATTCTAATTCATCGTCAATAGTTATAATGAAAACAAATTGTGGACATATAAACGAAAAAAGAAAAATCAACTGCGGTGCATAAGAATTATGACATTGGAAGAATTAACGATATTACAATAAGGAAAAACATCCCGGCCACAAAAATTGTAGTAAACTGAAAAAACGGGCAAATGAAAATAGTTTAAAAAAACATCTTTTGAATTTAAAAACGTTAAAATTAAGCAAAAAAAATCGATTGAATAAAATGTAAAAATAAAAAACGTGTTTTAAAAAAACAGAACTCCCAACTACGAAATAGTATAATATATATTATGAAATAGTAGTCGTAAATATTAAAAAAAACAATAAAAAAGATAAAAATAATTCACTCGGTAAGTGTAACTTCCTTACAATTTCATTTTTCTGATCCATATCTTCTACAATGAAATAATAAAAATAATCCATTGCAGCAGCTAATATGGATTAACTAAAAATAAGTATGTAGCCAAAAATCATAATCGAATTTAGGGGATGTCGGAATACGTCTCCAAAACCGTGAATAAAAGATGAAGGAGACGTATCCTGAAATCCCCTAAACTTGATTATGATTTTTGGCTACATACTTATTTTTAGTCAATCCATATTAGCTGCTATAATGACTTCATTTTTATTATTTCATTGTAGACGATATGGATCAGAAAAATGAAACTGTAAGGGAGTTACACTTACCGAGTGAATTATTTTCATCTTTTTTATTGCTTTCTTTATTTACTACTACTATTTCGTGATATACTATTTCGCAGTTGAGAGTTCTTCTGTTTTTTTAAAACACGATTTTTTTTACATTTTTTTCAATCGATTTTTTTGCTTAATTTTTTATGTTTTTAAATTCAAAAGAATTTAAATCCGAAAAGAAGTTTTTTAAAACTATTTTCATTTGATCGTTTTTTATTTATCTCTTTCCGCTTTCTCTCTCCGTAGATACTTCCTTAATGCACAGACACACAATTCCCGTCACAATTGATCCATCACTTCTTTTTTTTTCTATTCTCCTCACATTTTTCTCGCTTCGCATACACCTTCAGATACACAGCATCATTTGACGTACTTTATAACCAAAAAAATTGCAATTTCAATTTTGATAATTGGACCCTATTTAGCCACAATAACTTTGGATGATTTTGCATCTGGGATTTCGTATTAAAGTCTTTCTTATTTGATATTCCACGTACTTGTTCTTCTTTTTCTTTTGTGTAAAATGCATGCAGCATTGAAAATGAAATTTTTCGTCTCCAATGGAGTAAAATTTTTGAATTTCTTACAATTATAAATGATGTGAATTTCCTTCTTGAACGCTATTTTCTTGTCGTCTGTTGAATAAAAGAGAAAACGAAAAAATAGCATTACGAAAAACGTGTGAGTACCAAACTTTGCCGGTTAGCGAGGAATTCAGAAGAAAAAATGATCGGAGTGTCGTCAGAAACATGTAAAAGGTATTTGTGGAATATTTTCGACAGGTGAATAAATCGAGAGAATAGACTAAACGAGAGAGATTTCGCGGACGTAGAACACGTGGTGAAGGTGTACCCAGGAGGGCACAGGCTCTGCATCTTAAGTTCAAATATTCTATATATGTATGTATATTAAAGTTATTATTCTTGTCACGTATAAGGAGTCGAACGCGTGGATAGTCGATAGTCGCGGGATATCCCCGATGTTCACGAGAACTGCAGAATTTCCGGAGATTTTTTTTATGTACAGAGTGTTCTAAAATTCGCGCCTAAGTTTTATAGGATTAGTGAATTCTAGAATTTTATAGAAAATAATTTTTCGCTATTTGTCTTTTTAAGACATCGGTCATCAAACATATTAATTCATAACGCAGATAAGTATTTTCTTCAGGATTCCACAATTTGAATAACTTTTCAATTTTAGGACCAACTTTTGGGACACCCCGTGTAAATATACACATACGCGCAGGAATATCTCGTAGGTTTCCATTCTCTCGCTACATAGTTTAGACCCTGGTTATACTTTTTTCGCGTTTTCTTGGCTCTGTAAAAGGAAAAAAGAGCAGAGAACAATGAAAATGAAAAAAGAAGAAAATACGAGATCACCCAAGAGAATTTGGTTGTTATACCAGCCAAGCGACTTATGTATACATATAATGCATTATATTTTATTCCTGCTCTCGCCTTACGATACACCTCGATACATATTTAATGGATCACTCGGTTGGGAAATCGCGGAGAGCGTGACTTTTGTTCTAAAATCTTCTTATTCCCCTTATCCTATGCTTATGGTCGATATACTTATACCTTGTACAGATGGCTTGTTACATAGCATCATCGCGTTCCATTTATCTCGCACAATATCTCCCATCGAGAACGCGATTTCGATAGAGCTTGTGGCTTTAAAAAAGATTTACATTTTTATTTTTATGAATATATACATTTGTATGGTATAATTAATAAATCCAACAGTCCATTAGTAGAAATATTTAACTACGCATTATTATATCATCGAAAATATTATTTTATAATATTCCCGTGACCTCTCTTCAAATTCTGTAATTAAATTTCAAACTTACTATTTGTTCGCCGATTTTTGTAATTATTCTATTTCGACGACTTTATTAAGCCATTCAGCCCATACGCCCATATTCCTTTTTTTGTTTGTTCTCGCCATCCCGAGATACGGGATGCTGAATACCACGGACGAGTAGAGCGATCAAGTGAATAGAAGACAAGGGAGAGGGAGCAAGATCGGTAATTTTGGTCATGGATGACTTGCCAGAACATTAGGCAAACCATGCATACTCTATGGCATATGGTAGCACATTCTGTATATTATATTACTCGGAGTATGAGAGAAAGAAGAGGTGGGGGGATGGAGGAGAGAAGGACTGGCGTTGGTCCATGGACGATTTCGTTTGGCATAAATACCTTAAATGGTACATAGGCTCAAAGGGAACCGGCAAAGCACATGCTCGGGGATGAGGGTGCAGTTTGCTCCTCCGCAATAACAATAATACAGTATGCGTTTGCTCGTGTGGCCGTTTGAATGTTAATGCACGTGTGCTCTGCTTGGCCTGGCGAGTGGTAGTTACCACTTCATGTTTCCCAAAGCTCTAAATACTCCGTATAATTTGTCGTAAAAGCGAAGGGCGTAACCGCGATGGTTTAAAACGTGGCTTGACACTGGGTACGCCCTTTTGTCTCGAAAGAATTCATACACCGGGTGTTGCAAAAGTGGCGTCCCATAGGGTTACCAGATCGTACCCTGAACTCGGGCTATTAGCTGAGAGTGCATGGCTACTGAAATATTAATTAGCGAACAACCAATCTGTGTATCGATAAAACGCGCGCTTCGCTTGTCTAGCTGGGTCAGATTAGCTGATGAGCATCAGGGAGCGGTTCAGCGGGTCGAAGCGCGCTCCCTCACCACTTAGTTTAACTCAGAGATGTGCTACATTTGCTGTTTACTGATTAATTAATAACTAAGGATCCATGGTCCCAAGCGGTAAATAGCTGCGGACTTTTTATTCTGCAGTCTGAAAAATTATGCACTCTGGATGCCACTTTTGTGACACCTTGTATAACGTGCTCCCTGATGTCTGGCCACTTTTTCGTGCATATAGCCATATATATGAAGAGCAGCCGTACAAGAGCCAGCAGGAAGAACAGGAGCGAAGCATACGCTCTGTGCTCTCAGGCAAAGGATGCTGTGGCGATTTCTCCTCTCTCGGTTTATGCCAAACTAGAGAGTATAGTTATAGACTATATGTCTCGAGTATGCGGACGGTAAACCGCCCCGTGTGTCGCTGCTGGGGTGTGCGCTGATGTATGGTCAAAGATACCGCGCGACCCGCCATACGAGAGGAACACACCCGACCAACATCACCAACAGCAGCCACGTTTACCATTCAACCCCCGAAGACCGATCTAAACTCTCCCTCATCCCTCAACCATATTTTCTCTCTTTTTCTGACTGCAAGAGATGGTACCTTGAAAAGCATCGATAAACGTCCCCTCCTCTTGAGATCTCTCTATCTTCTATCTTGTTCTCCCTCTCTTTCGATTTTTGGCTCTCGAATGACATTAACATTGGCTGCAACTTTATCTTACCTATTTTATTTCGTTGATCTATAGCGTTGATTAAATTGAACAAAAGTTCTTGTTCGATTATCTTCATTAAGGTTTAGATGAAACAAAGATTTATTCGTTAATTCTTTAAGCTGGATAATCATTTTGAGCATTTAATATCATGCTTTTATATGGTTCCATGAAAAGTGTATATACGCAGTCGGAGAAATAACGATGTACTTTGACTTTGGGCAGAATTTCCGAAGCAAAGTAGCTTATACGAAAGTAATCAAATAAAAAGCGGATTACGTGAAAATGTGAGAACAGCGGATAGTTCGGGATCGGTGGTTCGCGAGTGGCCAATGTAATAACGGTCTACGAGAGGCTGCCTTGAAATCTCGAGCACAGAGGGCACGGCTCTCATACGCATCAGCCGGATCAGCACAGCTATATACATATATGTACTTCAGGATCCTCCTGTGGCTGATCTGAGAGAACTTTATGACCGGGCTGGTGAACGTCAAGTACGAATGGTCTATATACAACATACAGGGTATCGCAAAATTCGAGTCGATTCTCTATAGAATGAGTAGGTGGAACGCCAAATTTAGAAGGAAAAAATCCCCATCTGTTTTTCTCTTTGGTGCATCGGTAATGAGATATTAAAAATTAGTTATAACCAATATGGTGCATCATGGATGAAACATAAACGAAAGAGCACGCACCGCTCTTTTCAACCCCTTCCAAAACGGCTGCGCCTAGCGAAGCGTGTTTCTTCTACGCCATACTTCTTCTTACCAGCGAAGCGAATTGCTCATCTACTAATTAATTAATATCTCATCAGCAATATGTTTTAGAAAAAAATGGCTACCAACTTTTCGCTTACAATTCCAGGATCTATCTACTTTGAAAATATCTACTGTGATTACAGGCACACTCTGTACATACGGAACGTTATAGGATCATCCTCGGGTCAAGGACCCCATTCTCTTGCGAATCTCGTCATCGTCATATTCTCAAGGACTTTGAGTCTTCATCCTGGTGCTCGAGGCGTCTTTTTCCTCACCAACGTCAGCAAATCTTTCGGTAAATCGATACCCTTATCCTTAACTCTAGAATGCTCCAACATTTAAATGAGGAATAATTTGTTCAATGTTCATTGAATAACAAATTTTTTTCTCGAACAAACGCGGTCTGCGTTTGCGTAAAGAAAGGTAAATTGCGGGATTTGAAGATGGTGCTTGAGGAGTCTTTGCGAGAAGAAAATCTTTCGTCGCCTTGAAAATTCGAGAGCATTGATTTATTATGGCAAACGGCAAAGCCTACCCGGATCAGATTTCTCTTTTTTCCCCTCTAAGATATAAATTCGCTTTAGTGATCCTTTCGATTCTTCCATCCGGCTTTACGAAGAACGTTGGAGGGAAGAAGATACTGGTGAACACTGTGAGTTATCTCGAAGTGACCAGCTCGACCCTTTTTACCCTTCCTGTGCCTACAACACACGAGCATCGTGGGGTTTTTCATGGGGAAGGGCTAATGGGATCTTCTCAAGTGGCTCAGTAAGCGTAAGGAAAAAAAACGATTGAAAGAAACTCGAGAAAAAAGGGAAGGAAGAAAATATACTTAGATATATTTACTGAGACAGTGCGAAGAATGGACCTGATCAATTTCGGAGAGAAAATCGTCAGATCAGAGTCCCCATCTGATGATGATGTCTGGTACATTATTCTAAACCATAACCATTTAACATAAAAGTAATACTAAAACAAGTCTTGCGGAGAAATTTGAATTTTATTCGCTAAAAAAGGACCCAAAAAATACCAACTGTACGGTTCAGGATCCCAGATATGAAGTTGCGAAACACAAGGAGGAATCTGGTAAAGGAAGCATGAAAAAGACATTAGGTTATGAGATAATAGTTTTCGAGTGCATCGAGATGTAGAGAGGGAAGAGAAACACATTTCACGATTCAAAGTGTGTTTCTGACTATCGTCATGGGACAAACTTTGGGCTTGCGCGTGTTACGTCACCGGAAGTGGGTCCTCTTCACATTTCACAACCTCCTCATTCGTGTCGCGGAGCAGACTTCGAGATTTCGTCAAATGGCCCTCCGTTGGGAAATTCATTTATATATAGAACAACTACCGTGGCACTCGACTTCGGGAACGGAAAGTGCACTTGTCGCAAACGATGGAAATAACGAGGAAAGTTGCCTTAAACAAGCGTACGACTGGCCATTTCAATGGGTGATAGAAAGGGACGGATTCCAATGATGAAAGCTTTTGGAACGGCCTCCACGTCTTCTTCACCTAGTTACATTAAGCGCCTTCCTTACTAATACTTGGAATTTCCATTTTTTGCTTCATCGATCATTTCCGTGAAGACTCGTATACTCCAACAAGCTTGGCAGAATAATCTTTAAGATTATTTTCCTTGAAGAAACCCATTATTTCAGAAAAATCTACAGCCTCCATATACTCACAGTTTCATTCATTGTTTGTTTATCGTTGGTGACATTGATACAGTTTTTCATTTCATCCCTATATCAAGTACAGAATTCGAAGTAATTTTCGTTGGACTCGTTTTTTTACTTGACGAATTTCTACTTAACTAATTTAATTGAGTTGATTTTCAACCATTCGAATTTGGTTAAATTACTTTCTACTCAATGAATATAAACTTCATTTTTGCTGAATTATATTTTTTACAACTAAATGCCATTAATAACTACCCAATTTGTACAAAACTGATGAGAATTCTTTTTTCTAATTTTTTGATTGAATATTCAAATAAATTCAAGTTCCATGCTCGAGGTAACCTTACGGCTGGAAATTTCTTGTTCTCGATACATTTGCTCACTCGTCTGATATTTTTCACTCTCCATTTTCTCATTTTATATAACCCGCCGGAGAACTTGATATGCGTTATATTCGAAAATTTTACTAACCGATCATAACATCAATGTATCCTCATTCTGTTTTCAATTCATTAAATCGTCGTTATAAAAAAATTCGTAATGTTTAGGTAAGGAAAAACAATAATAAAAATGGAATTCGATTATTTTAGAATCTTAAAGATTAATTTTCCTGCTACATTCTGTCGCATTCTCCAAGTACCCATGTCATCTAATAAAGCGCAGCTAATAATGATCGTGGCGTAATATTTGTGTATCCCATAACTGTGTGAGCAAGTCAAAATATAAGAACAATGTTGAAGATTGCATTCATGAAAGTTTGGCATCATGGGAATTGGAAATATCTCGTGATATTGGCTCACGAGTTGAGCATTCGTCACCCTCTTGGTTTTCCACGTCGTTGGCACGATATCTCTGTCCTGCACATACTCGCTCGCTCTTTTTCTAAGTGTGAATCATATCAGCAGATATGGAACAAAAGGGCGCAATCTGTGTAACTTTATCGAGCATTGAATCAGGTGACTTGAGTCCTTTTGTTTATAAAGGTTCGATACAGTTCGTGGGATGACTTCATGAGAGCCGATACGCCAATACTTGGCCAAGCTTTCTCGACAAGGTGCAAGTTTGGCCAACATATGGCGCGTTGAAGACGTGCAGGCACGTCCAGTTCGCAAGTAAGGTGCGAAACGACAGAGAAAGAAGGAGAGAGAAAGCGGGTGTGAACTTCGGGCAGAAAACGAGGGCGAAGAAATAAAAGAGAAAAAAGTGGAAAACTAGCGAAAGAAAAAGGGACTGAGGGATAGGGCGAGAAGGGGAGTGGGGAGAAGTAAAACTAAGCGGCGGATGGCGAGAAACGAATTCCGTCGAGTTTTTTGCGGTGACGGGTGCGGCATCGAGAGAAAAACTGCGGGAGAAAAAGACAAAGAGAAAAACGAGGAAAAAGACACATAAAAAAATCATCTAATAGCGGCATTGAGAAAGCTCTAAAAATACAGATACAATTTCTGTGACAGGAAACGAAAGAACGGGAAAGAGAGAGAGAGAGAGAGAGAGAGAGAGAGAGAGAGAGAGAGAGAGAGAGAGAGAATAAAAGATTGCAAGATCAACGAGGAGAAGAGATCTAAAAAGAGAGCGGAACGTACAGGGTCGAGGTAATACAAATTCGTGCTCTTCTCCTAACGAAGATTAATTAGTTAATGGGCCAGATCGCTCGGTCGTTTGATTCTTTCTCTCTTTCTCTCTCTTTCTCTTATTGTTCATCATATTCTCGCCGGAAGCCAACTACAATCTTGCCACGAGTTTTTCGCCATATTCCATCTCTCTTCCTGTTATCATTCAAACTCAACGGAACTTTCATCCATTGTCCAATCGATAGATATTTCCTCACCATAAATTCAATTGTATACGAAACATTTGTCAGTCGAGCAAATGGCTGTTGGAGAGAAATTCATAATTTGATCAATATCTGATGATTCTCGTTTTTGTGGACAAGAAAAATAAAAACGTTTGCTTGCTACCAAATTTGTTGATTAACTCAGTAGACAGTCCGATATTTAATATATATATATTTATTTAATCAATTTCGGATAATAAAACTTAAAAAAGGTTGAACATATAGTAAATAAACGTAAATAAATATTACAATATGAATAATTTCATTTTCGTGGAATCAAATGAAAGAAAATAGAGTAAATTTAGAAGCGTGCATAATAAAAAATAAATTGAATAATGCGGATTTTAAATAATATTGGAAGAAAAATAGCCACGAAAAATAAATGGTACAGGTGAGAATGTTGACGACAAAGATGAGTCGGAAGAAGAAGCGGATAAAATACAGGGGAAAGATGGAAGGAAGATCTGAAGCCTCGATCACCGACTACGGTCAGAGAACCTGGCCAAGTCTATTATTAGGTTTTCGTGTGTATGTATATGGAGTTTTGTCGTGACGTGATGCTTTAGTCGTATATTTCGTAGTCGTCGAAGTTGGTTGTATAGTCACGGGGAGATAAGCAACCCAGTTCCGTGACGAAGACACAAAGAAGAGTCAACGACACTTGGACGAGAGAGTGCAGAGGGGGGTTAGTTGGATGCTGTTGATCCGGAGGGAAACTGTTGGGCTAAGGGACAGGGCATCAAGCTCGCGAAATCCAGAGACAAAAACTTAAAGCTGAGGTCTAAACATGGGATAAAGATGAGGTGAAAAAAAAATTCAATTTATCCAGGTGCTATTTAAAAATGGCCACTTAATTGATGTTTGGTAATTTAATTAGGGAGGTTGAACTGTAAATATAACCCAAATGTTTTTCCTCAATGAAGAGTTTAGCCTTGAGGGAAGAAGTTCAAAGAATCCAAAGATTAGAACGAATCAAAAAGACGATACAGTTCAGCTGCCCATTCGATTTCTGACAATTGAGCAGCAGATCAGAGACAGAGAGGGAGAGAGAAAGAGAAAAAGAGATAGTTCACAAGAAAGCAAAGGAAAAGTGGCCAAGCGAGACGTGAACGCAAAATGAGATTATCGGAGACAAATCCAAAGAGAACGAGCAATAAGAAGAGATAAAAAGGAAAAAAGTATCAGCTGAATCGAACTGTAGCTTCCAAAATAGAACGACGGACTTTTCAGCATCGGTGTGGAGGTTTTCGACACAAAGATATGCTCATTCACCCCAAAGTAAGAGCAAGGAGACGAAAAAGTACGAAAAGAATTAGAGGAAGATCAATGGAGTGAAAAAGAAAGAGAAAGCGAGAAAGAGGGGTTCGCACGAACGTGCAAGCTTATCTTAATATTCTCCTTCACTGATTCTATTCAGGACCCAAAGGAAGCGATTGTTGTATCCCTGGTCAGATTTTACCGCGTGAATTCTTCTCTCTCTCTCTCTCTCTCTCTCTCTCTCTCTCTCTCTCTCTCTCTCTCTGGTTCATTGCCAGAGCTATCTCCTTCAGGAATCAATGAGGCACGGCGTTGTCTCGTGCTCGGCGTCGCCACACCATCAATATATATCTGCTATATGCGATGATGTCGACCCACACGTTCCAAGACTGCGGCTAACCAAACCCCGTTCAATGAGCAGAAAGAGAGAAAGAAAGAGACAGAGAGAGAAACGATTGACGGACGTTCCGTGCGTTAATCGATGTTGTCTCTCGAATGGAAGATACGAGCTGAGATGCAGAGACGAGAGATGAGAACACATACACATCGTTTTTTTTTTCAATCTTCCGTTCAACAGGATTCTCGGTGGAACGTGTACTAAAGTCAGAGACCTTTTTCCGTCGGGATAAACACTGTTCAGTCGATACTCCAGCATTACGAAAGTGTACTTCGCAACTTCGTACATAAATTGTCAGGGATAAATAGATGTGCGGGAGAGAATAAGTAGTACCACAGATACGAAAAGCTCGGTTGAGGTACGAAGATTTTACATCCATGCACATCCTGTCCTCAAAACCGAGGACACGATGTGCAGTTTACTGAGTGAATGTGTCTCGATATTTTCAATACTTAACTATTTTTTTCACAATATGCAATTAAAGTGAAGAATATTCTCATTAAAATTCTATAATTGATATGTTTTCTGCAGCATTAGTATGATTTTTGCAAGCCTCTGTAGTTTAGCCAGTAAAAAAGATGTATAGAGGGTGGCATCACATTTCGCGATCTCGTGAGCGCTTAAAGCAACTGATAAAATCGTGTTGGTATGCAGCGGATAAGGACACGTCGAGGATTAACACGCGAAATGGGGCATGATCGGTTGTAATGTCAGGGTCGATCGATTAACGTCAGAATCACGTGCTTCCTTTTTTCTTCGTACATGCATATGATTCGCTCGATGAGCGTGAGGGAAACTGGTTTTTTCTTGAAAAATATCGCATGATCCTGTATGAGGATCCAGACTGTCTTAGATAAATGTTTCGGCCAATGACGGTTTAAGAAGGTTAAATAAATGATCGGTTAGTCAACAATAGATTTCAAATTTGTTAAGACCAGATTTCAAAACTTTATTCCATCATTAAGAAATGTTTTAAATTCCGTCATTTTTTCATAAGCACAACAAATTATTGTACTTTATCTAAATTTCTATTTAATTAAAAACTTATTTTCTGCTATCCAAATGAAAAATATAAACGTACTAATGAACTTTCAGTAATCAATCTATAAGAATAATCAGAAAATAAAAAATGTCATAGGAATTGTGAACTGATTCATATTTAATTCAGGCATTCCTCTGCACCTCTTAACTTGGGCTATTAATTATTGATCAAATTGAAAGCTACCTCGATGGATTCTCTCATCCGATTTTGTCAATCGATCATCCCTCATCATTCTTCAATCACAATATTTTGGCCCACTCTCCACGTCATCGAATCTCATCCCCCAAATGTCCTGGACAATTTTCCACCTTCCCGTTTCAACTCGCTATCGCCGACGTTGATGATGCGAGCTATGCATTCTCTTGTTCATGACGATCCTATGTATACACCGAGATCGCGCTTCATTATCCATAATTGCTGCCGTGTATGTAGCTACCGGATGGCAGCTCGATCGTTCACTCGCATTTACCTTGTCCATATATACATAAATATCGATAGGTACACTGCATAAATTGAAGTACATACGAGAACATGGTAGCCAATGCAAAATGACCTATCTATACTTGATTGACCAATAATTATCAATTACGAGCTACAAATTATCAATTACAGTGATCAACGGACAAATCTGTCTGCGACAGTTTTTTTCACTTTCCTCAACTTCCTGTTCCCTTTTTCTCGTTATTATAAATTAATCTATGAATTTATATCCTTATTTTCTCTCCGTTACTTTTTTATATTGCCATCAATCTAATCACAATTTTTAATGCTAATCACCTTAATAATTACGGTCTTCCGTTTCTTTATAAATACAAACAGGAAGCAAATAATGCAATATAATTATCAAACATATATCGATCGATTTAATTGCTGTTGTGAGTAAAAGGTACCAAAAAAAGAAAGGAAAACACAGCGGGAAAACGAGAATGGAAATATGGGAGAAGTGGATTGGTGGTACATTTAGACCGGTCGTTTGTCAATAACCGAAGCTATCGATCACGTCGGTTAAAGTCTGCTGCTGCTAGTTTGGCCCCTGGACACGAAACGTGGTGGAATCGGTGCCAGAATAGAGAGGATGCATCGACACATGGACCGTTGTGTCCACAGAGACTCGTTGTAAATATTGCTAGCTCGAGGATCCTCGACGATGCACTCGTGCACGCTAAAATATAAATATCTATACAGAGTGTCCCAAAAATCACCGCTCAAGATGACCGGTGTTCAAGATTGATAGCACAAATAGGTCACCAAATTGTGAAGAAAAAAGGACAGTTTTCAAAAAGGACGCCAGTCGTCGGAGAGGAAAATGGCCTGAGACTTTTCTCTTAGGAATTGTATAATCTGTGCACCTTTTAAATCTTGGGGGTGACTTTTGGGCTACTTTATACATGCATGCATGCTTACAAAAATGTGAATCTCAAATGCCATTGAATCGATTGCCACATTTCTTTATAGCCATGTAATTCCATAGATTGAAAAAAAAAGAAGAAATTCCTCATTTCTACTGCTAAATCGAATGCCGTATGCACGTATTTCTATAGCATCTTCATCATGAACCGTTTAAGGACTCAACTCCAAAAACCATGCTCGTCTACTCTTCTCTACTTGGATCACGTCTATCAGTTATCGACCTAACCAGATTCCGGGACAAACTGGTTTTCCGTAGGCTGGACTAGTTCATTCTTCGGTAGGCTAAACTAGATTGTCCGAGAAACAGACTAGGAAAAATTAGTTCGTCCTGAAAATAGCGTACGAAAAACTATTTTGCCAAAAGTCTAGTTTGGCCAATGACATTCGTAAGGAAAGAAGAAATGTTGAGAGTGTTTCATCGCGTACCAATTTGTCCAACTTGCCACAACGATGAAAGACACGTACGAGGGAACAAAAAAATGACTTTTCGAGAGATCGCAAGATCCAGAAGAAGGAGAGAAAGTGAGAGGGAAACAGGGAAGAGTTGGGAAGCCAGGCTTCTTGCATCAGGACCGGTTGGAGAACAGCGATTACAAGTGGACCGGAACGTGCACTTAGGGGACACTGAAGATATACACTCGGTGGTCCCGCGGTACCCACCAATCGTCACAGAGCGTGGCATTGAGAAGAGACAGAAATACGATCGTGCTAGCAAGCTGACAGTCTCAAGGGGAGAAGAACACCACGTCGAGAAGCTTCCGGTTTTTAACGACGACTCTCTTTTTTTATTTTACTTTTAAATTACACGTATGTGTTTACTTCCATCCACGCTAATATGTCTCCAAGACCCGAGAGAAATGGATATTGAGGTGAAATTCGTGATATCGATCGTTGCTGCTTATTCGTATGGAAAGTTCTGCCATTGAGAATAATTTATTTTCAAACATAGCTGTGCATAGTGTGCATGGTTCTAGTTGTATGAAATTTTTACGAAATCAATAAGTTCACAGAGTCCAATTGCCATCCATCATTAAAATCTAGTCGCAAGTAGATTTTAATGATATTTCATTGATGTACAGAATTTACATCTGTATATATAAAATGCAGAATTCAGCAGTTGTTACGTTAATTAATTCCATAATTAACAAAAACAATGAATTTGAATAAGAATAAACAATTTTTAACACCGAATAATATCATTTTTCGTTGCTTTCTTGGGACTGGATCACTTTTCTTCTATGAGAGTCGTTGAACACAAGTCATGTCGGTAAGAAACGACAATGAGAGAAGTCGACGACTTCGTTGTCGTCGTCGTCGTCGTCGTCGACTTGTTCGATGGGGGAGACCCGAGTGTCGTTAATACGAGCTGGTGCTCCGTTGGGTATAACGTAGAGGTGCTTGCGCTTTTGCTCTCTTGTGACTCCGGTGCGGTAAAGTAAAGCCGTCAGCCACGAGAAAATGGCAGAGAAAGACAGAAAAAATGCTGGGATATGTGTATACAGGTTGTTCCGAAAATCTTATCTAAGATTCGGAGGATAATTAGATAGTGAAATTCTCATACGAAAACTCCTTTTCAATTTTTCGCTCTGGCGCACCGTTGATGATATATTGATTAATTAGTGAAAGTCAATCCAGACCACTGATAAGAAGTGGGCGTGGCGTGGGTAGAGTGGTATGTTACACGAGCCTTACTGTCATGGCTAAAAGCGGGTGGGATTAGATTTCCCAGATTGAATGGTATATACCGATCAAGAATATCTCATTAAGTATGCGTCATTAAGAAAAATGGCTCAGGACTTTTCTTCTCAGAATCTTGTGACCTCTTTACCCCGCAAGTTCTGTGATTTGACTTAAGGACACCCTATATACGTGTGCAGAGGAGAACAAACTCGACTCGTGGATTGGAATAGGGTGTGTATTTATGTGTATGTGCGCGCGTTATAGTCGTTGAGACCCCAAGGAGGAAAGGGAAATTGGTTCGGTCGAATCGTCGAAGGATTTATGTTCAGCGAACGTATTTATGACAAGAGGACGGAAAGATGTAGAAAGAGAAAAAGAAGGAGAGAGCGGATAAGAATAAAGAAACTGAAGGGAATGTGCTCCTTCACAGCCTCTCGACACTCAAGTACCTAATACGAGAAGTCCGTCTTTTAACTGCCATTCCCATCCGCATATCTATATTTTCTGTATTTTGTTTCCTATCACTCTTTCTCTTTCTACTATCGTCATATATCGCCTCCTCAAAGTGAGACCAGACTTCTGTCATAAGCTCATGCAATCTCAGACTCTACAAAAAAAAAGAGAGAGAGAGCAGGAGTAATAAAAAAAAGATTTCGACATGAGAGAAGATGGTCCAGAGGACATGTGAAAATCTGAATTTACGTAGGTGTATTTCTCGAACCGTGACACGAGAGCGTGAATTTTCGCGTTGACTCACGACTGTATATAATGATGGAACTAAGACGCCTGAAACACAGTTATTTCTCGCACTGACGTTTCTCATAAAACGAGAGAAATAAATCAACGATGAGAGAGAGAAAGAAAAAGAGAGAAACAGTTTTAGGGAAGATGAACATACGTTCACGATGACGACTGCGTGTTTTTGCTTTAAGCAAACTAGACAAGAACACTAGCTTGCTCGAATAACTTTCAATACAGTGTACGAACGTGTAAAGATTTGGACGAGCAAACGATCTTAGCTCTCTGCCAAACTAAACATACCAGAGATTTTCTCTCGGACATGAGGCTCTTATTGAGAGTCCATATGTGATGAATATATATATACAGATACATATATATTTGTTTGTTTTCACAACGAAATGGTAAATCATCTTGGGTATCGAGGACGGCACTGCATTTGTGAAAACTCAATTCGAAAATGGAAGAATCAAATAAAATCCCCAATTCCAAAAATGTCAAATTTCTCATGATTTTTCTTAAGATTTTTTCAAGGAATGTTACGAATTTTCTTTCGATATTATTTTACATTGAAATGTTAACAAATGTATCGTTCGATTGCCGATTGAACGACATTTGAATAGATTTCTTTTCATTTATAATATTATTATATAATTACGGAACCATATTTGCTTAACAGCTGCATGCATGGCAATGTCCTTTCGATAGTAGATGAAATGAAAATGAAAACAAAATATCGTTCTCTAAAAAGCGATATATTTTATGATCTGCTAAAAAAAATACATACTCGACCCTTTTGATGTAACGTTGAGAATTTCTCATATCATATCGTAGCACATCGCAACAAAAATAACTGGGTATCGAGTCCTTGTCGATTCTCATTCGTTTGATGAAAATTTCATCATGAAATAACGTGACACACGGATTTCTCATATCCTTAGAGCGCATCAAAAACTGCGACGTATTTGAAGATGGTGAATCGGATTGTGATACAAAGAGAGCAATCTTTTTCATGCTTTCGATATTTATTGATATATATGATATAAAAACCCGTATGTAGAAAATTCTGTGAGTTATGTCTTAGATGTGCAAGGTGAATTGATAATAGCGACGTTCTCATTAGAAAAGAAAAACTTTACTCGCATTTCTTTTCGATCTACGGTTCATAAAATATTAATTAATTAGTAATAAGACCATCAGATCGTTGGTTTAGGCCATCGATTATGCGGATGAGAATAGCGAGCGGAAAGTCGATTTGAAGTTAAATTGAAAAGCTAAAAAGGACGAGCAATCTGGTGTTCCGAAAAAAAACGATGAAACCAAAAACGTCATTTCTTATGTATACACACAAATATATATTTTTATATGTAAGAAAGGGCTGACGACCGGTAGGAGACTTGCTGAAGAAATGTTGCCACGACAATCTTCACTAAATCCTTACGGTAGAGAAAGAGGAAAGATTCTTGCATAAGGCTGCAAATAGTACACACATGAGATCCGAGAAAGCTTTGATCCCGTTCGAGTGAAATTCCGTGGACCACGAAAGTCGAGGACGAAGACGACGACGTCAAAGAATCCGAACGAGGATTCTTTGATGCGAAAATTGTGATGCGCCCTTCGCTACGTCTGCCAAACCGTAGACGATACTGCGAGACCGTTTTTCTGTCTTTTAGCCTTTTTGCCTCTCTCCATCCTCTGCCGCCGCTGTATGGTTCCATTCTCTCGTCTCTGTTAGTCATCGAAGATCGCGACTTTCGTTTACAGCCTTTGCTCCTTTCGATGTGCATAATAAATTTGTATGCATATACGCATGGTTGAAGAATCGTGATCCAGGTGCGACGGGCCGTTACATTTATGTTTGCCGTCAATTTGCTAATTTTCATACCAGGTACATCTTTTTTTTTTAGTTATCCTTATTTGTAATTGAAATTTGATTGTTGTCTTCATAAAAAAAAATCAATGAATATTTCCGATCGATGGATTAAAATCCATACTAAAGCTAATGAATAAAATTATAATGGAAAATAAAACTAAATAATGAAATAAATAGTACAATATAAAATGATTAAAAAAATGTTGTTTTATTCTGGAAAATGACGTGAAATTAAAAACAAAAACTTCGTATCTCTGCATCACTTGATGGACCGTAACTAAAGAGTTATGGTCGGAGAACTTGGTAGTTGGACGATCAAAGCTGCAAATGCAGTAATTTAATAATACACACATTATATACACGATCATATGTATGTATAAGGATTGTATATGGGGTATATGCGGAATGAGATTTGCACGACGAAGAGAGGACCTCACGTATCGTTGCCTAAGGGCAAAAGCGCGCGGCACACAACGGTCACGCCCGGTAGTTTCAAGCGAGATTTAGATACCTTTGCAGACCCTAACGCGTAATCGTGCACCTACTCTTCTGATCATATACACCCTGCTAATATTCCTCCATGGTTATAGATCTTTACACAGGAAATTTAATGCCAAAGCGTCCATATTCAATTGACGAGCATTTTCTTTTCTGATTTTCCCGCCTACTCAAAAGTTTATGTTCATCTACTATAATAATTCAACAATAAAACAATACTAAAATAAATTATTAAAAATTTTCCAAATTTCAATATTGTTTTTCAATTTTTCAGATCGTTTTTACGTCGTGAAAAGATTTCAAACGAAGAACAGAAATAATCTTGTAACAGAAATAAGCATACAAATTGAAAACTATTATCGATTTTTTTATATATAGTCATTGCGTTGAATCGAAGATGTTTTGTAAATTTTTCATTCTTTGGATCGTTAGTTTCTTTTGGATTCGATATTCTATCCCGGAATGTTGACATATAAACATATTTTTTATGGATATCTTAATACGAAATAAAGGAAATCTATTTAAAGATTTGGGTTTGGACGTGCCCATATGCATCATTTATAAACCTATGTTTTACGTGTAAATGTGTGTACCAAATGGAGAGGATGGTCGTAGTAATACCACAGAGTATATTACCGGAGTAGATGCTCAAAGCGCTTGGGGCATGGATGCACATAAACCTTGCCGGGAGCATTGCGACTGTACCACGCGATCGTCCGAGCCAGGGATAACGACTGAGCTGGCATAATCATCTTCCTCGATTTCCTTTGGCTTGCCATTTTGACAGCTATTCATTCGTATACAAAAAGAGTGTCTCAAAAGTAATGTCCAAGTTAGATAGCAATTGAGAAATTTTCGAGAGAAAAAGCCTTATTCATTTTTCTTTCCGACGTAACGTTAAGATGATGTTAATTGAACGGTAATATCTAATTCGGTTGCTAAATAATAAAACTACTCTCCCTTTTTAGTCTTGTAAACACATCAGTACAAGGACGTGCGTGTTTGTTCACTGAAGCTAAAGAAGGCAGGGACATTTTCTTTAACTCCACGCCGATTACCGGTGTATTGCACCGCTAATGGCTGTAATTAATTAATTAGTATCAGCCCAATTGACTTCTTTCTACACAATTTTGCGATCAATTTACACTATATCCTCAACCTCATTTTTGAGACACCCTATTTCTATATGGGTACAAGTATGTATAGATCGTGGTGCGTTATTTGTGATTCGAGAGGTATATAATAACATCTCCCTGCAAATTCACGATAGCATATATTTCTCTGGCTTTCTCTTTCTCTCTTTTGCTTCGTATTTGTGATATTTTTGTTCGATTTGCTGTCTACCATATAACGACTCAATTACACGTAATATGTTTGTCTGGCGACGTTTTGTCTTGCTATGAATTCTCGTCAAAGAACACCTCGAGCGTTCGAGAGTAAATTTATTGTAATTAACATGATTGACTTGATTAAAATTAAGGTAGAATCGGAGTCCTCTGAAACATATCCCTACACATAATAACGTCAAGTTGATTTAATTTGGTTTATTGAAGTCGCGATTATTGGGCCAACATATTAGTCATATGCGAATTAATTATTATGTGTGGATGCGGACAAATAAATGTTGTTATCATTGTTTTTGGGAATACGGTTTTGAAATGCAGATTTATAGATAAGTTTGATGTTACGATTTTTGAACGTTTTTATTTCAATGCAAGTATATCCTGTATAATTCATATTAATAATTTCAAGCACATTAAATACACAGTGAAATGAATATATGTACGTAATGTTATAATGAGTCTCGAAGTAATGAGAACAGAAGTTTCACTTGAAGTTACCGTAAAAAATTTCTCGTAGTTAACTTCCACACAAATTATAATGATCTCTCTATTAACAACATGCAATTGATCGATTGATTACAAAAATTTGAGAAAGCACAACGTTCTCTTGAAATTCTGATCAAATGGAAATGATAAAATAATAGAAATGAATTTAAATCTGTGAAATGGTATGGAGTAATAAGTTTATGAATGCAAATTGAGGGAATAAGAAGAAGAAATATATTGAAAGGAAAACTCATGAAAGTCGAGAACCGTAAGCTTCGTAGCTTGCGATAAATCCTCGGGAATTAAGTCGTCACGAAAGCCCAGCATTCTGGTATATCAATATTCAATAGCTGTAATATAACAGTCACGAAATATGCAAGAGAGAAAAAAATCGAAAGAAAGAAAGCAGAATAAAGTGATAGAAAAATCAAGAGAAAAAACGAGAGATAGAGAATTAAGGCGGAGAAAAAACAAGATAAATAGAGAAACCAAAAACAGTGGGAGAGACTAGAGAAAAGCAGTTCAATTCTGTCCTTTTCCCGCCCTCAGTTCCCTTTTGCGATTTAAATGAAATAGAAATGGCGGTGGTTTAGATCCAGTTTCTCTTTTCACACAGCTACCTCATTTTGCATTCTATCCATTTCCATTATTTATATACCGATTGGAGTTAACGTCTTAATTACGTTTTTTACTGCCGGATATGTGCAATAGACGCATTCTGCGGCCCCTTTTTATGCAAACAAACCTTCCTTTATGAGATCGAGAATATACGTTTAATCTTTAATATTATTCAAAGAAAGTATAAGTGTGCGTCGAACGTTTAAATACCGGAATAGAAGACGTACCAGATTCTCAAATTAATATGGGAAAAATGTGATTCATTTTAAATGACTGACGTCTATTAGAGGTGTGTATTATTTATCAAGAGCCGCGGCAGCAGTTCAACGCCAAGTATTAAAAAAAGCCAGCGCGAGCCCTGCCGCACTCTTATATACTCGAATATGACGGTTTTCAGAATTTTTTTCAAACCGCTCTCACGAAGGAATGGGTTGAGTAAAAAATCTGACTGTAGAGGAGCAATTTTTAATTTATTTTTCTCTTTTCATTGATACTGTACACAATTTTGTAATTGACTGGCCAAACTCTTTCTTTTATTGGGTTTTAAACTTAATTCCCGCTGTTTGGTATGAGATGGGGTAACTAATATTATTTTCATAGAAGTAACACTAAAACTATACTGTGTTGAAGTATTGGACATAACCTGCAATGTTCAGTATTCGAGGGTGAATTCACTTGTACACACTACTTTTTTTATAATATCGAAAATGTCAGGTTCTGAACCAACGAAACAGCATATGCGGGAAGTTTTGCTTTTTTGTTTTAATTTAAGAAAAAGTGTTGCTGAAAGTCATCGCTTGCTTCAAGAAGCTTATGGTGAACATGCTCTATCTGAGCCAAGGTGCAGAGTTTGGTTTAGACGACTCAAAAGTAGCGATTTTGATCTTAAAGACAAAGAACGTCCAGGGCAGCCGAAAAAATTTGAAGATGAAGAATTGGAGGCGTTACTCAATGAAGATCGATATCAGACACTTAAAGAATTGTCTGATACATCAAACGTCACTGAAATGGCTGTTAGCAAACATTTACATAATCTTGGACTGGTTTAAAAAGCGGGAAATTGGTTACCACATCAATTAAACGAGAGACAACTCGAAAAGCGAAAAACGATTTGTGAATTGCTGCTTGAACGATGCGAAAGGAAGTCATTTTTACATCGAATCGTGACTGGCGATGAGAAATGAGTTTATTATGAAAATGCCAGGTGAACCAGGTTCATCAACGCCAAAACGCAATATTTATGCTCAAAAGGAGATGCTGTGCATTTGGTGGGATCAAGAAGGTATGATGTACCACGAGTTGCTAAAACCGGGTGAAACGATCACAGCTGTTCGCTATAAACAACAATTAATGAAACTAAACCAGGAATTGAGAAAAAAGCGGCCTGAGTACGCCAAACGTCATAACAAACTAATTTTAATCCATGACAATTCTCGGCCACATGTAGTAGAAACCGTAAAAAAGTATATAAAGCATTTCAAGTCTTTTGAAGATATCAAAAAATGGATCGATAAATGGATCGCCTCAAACCGCAACGATTTCTATTGGTGTGGAATCCATTTGTTGCGTGAAAGATGGGAAAAGGTTGTAGCTTCTGAAGGACAATACTTCGAATAAAATAGAATGTATCGTAAACTATAAATAATTTTTTTTTTATTGAAAAACAGCAAGAATTAAGTTTAGAACCCAATACAATGAAACGTATATATTTTATTTTTTTATTTTGATGTTTCTACGTATACCCTTCGCGGTCACCCAAACCAAGTACTGGCCTCACCCGAGGCTGCTTAACTTGGAAGATCCCCCGAGCCACGCACAGTCCACGCCCCCATTACTATCGATGAATAAAATCGACATTTTCGTAAATAAAATTTATTTCTTAAATGATGAAGGTAAAAAACCGAATTGACAATATTTTGAGTGATTTAATGAATTTTCGCTAATTGTTATTCAATCAACAATTTATGTTCGATCGACAATCGAACAAAACAAATTATTTTAATAATGACGATTGATTCCTCTTTGTATATCGTTAAATGTAATACGAACACTGCAAAAGAAGTGTATAATCGATAGTGCCACATGATAAATAGATGCGTAAATGAGACTCATTCAAATTTGAAGCTCAGTGAAATTATATTCGCTGTGGGTAGAAACATTGGCTGCATGCTGGGCTAATGTCTGAATATCCTCTTTCCTCGATGAACCCAACCAAACGAGCACTATGAGCAAAATAAACTCTCCCGTGGAGACAGTAGCTCCGTAGTTTGTCTAGAGTAAATATATTATAGTTTATATATATATATATATATATATATATATATGTATATGTACATGGTGTCCAGAAAATCGTGACTAAAGTCGCGTAATTGAATTTATTTTACTCGAATCATTGAATTGAATTATTCTTTTAAAGTTTGATTATCGTTTTTGGGACACCCGGTACAAAAATCTACCCCAACTACATGAATATCGAATTCAGAAATTCCTCATCCCTCGACTCGTGAAAAGTGTTTTTTTTTCTCTACTCATACATGCATTTGTTGTGTTCGGAGGTGTCGTTTCGTATTATCAGGTGAGAAATGGTTGAAAAGAGTCATAAGAATAAACAGGGATGGAAAATAAAGAAGAGCGAGAAGATTCCTCGCACTCGCAGTAATTGCCAACGTGCCTCTTCCTGGCACTTTGACTTCCGACTCTATTTTGTCACACGCAACAACCCTCGAGAGCCAGAGACTCGTCCAAGTTCACGAAACCCCCAAGCCCACTCCTTGTGTTCAGAAACACACCCCTCGATACTTCAATTCCCCCTTTCTATTTATCTTTCCTGTGGGGGATCATCGTCAACAGTCATGAAAACTCGGGCTCAACGAAATCCTTCAAACAACAGTCAAGGGCAAAGAATTATTTTTTTGCAACACCACATTCTTTCTTTCTTTAAAATCATGTCGTTTTAACCTCAATTTTCCATAATTCAATCGATCGATTCATAATAAATTTATTAATTTATCAATATTCATTACTCTATATGTTATAATAATAACTTAATAATTATTATTATTTAAAAAAAAATCGTAATTTATTATATTTACTTCGTAACATATAAAATGATAATAATTCGAATTTCTCAAACGGAGGAAATCTTTTTTAAAATATCCGTCACGACATTCAAGAATTTCGAGATCAGACGAGGGAATCTGCGGAATGTCCGTTCCAGTATACAGGCACGATGGAATTCATAGAGATTCTGAGCAACGTTATCGTGTGAGGATAAATCTTTTATGAGGATGGTTGGAAAAATTTGGGGCGTAAAAAAAAATAGTGTTCGTTTTTTTTATATATAGAGAACCAAAAATAAAGATGCTGGGAGTCACCATCTTTAATTTTGATCTTCTCTTTCACTCTTTCCATTTATATGGATATATTATACTTGTTTTCTCTCTTTCTCTTTCTCTCTGGCAACCAAGAAAAGTTATAGCCATTGGACCCCTTTCCTTAGTATTTATGAGATTGCTTTCTCGATGCTGGAAACGATTATGTTTCCTATACTCAACTACGAGTTCCTCTGTTTTCTCTCGCGGGTTTCTTCTCGCGCGAAAGACCTTCGAGATGTGGGATGCAAAACTCGTAGAGATGTGACTCTCCACTGAAAATGGGGCTTTTCTTTACGTAGACAAAGATCGCAAAACTCTTAGATCGTGACGTTCCATCGATCATTTTATTCGTGAGCTATATTTTTGCACCTCAAAAAAAACCAAATATGACCCAAAATAATGCGAAGAGAAAATTGTTCAGATAAGGCGTTCGCTCAAGTTTCGTTTGATAAAAAAAAAATTAGTAACTATAATTACTGTTGCATTCATGTTAATCGAATTTTAGTTTCCTATTTTTTATTTGTTTTTTTTTTCTCCACTTCATATTTATTTTTCATTTTGTTTATATCTTAAAATTTATTTCGAATAAACGTTTTCCGAACAAATAAGAAACGACAACAGTTTTCACAATTCGGGGCATGCCATAGTTTCGTGGCCTTTTAAATAATTTGTTAACTTTCTCATAAAGCGTGGATATTATTATTCAATCTCTCATCCAGATAAATTCTTTAATTACACCCATCGAAACACTCACATCGGTATGGACATTAGACTATAATGACCACTGATACGCGTGTAATTTTATGGTATGTTTTCCCGGGGGTATTAGTCAGGCAGTTTCAAGCATTCAGAATAAATTCGAGGGACTTGCTAGATCTCCTTTTAAACACTAAGAGAGAAACTGTGAGAAAACGGCCAGCTTCATCATCTTGGGTTATATATGCAGTCAGTAAATATCTGTATGTAATACGGTCGTTAATAAACGGTCATTTTTATTTTACGTAGCACTGATCGTTGCTTCACTGTAATATAAACTACTAAGTAGTAATACCACGAGACCAATACGACTAATGGCTAAATGTAATCATGAGCTCATCTCCAAGACAAAGTATTTCTACTTGAAAACTTTTTTTTCTACTCTCAATTTCTCGGTCTCACTTCCTCACCATTTTCTTTTCTTTACTCCCCCTATTCTCTCACTCTAACTTCATCAGAACTTTATTATGCCGCTCAGTCTTATTCCTTATCGAATCCAGTAAGCAAATCCTCGGTTGGAATGAAAGAGAATTCCGAACGGCGAAAGAATCTCACTTTAGTGTACACACATACAGTTTTATATTTTACTTTAATCCAAGATTTCTAATCAAAAAAGACGACGTTGTTCCTCGTTAATGCGTCTCTCAGCTTTCTCAATTTTCATCCATGAATGTATAACGGAATTCGTAATATTCCCAGAGCAGATAAAAATAATCCTAAAAGCCTGATTCTCGAGAAATTGACATCCTATTTGTTACGTTTAAAAAATAAAAATGACAAAATGTTGACTTCTTTAAAAAAAAGACATTTTGTCTATACAAAACCAATACAAGAGCAAATTTTTAGTTAATGTTGCCTTAACCCCTTCGGTGTGTGGTCCAAGTCAGCCTTTCGTGCCACCAGTATGTGAACAAAAAATTTCCTGCTAAAGATGTGCTGAATTTAATTTGAAGCCTTCTCAGGTTGCTAAATCTAAATACCAGATTTATTAAATTTTCAGAGATATTCGATTTTCGAAATTCAAAACTGCGGATTCGATATGGATGATCACAATTTGGAAAAAATCTTTGGATTAATATCAGAATTAAGATCCTGGTGATATTGGGGCCACTGACTCCAAATATGGCATCAGGTTTAAAAAATTCAAAATGACGCATACAAATTTAGAAAAATTGTTGATTTTTCATCGAAATATGTATCCGGAAACTTTTAATGTAGTGGAGCGAAATGCTTAGTTTGTTGATTGCGTATGAGCAGTACTATGTTTAATAAACATGAGAAGACAACCGATAATAAAAAAGTAACAAAAGTAATTCTTCAAACAGTGTAAATAGAAAATTATTTTTAAATTACATATTTTGTTAATGTGTTGGCTATTATTTCTAATTTAAAAAGTTTATTATTATATCTGCTGATATTATATTTAATATTATATATATTAGATACTTATTTTATTGAAATTTAATTATTTTCCGAATTTCAATCCGCCATTTTAGATTTCGAAAATCTGATGGCATATTCGGATGCAGCTACCTGGAAGACCCCAGGGTATTAAATTTATATGAATCCAAGAATCTTTCTAAATTTTGACCGGAGATATTGCATCCGTTTAAAATCTTTTAAACGGATTTTAAGTTTAAAAAATCTAATGCCACATTCGCATTCAGTGACCTCGACAACCCCAAGGTACTACTTTTTATATGAATCCAAGAATTTTTTTGAATTTTAATCGGCCATATTGAAACCACCATATGGAAATTTGGAAATTCAATGTCATATTCGCATTTGGCGACCCCGAAGATCCCATGGTGCTAACGTTGATATGAATCCAAGAATTTTTCAGAACCTCGATCGGCCATATTGGATCAGTCATTTTGAAGTTTGAAAATCCGATGCCATATTCGAATTCAGTGACTCTGAAAACCCCAGGGTTCAAATTTTTATATAAATATATATACTTTATATACTCTACTAAATTTTTTCTTCAGGTTTGCCATTTTCTTTCTCATAGAACAAAGTAACGAAAACTGATAAAAACAAAACTATATTTCAATTAGGTACGTATTTTCTAAAGAACCGTTACAGCTTTTGCAATGAGAAACGAAAAATAATTATTTTTTACAGCGTTAGAGTTGATGTTTTTCAGCCCCCTGTTCCTCAAGTTGTCAGGGGACTGAGACCGGGGGACTGAGATTTTTTCAGTTTTTCTCCAAAAAACATAATAATACAACATTTTTTTGAGAAAGTAACGAATTTTATGTCTCAATGCAAAAGATTCGAGAACAATAGCACTAAAAAATAATTTGGTTATAGAACATTTTTTTACATAAATACTGACCAGGGGACTGTTGGGCTGCCGGACGGTGATACAGCCTCGCTCGCAAAGGTCTCTGTGCCGAATGAAAAAAGCGAGGGATGAAAAGAATACGTGTACTATTACGTTAACTTTACTCCATACTTCACGTTGCTAAAGCGGCACTATCGCCTGCATAGTAAGCCTCAATATTTTTAACGTATTTCGATTTAGCAGGGGACTGATAGATAAATCGAGGGACAAAATTCAGTGAAGTAATTTTGGAAGTAAATTTAGATTGATGCAATAATTATTTGTTATTTAACGAAGTAAAATTATTATAGATAACTATTTTGCTAAAAAATTTGCCTTCAATACTATGATGAAGTTATGACTTGAATTGTTTACTTGGATTAAAAAAAAAGGACACGCCAGGGGACTGAGAATTTGACACTTTAAAGAGTATTTTCTACAAGAAAAATATTTCAGATCCTGGTCATTTTGAGTATTCAGGTTGAAACAGTTACGATTAACTGTTTTGACTTTAAATTAATCCGAGGTAAATATTCAGAAGAGCAACTTTTCCGAAAAATGGTGATAGAATTTTTTTTTCTTTTCTATTAGTTAATAGGCATGTCTAGTAATGATAATCCGTCGGGGGAGCTTGAAATTTTTTCATAGAACTTGGTTTTTTTAGCAAAAAACTAATTATTCAATTTTAGCATTTTTCCAGTTTTCGGGCATTATAGGCATCATTATAACATGAATATACGTACATATACACAATTTTCATTAATATTTATGTCCAAACAAATTCATAGATATGCGTTGAATTTCAAAATATATGTATTGACAGTTCTACGAATTTATTTTCAAAACAAATTCACAGCGTATGCTGTGTATTCATTTTCAAAACAAACTTTATTTTTTTATGTTTCGACATTTTTTTATGTTTTTTTGTTTTTTATCTCTCTTGGTATCTTATCTTTTACAACTCTTTCTTTTGGCATCTCCATAATTTTTTATGTTTCGACAAAGTTGCCAATTTGCCACTCTCTGAACACTTTATTTGCTCTGCTGTAATATCGTGATTTTGTAAAAAATTAATATGCTTTTGTAAAAAAAAATAATAAAATTTTGTAAAAAATCATTAAAATTGTTTGTTTGTTTGTTTGGAGTTTTTTTTGGGGGGGGGGGGGGGGATGTCTGCGTTAAATATGATAGGAAAAACGTGACAATCGAATTTTATATTTTTTTGTTAAAAAAACAATGTTATATGCGGAAATTTCAACCTCCCCCGACTAATTATTATTAGTAGGCATGTTCTCCAACTGATGTGAAAGAAAAAAAAATGTTTTCATTATTTTTTGAAAAAGTGGCTCTTCTGAATATTTACCTAATCCGATTTGTTAAAAACTAGTACGCAAAATATGTTGTGCCGCCGAAAATTCCCTCGTTTGTAGAATCACCCAGATATATTATTGATTATTTACAAAATGACAATTTTATAGCAGCAGAAGAAGCAAAAGTTTAAATTGAACTCATCGCGTACGCTGTAAATTTGTTTTGAAAATGAATTCGTATAATTGCGTATACGCGTATACGTATACGTATATGTATGTTATACAAGTAATGCCCGCAATGCGAATAGAAGCGAAAAAATGCCAAAATTGAAGTTTTGGTTTTTTGTAAAAAAAAACAAAGTTCCATGGGAAAATTTCAAGCTCCCCCGACTGATTATCATTATTAGTCATGCCTATTAACTGATAGTAAATAAAAAAGTTATCGTCATATTTCGGAAAAGCCCCACTTCTAAATATTTAGAATATTTTTATATTTAGAAATAGGCCAAATTTTTAATTAGTGAACGGCGAAAAATGTTCATCTCTTTTTTTCTCTTCCACACAATGTGATAGAGCTGATATGTAGGAGCTAGAAATTTGTCCAATTTAGAATTTGGTTTTTTTAAAATTTATTCGAGAGTCAATACAATACCGGCTTATTACGTTTTCAGGTGGGACAGAAAAACTGTAACCAGGTAAAGTGGAGAAGAATCGGCTAGTAACGGTGGAAAACAGTGAGAAGAAAAATGAAAAAAAAAACTATGAAAATTAAAAAAAAAATTGTGTCCGTTGTCGCTGCAAACCCGTGACTCGACTAGAAAAATGAAGAGCGCGATTGGAGTGAAATTCCTATCCACACCACCTCTTTTTTGTTCTTTCTCTCGCTCTCGCGTATGAACTGACATGAGAGAACTCGCAGTCGTTTTCACATATTTGCAAATCCATCCGGGGACGCCTGAGGGGGTCATCCAATGCGAGTGGTGAATGAAATTCGGCAGAAAAAAAGCCTGATTAAAGTGGAACGTGGAAGCAAACACAAAGAGAGCGGTGGCACAAAATTCAGGGAGGCTCTCGAAAGAGAAAGAGAGAGAGAGATAGAGAGAGAAAAGGTAAAAAAGGGAGGCAGATTGTGCGTCGAGGACCAACAAAATCCTCGATTTTTCAAGCCACTCGTGCACGAGAGAGTCTCGCTTCCCGTTATATTCACCGGTGGTTTAACGGACACGTAGAATTTCGGTTTTTGGAGAGAGATATAGAAAAAGAGAGAGAGAGAGAGAGAAGAGAGAAAAACAAACGGGGAGAAGATATATCGATAGACACGTATAAACGTGGACATGGAAGAGGGATGCTGTGTCGAGAGGAAGCCAGGATCAATTTATGTATCGAAATTCTCTCCATTCTCGAGCAAACAGTGTGAAAATCGCATGGCAAATCCTTCGTGGTCCACGCCACAAATCCTCTTACCCGTCACGTCATATACTTGCTGTATATGTATACGTTTAAACGTATATGTGTATATAAGTATTTACTAAAGACGAATCGCGCTCGAATAGATATAATACAAAATCCGAGATCGGCGATGAAGCGAGAGGATTTGGTCCAAGCGTTCGTGGAACGATCCACGGATTCCTACTCCCACATATTTCTCAAAAAATAAAAACTCCGGCGCACCATATCTAGCAAATCCTCCTCGAGATCCTGCTTAAATTCTCTTATCCATCGAAATTTATCGTTCCATCTTGCAGAATCGCCAAGAGTCCTCCTCTTCGAGCAAGATAAATGACTTTAATCATTTTAGTCAAACACCATTTTGTTTTTATACGTAGTTTCGGTTAGGATTCATTTTAATGAAAGAAACATGATTTATTGGGTTGATTAGATACAGTCTTAAAACATCCTGGATAAGCGTGACGGAACTGAGAAGAGAGCGGCGGATAAAAGTAGTCGTAGAAATGAGAAGCACTTTCTAGGGTTCATTTGCTGACTGTATGTATACGACGTTTCCTCTTAGCGATGTTGTACATTAATTGTATAGAGTGTCTCGAAAATACCACTCAAATTCACAAAATAGAGGAATTGTTAAATTCTGAAGGGATAACTTCTCCGCTTTTTTTTCTCCGACACATCCTTGATGAGATATTAATGACAGCGAATCCGCTGCGCTGGTACAATTCGATAAGCGAGTTGAACCTTCTAGCCTTAGCAAACAGCATATCGCGCATTATCGCTTAGCGCTCACTGCACCCACTACTTATGGGCGCATCGGATTGGCTGTTTAATTAATATCTCCTCAACGATGCATCGGAAATTAAAATGGCCGAGAACTTTTCTTTTTAGGTTTACACGATCTTCTAGTTCTGTAAATCTTAACCTCGATATGTAGGACATCCTGTATATTGTATATAAACACACACTATACAACACGGAGAGCTTCACCATACTAATATACGTATACCTATCTAGTTTATAATCTGAGAAATGAATTCCCAAGGCCTTTTGCGTTTGGATTCATAGTGAAGAGACGGCGGGAGGTCCGCGAACGTCGGGACCTCACATGGAGAAGCACAATGGGAGTTCTCTCTCTTTCTCTCTCTCGCTATTAGGCCATAGCATGTCTTTTTTCTCTATGGTTAGTGAATGTAGCTCTCCAAATCTCTGATTTTCTCTACCCTCATGGTCCATCGAGTTTGGAGAGTTATCCCTTCGAGCAGCTGAGATGAAGAGAAAGAGGAAAAGAACGTCAGGCCGAAGAGAAAATGCAGTTTCCGCGTTGTCCTCGCGTGTCGCGATGTCGGAGCACCGACATGCCGACGATTTGGGTCTCCGGCCACCCACAACTTTTCTCTTTCAATCTCACCGGTGTCATCCTACTGGCTCTAACGGAATTACGTAGGCGCCATGGTTCGCCCACAATTTATATCGTCGCAGAGAAAGAGAGAGAGAGAGAGAGAGAGAGAGAGAGAGAGAGAGAGAGAAAGAAAGAGAGATGCGAGATAAAGAGAGACAGTGAAAATGGGAGAAAACGAGAAAAAATAGAGGCAAAAAAGAATGAATCAGGAAGAGGATGTGTTAGAATGAGGGGAGAAGTGAAATGAGACTACACGTATGAAAAGGGGTGAGTTAAAATATACACAGGGTGCTCAAATTAAAAATGCTGGCGGCAGCGTAACTTTCAACTCTCATAACTCGAAGAGGTCTTTATAAAAAATTCATCAACCGTAGTGTTTTGAAAAGCTCTCGAGAGAAGCTGCGAGAATATGTCCCGAAAGCTGAAGGTCACTCTCGAAAAATTCATAATCTCTTTCACGTGACCTTAATTTAAATTCCGAAGGTCAAATTGGAAAATCCCGTTTTTCACTTGAAACTTTTATACAGAAGGTTTTTTTGTATATAATCTGTCTTTCATAAATAAAAATTTGTGATTTTTTACACGATACACCCTGTATGTAGAAGTATGTAGAACGAATGAGGAGAAGAGAATGAGAAAACTGAGATGAAACGTGAATGAGGAGTATGAGAGGCGTGAACCAACCGCGATATTGCATTTTTTCCACAAGATTTATACCGGTTACTACAATGAACTCGTTATCCGACGATTTAACCGAATCACCAACCCTGACAGGCTCCCTCAGAACTTAAGGTGAGATTGACTCGATTATTATTGGACAAGGGATTTGCGAATACCAGCATTATTCCGCAGCAACACAACCTTCGTTGCGATTAAAAAAGTCTTATGATGTTGCGATAAAAAAAAATAGATAATCTCGCTCAACCAACGAATGTGTCGTGTGCAACAGCATCTATTATTTTATAAAGAAATACACATCCCTGATTTCAGTACCCTGTATTTCTCGTAAATATTTTTTACGTAATTTTTTTTTACGAAATTAAAAAACAATAAAGGCTCCATTTTATTACTATAATTCAATGAAAGATTGATTGACTGATAATTAATTAACAGAAAAATGTCTAATTAGCTTGTAAATTTTTATTCGAATCTGAATAAAAACAAACACAAAAAGCCCAGCACGTCCATGGAGAAATTTAATTACACAAAATTTGTAAAGAACATCGGATTGTAAAATGTGTGCACGAACCTGACACTTTAACACTGAAACGTACATAATGCACTATCTATTATCGTTCATCTAATCCCACAATATACGTACTATAAAACGAGGGTAGAGTCCTGTTATAACGTATCGTATAACTAAAGACCGTCGGGAGAGAGAAGAAAGTATACGTCGGAGAATATAAAAAAAAATGTAGACAGAAAAAAAATAATGAACGATAGTTGATAGACCACAGAGTGCACTTCGTGAAAGTCAAAAAATGGCAAACAACACACTCGAGAGTAGTAAATGTGTCTACACACGTTCTCTACCGAGTAATGCACATATTTATGTGTACATATAGCTGTGTGTATGTACGTGTGTGTGTACGTACGCATGAATATCACGTTGTTCCATTCGCGACTACTTAACATGACAATAGATCGTAAAATATGATACCTAGAGCTCTCGCTTCTGTTATATATAAATATATACACGTGTGGATACGACATATCAACCGGTAACAAATGAAAAGGCACACATTTTCCATTGAAAACGTTATGAAATGTGGATTGCGCCCTTTTATTTATCAACCGTTGATATATCTTTTGCAGAAAAAAAAATCTACGAGCAGAAATCTATGGGGAGTCCTACAAAAGCTGCACTCAAGATTTAGAAGGTCAGTTGCTTGTGAAATTACGAACAGAAAAGTTTTGAACTATTTTCCTTTTCAATAAATATTTAATAAGATATTAATTGATTAGTGATAACCAATCCAATGCGTTCATAAAAATGAGTATGAAGTGGGGAAAGTGATCCTTGCCACTTCTCATCAGCGCACTGGATTGGATCGTAACTTCATTAATCTATATCTCATCAACGGTGCGCTGAGATGAAAAATAACTTAGGACATTTCTTCTCAGAATTTTACGATCTATTTATCCTGTAATTCTTGGGGTTAACTTTTGACACACCCTGTTTATTTCTCAGCTGACTAGAATACTGGCCGAAGCACGTATTTTTCCTTCGCCAGACAGTGATGGAGAAAATATAAGTATAAAAGTGTCGTTCTACTGCGTATAGTTCTTTGCAGAATGAAATATAAGGAAGGGAATAAAGGAACGAGGAACAAGAAAAAGAGAAAAAAAAGCAGAAGAGCAAGGAAAATGGGGAATAAAAGACGAGACGAGTCGAGGGTCGTGTACTTTCTGACCCGCGAATGATGAAAATATAAAATTTCGCGTAACTGTATCAACCCAACAATCGATTCTTACGAGTTCATCTCTCCTCATTGCTAATATTCCGTGTAGAGCGAGTTACTTCCTAAAAATTTGTAATTTTATATCGCCTCAGCTCTCATCCACAAAAGATTGTAAGTCGTGTGACTGTTTGCAAAAAGCTACGTTCATTGTGTAATTTTGTATTTCATTGTAGTACCATAGGATAAATTGTACTATAACGATTCTAAACGCCCTCTTCTTAAGCAATATAACGATTCTGATCGCTCAGACGATAGGGAAATTGAGCGAATCACCTTCGGTCAACGGTCACCTACAAATAGTCACCTACGATAAACTTTTACTCACTTCGTGTCTTGTGTATTCACGTATTTGATATTTTAGGTGAAAGAGGACGGTTCGTACGAAAATAAAATAAACGGAGCTGCATCTATTTTTAAGGAAATGAGATTTATAAAAAAATAATAATAATTGAATTGCATTATGCATTAAATTATTCATTCGGCTTTGCGTTACATAAATTGTACTTTATTGTTTCAAAATTTTCTACTATTTTATTTGAATAAAAAATCCAGATATATATTCGCCTCGATCAACCCGCAAAAGCTTTGAGAGGCTTAGGGGTTGATAGGGCGACTGGAAACTTTGGAAGGGGCGAAGAAGGTGAACGTCGACGACAAGGTTGCGAGGTGGTTGTACAGAGAGGGTTCGTGTCAGAAGCCACTTAGCCCCATGACGAACTCTGCCTTCTATGAATATAAATAGATATACATACAATAAAACGATCGTATCCACAGACATACACAAACAATACTCACTTTTTTTAAATTGTTCTCTTTCTTTCCCTTTCATTTCTTATCTTAATGTGTCGTCGTTCAGTAAGCAATTGATAGCGTTATCTCGAATGCTCATAATATTGATAATTACAATGTGAAATTGAATTGAATTAACGCAGAGAAATGTTCGATTTATTTAAATAATTGTGGAGCATTAATTACATTTTTTTATTCACAAATGAACAATCTACGAAAATCAATGAATTTTATTCATCTGAATGATTAAAATTCATACAAACGTTGGACGATCAAATGGCTCTGTAATTAGCTTGGTTCTCCAATAAATCAGATAAATGAATGCAAATCCGATAAAACATATTCCTGATAATAGGAAACTTTCAAGATTCATTCCATTTTACATTCCATTACGTTACAAGTCGTTCTCATATTAAACAAAGTTTCCTCAAAAAGAAAACTATGCTCTAGCAGTAAGCAATTAATACAATTTTTAGAGTTAATGAGTAAATACAAGAATTCAACTGTCATAAAAAAACTTTATTCTATGAATTCAATTTTTAAAAATTTTCATGGCTCTAATAATCACTTTATAGTCAATTCCGTTTTATCTGAAACTCACCAGTACGTATTTTTCCTCTGTTTCGTATTATCGCAAATTACATTTTTCTCCGACTATGACAGACTCGATAAAAATTTATTTATTTTTTTTATTCTTTTCTCGATACGCACGTTTCTCGCGGGGTCGCTTTTTTCTCGCTCGTACACACGTAAATGCGGGTATGACAGCTGTTCTGGGTAGGGAGATTATTTTCCATTGTGAATCTCTCGTGGCAATCGAGGGCAAGAATCTCTCGCACATCGCTCGGAGAAGCTGAGAGGTTGTGAGAAGGCGAAACGACACATGGCTTCGAGAATTATATTGCACGAGAATGAAGCTCGCAACTTTATAGCTGCAACAAAATCTGTCTCCCCCTCCCCTTTTTTCCCGGATACAATCTTTGATTCATCCCGTCTATACGCTATGGATGAGAGTATAAATGGCGAATATTGGCGATAAAAATTGACGTGAACGAGACGAGATTTCAGACTTGAAGGACGATGAGTCTGGTAGAATTTTCTTTTCAATTCTTTCCTCATCTTTTTTCATTTTTCCTTTTTTGCATTATTATTTATTTTCACTTTTTTTCTATTGTATAGGTTTAACGTGATTAAGATCCGGTTGTACACGTACCAGAAACGGAAGCCTCTCGTCCGCAGCATTCTCTGGACCGAGATTTATCAGGCGGCACGAATTTGAGCGGTTCGCGTCCATCCATCATACTCGCCAGGCGGTTTCTGTCCGGATATTTTCGTTCTCTCTCTATTTACACGTACTCCCCTCGCCGGATAAAACGACCCGGCGACTCTTCGTACTTTTCCCCCCTTTTTTCATCCCTCACTTCTCACACCCCTACCGGTTTCTCGTTCGCCTTTTTTTTCCTCTTCTGTCATTTCTCTCTTCTGCTCGTTCACGATTCCCGCGGTCCTTGGAGCCGACGAATGCATCCTTTTCACTACAATAGCGCAATCAATAGCTCATTCTCTCCTCGTTTTATTCGTATATATTCTCGTGTATAGAATTCGTTGTCATATTTCCCGCTCGAGACTTTTGTCCTTACGATGCACATAACAGCCGATTCTCAGGCGTGCTGTCTCTAACTTTGTGCATATCTATATATACTAAATATACAATTGTATATGAAAAAATAGGCAGTTCGCTACAACGTAGTTATGACATAAAATTATTGATGCTAGAAATAATAGACAAAATTAATATAATAATAAAATAACAATAATAAGATAATGTTTTATTTAAAAAATTATGTGACTGATACAAAAAGTTAATGTAAATGAAATAATTAAGTATAAAAAAATGAAAATAGTGAATATAACATCTGTATCATAAATATACAACCAAATGAAATGTTGAAGTGATTCAGGGAGATGCCAAGACGTCTGAGAATGAAAGATGGTGGAGAAGAGCCGAGACATTGAACGAGAGGAAGAGAGAAATATCTCAGGAATGAGAATAAAAGTAAGACCGAGAAAGAAAGAAAAAGAGTAAGTGCGAGCAGTATAAGTATACATACGAAGGCTATTTATGCGAGCTTGGCGGGTTCGAGGACATGGACGTCACACGAGCACGGGCGAGAACTACTCGAGTGAGTTCGAGGGCGGAACTCTCAAAAGGTGCGAGACCTTCTTCTTTCCTTTTCTACTTATTCTCATCCTTCTATTTCTCTCATTTTCAACGACTGCATTTAAATGTATTCAAAGTGCTTAGACACGCGCACACATGCACATATATGCCTATATGCGCAAATGATATTTAGGGATTCGAAGCAAATGAAAATATTTCAATGTTTGTCACGCGCGAAATGCCACGGAAAACCATATAGGGCGCAGAGGGTCCCGCATTGCGCACATGGTAAAATTTTACTCGTGATTTCTCTCAATCCTTTCAGACTTTACTATATACTTATATTTATATGTAAGGAACGAGACGGATGCACGCCTCGCCCGATTTAATGACTCTCTCGTGTCTTCACTTCTGTCTATACATATATATAAGAGCACGCTTTTGTCGGGACATTCGAGGCATTTAGTCTCAAATCGCAGAAGCAGCAGCAGCCAAACAAGAGACTATGGATCTCACGTCTTGTCGTCTCCTAGTTTCAACATGCGAAGAGCCGGCTCACGAAGTCGATACGTCGACGAGAGTCACGAGCCAAAACTTGGGATGCTGAATCGAGAAAGAGAGAAAAAAAAGACGACAAATATATAGATGTATATGTATGGGATTTATCGTGACCACCACAGGCAAATACACAGCTGGACCAGCGGATTCTAATATCATTTTTCTCGTTTTTTGTCTTCTCCTTCCTTCTCCCTTTCTTCTGCTTTTGTTACTCTTTTGACTTTACTGCAAGCAATTTCTCGTCTCTCCTCCTTCCTCTCTCTATCTCTCTTTACAAGTACCTTTTGTCAATAATCATGTACATACGAGAGTAAAAAAGAAATCAATCAATTCGTTTGGGAATAAATTTCAATCAATTTGAGTATTATCTTTTAGTTGAAGTGAATAGTTATCTCTATTGCTTTCGTTACGTTTTTTATTCTGTGCTAAGCTAAGTCGAGGTCGAGTATTACCTTCAACTATTTTTTAACCGAAAAAATGTAATTGAAATTGTATTTTTTTAAATTAATGATATTCGTCGCACTTTTTAAATTTTAATTGAGAATCTTATTGATAAAATTATTTATTACGAATGTCAAATTTTTTACCGGAATGAAATAGTATCGGTTCGGTGTATCATAACCATCCATCAATTTTTTAAATAAGAAAATTTTAATTGTACGTAAATCTTTGACGAATTTTCATCGAGTACGCCTTGTATGCGAATCTTATTTTCTCGCAATATTGTGTAAACGGGATTGAAACACGCGAGAAGACGATGAAACGATCTCCGCACTTCAGTGTTTCTATAAATATGAGCAGGACAAACGCTTTGCACGAAGGAGGAAAAAAAGAAAATATTCACGTGTCTGGCTATTCGCCACTTGGGATTATTTTGCATGTGGTAATGTTTCTGTACCATTTTCAGTGTTCCCGTTCTTTATCCATGAAAAAATCAATTTGTTATCGATTTGTATTTGATCAATAAAAAAAATTCAATATATTATTGTAATTATTTTATTAATTATAAAATAAAAAACGCCGTAACCAAAGTAACCTCGTAAAAAACTATTAAGGCAGCCCAAAATAAATTTGGGACCCGTAAGGGCCGAAATGTGGATTTCCTATTAGGGACTTTCACGCCACAGCCAAACAAGGTCCTAGTAGGGGAATAACAGGGCTGGTTGAATTTACAAGAAAAGGCTTCAGTGTGAAAACTTATTGAGGGTCCGGACGGGCATTGTCAAGGTAGCCTTAAGGCCTTACATACGTCCAGAATTTTCAAAAAATCGATTTTTTTTTACAGATTATTATTCTCTATAGTTTTAGGCGTATTTCTGTGTAAGTCGATTGTACAAATTCCCCATAGATCGAAAGTTATTATAGAAAACGTGACTGCCCAACGAGAGTCTGATGCGCGCAGGTAGATGTCTCGAGCGAAACCTACTTGAAACTTTAAATGCATTTTTCTCAAAACTACTTTTTCTGGCACGATCTGCATGATAACTCATACAGTTTTTAATATTTTTTGATGCTTTTTTTTTAAATATTCGAAATTGTTTATAGTCTGTCGAGTCGGATTTTTGATGTTGTGATTAAAAAATTTTATAAACATAATTAAAGTGTGACATTTATGACACAAAATGCACACTTTTTTTTAAACTGCCGTAAATTGCCAAAATTTTTCGAATTTCAAAAATCCGGCTTGACAGACTATAACTACAACTTTATTTTACAAGATTTTTTTTACGTTTTGCAGATCCATCAGCATTTCAAGAAGAAATGATGCAGACCGTGGAGCAACTTTTTTTTCATAGTGCTTCGGGAAACATGATTTTTTATGTTGTAATTTATGAAAAAAAAAGAAATAAATTTTTTTATAAAGTTTAAATACTAATAAACAATGTGTAAAAATTATTTTTATTAATTTCTATTGCTATCTCTTCTAAAAACAGTTTTTCTTTTAGCGCGTTTTAGGCGCTGCTGGACGTATGTAAGGCGTTAAATTTATCACCCTAATGCTGCCAGGCCAGAATCCGATCGGGAAATATCAGGGTCGTCAAGATTATTAAAAAATGATGCGTTTGAGTTAAATTTTTGAGGATCTAGTCCGTCTTCGTCAGAGTAGCTCTCATTAAAATAAATTGTAATATTTAATATCAAAACTGATGTGATTTCCTCCGATTGGACGAAAAATCTGAATCTGCTTTTTTCATTTCAATTCACAGGCAAACGTATTTTTTTTAACCAATAAAGCTTATTTTTGCAACATCGAATATATTCAGTTGTTTACAGACGATTAAAGATAGTTATTTAATATTAAATAAATAAAAAAATAATCATTATTATTGCATATTAATAATAAAATATGAACCGTAATTATATTTATTATTACATTAATTATATAATAATAATATTATTCTATGTACTTTTTATTAATATAAATTCAATTCATTATCGTTTATACTTGATATCATTGTTATTGTTAATTGGCATTCAAGTTTACTGTGACTATTTCTGTCTTACTGTGAGAACTCTGTCACTTATAGATTCATTAAATATACTGTGTAATAATGTACATGATGTATCTGCAGCGTATGTTTCATTTTTAAACCGAAATTTTTCAATTAGATAATAGTATAACGGGTAGCGTGCGTGCGCGTTGGGTCAAAGATCAATAGGTAGGTGGAATCGAATTCCGATGTAGGCGAGAAAATTTTTCCGCTCAAGTTAATATCCGCAATAATGCAAATACTGAAATAAGATGAACTATGATCAGATATGCAATTCTAATCATAAAAAAAATATTTTTATAAACATTTATTTTTTGCTCAGGCTTCAACAGGACTTCCTTTAAAGGTCCCAACTTTTTGCCCGGTTGGGCCCTCATTGACAAAGTGTGACCGGCCCGCAAGAGGCCTTTCGGGTTTCCAGATTGGGGCCCTAACAGAGTAAGGGAAAAATAATCAGGGCCTAGCCAAGGCGATAACTGAATTTCCACACGGGTAATCGTAATTAGTGACTAAAATTGAATTAGTATAGCATGTTTTCATTATTACACATTTAAAATAAAACCATGATATTTTTATTTTTAGTATTATTAGCTATAATTGCAAATGAATTATTACTTTGCGAAAATTAAGCGCTAAAACCCGATAAATTATAATATTATAAATTTTGACGTATTTTCATTAATCATCAGCAGCTCCAAAATCCGCGTTGATGTAATCTAGCATGAAATATGGCAGAAATTATGGTTGTACATACATAAACCACCGGCAGTGTATAAATAATAATTGCATTTCGTTGGGTATAGTTCATCTGCTAGATATTTTAGGTGTGTCACGTCGAGATAAATACGTGTATAATAAATAATACATACCGAGTGAATTTACGTAGTGTAGCTGATAGGAATAGTGGAAGGGGGAAAAGAGGGCAAGGGGGAAGTGGGAAGAGCGTTAGAGTCCGACACGTGCGAAATTGGTGATATCCTGATATCAATTTGTTAACCACGGCTGCCGGACTATATTGGCCGCTGGTGCGAACCAAAGCCTGAGCTTTCGTGCATATAAATGTCCATACATTTACGCATACATGGTTATAAGTATATTAACACGTATACATACACAGTGATTCAAAAATTCGAGTCGAAGATTCATAGGAGAAGTAAATCGAGAGATTCTAAACTGAAATCTTCGTAGTTACTTTTCTCTCTAATAACGACAAGATAACTTTAGTCGATAACCAATCCAGGGAGTTTTTTAGCCTGTGCAAACAGGCCCGTACGTTGTGACTCCTTCGATAAACACTTTCACTTTCAAAGTGGAATCTCATCGATGCACCAAATTGTCTAATACTCCTTCCATCAATTTCGCCTCAGAGAGACAAATAGCTAAAGGCTTTCCACTTTCAACTATTATAATTTATTCTCTCTGTGAATATTGAGTTCCATTTTTGATACACGCTGTATATGCTGGTGTAAGCGTCTACTGTTCACGTACGATGCAAACACAGATCGAGCTTATTCTGAGTAACGCATGTATTCCATTATGAGGCGGCAGGGCGGGAATGACTAGAGTAGGGGAATTGTGGGGAAGTACCACAATGAAGCCGCAGCGAATTTCCGGTCACCGGCGTTGCGTCCGAGACCGCGAGACTGTGAAACGCGCTAAATACACGAACGTGACCGAAGTCGCATCCCACGTAGAGCTTGTATTAGTGGACACCCATATTATGTGTACTACCGAATGTCTCACTATGTATGTATGTTTATAATGTATATTTAACTTGTACATTATTATTGGACTTCCTAAAGGCAAAAGCTCACTCCCCCTGGGTCATTTAATCCATTGAGCTTTGACTGTTATAACCTTTTGCTTCTTGCCAATCGATATCTGCTTCACTATATATATATATTGTCACCGGCGATAGTCCGATTAACGTCATACAAAACTTACACTGATAGAAGAATACCCAAGAGAGTACTGTACATCTGATTATCGTAAATAGAATGATCAGTAAATTTCAACTACTAAAATTTATGGACTTGTATATTCCATAAATATGTACTACGGATTTTATTCGTGGAATTCTTGAAATAAAAACGGGTCCAATCTCTGAAGATTCATTTATAGTAATTTCATTAAAATTTACATTATAATGCCATTATTGTCGATGGTAGTCGAGCAACTCTACTCTGCACAAAAAAAAATAGTTTCGCCGAGATGCTCGCCGAGAGTTCCGCATGCTCTGCTTTCTGGGACTTTTTTGAATCGGTTTCGACAGCCTCGCCGAGACTCTTTCCAAGACCTATGAATTATTAACGAATCTCGCCGGGACTCTTTCCAAGACTTTTATGAATTATTAACGAGTCTTGCCGGGACTCTTTCCAAGACTTTTTCAAATTCTTTTTCGACAGTCTCGCTGGGACTCTTTCCGAGACTCTTCTAAATTCTTTTCGATAGTCTCGCTGAGACCCTTTCCGATACTTTCTATCTAGCCATGAATCTTGGATATAAAAATCTATCCGAGATTCATGGCGCGATTTTTTGGGAATCGTTGCGATATATTGCATAGTCTATACACAGTTTAAAGATTAAGAGATAGAAAAAACATCCGATAATCCGATTCTTTCAGGCAAGACAAAATGTTGGTATTGATCGGAATAAGATCAAACAATGCGATCAGTGCCGCGATTTTTTATACCGAGATAAAACTCTAACTGGACTATATAAGAATCGGGTAGGCTATACGAGGACGCGAACGACAGCAGCTCGATGCCGCCTACCGGCCGGAAAAACAAAAGTTTGCAAAGCTTCCAATTTTACTCTACAGGTGGCCTTCTTTCGCGTCCACAGATAGTCCGCCCGATTTCTATATAATCCCGTCGGGATTTCGACTTATTATTATCAAATCACAGGCTATGGTCTGCTCCCAAAGACCAAAGACGTTGCAGCCAATGCACTTTGTTTTGCCTTGAAATGATATAAAAATTTTTTTTCAGATCCAATGTCATTTATTATCACCATCAATCAATGTAAAAAGAGAAAAAAGTTTCGGGAAATCTCGCAAAGAGTCTCGGCGAGATTGTCGAAAAAGACTTTAGAAAAGGCTTAGAAAGAGTCTCGGCAAGACTCTTCAAAAGAAGTTCGAAAAATCTCGAAAAGAGTCTCGGCGAGACTCGTTAATAATTCATAAAAGTCTTGGAAAGAGTCGCAGCGAGATTCGATAATAATTCACAAGTCTTGGAAAGAGTCTCGGCGAGACTCAAAACCGATTGAAAAGAGTCTCGGAAAGCAGCCCGCGTGGGACTCTCGGCGAGCGTCTCGGCGAGAATACTTTTTTATTGCGCGAGACCTTTCACAGCTTTACTCTATAACAACTACGTTCTTAAAATCTCTATACTAATATACATCAAATCTCTGACCTTTCGCACTAAGTGTACCACGGCTGATTTAATGACCGTTTTCAACATAGAGTTCAACAGGGATACACGGAGGGTTAATACCTTTAGTGCTAACTTGTCTACTTTGATATTTAAAATGAGAGATGACAAAGGAAAGGGTATGTTGAAGTGTAGGAAATGTTGTGTATTCTAGAGTATAGATGTTTAACGGTGTGTTATTAAGTCGAGCTGTAAACAGTAGAGTTTCTGTACTGCGTTAACGCATTGTTGACTTTTTGTTGACTTTCTGTCGACTATTCACCAAAATATTTGAAGTGTGAATCCATATTTGTTCCAATGAATACTTTTACAAAATAAATATTCAAAAAAAAAAAAACAAATACGTAGACAAAGTATTTGATTATTGCAGCCGGAAAACATTGCTTATATAGGATTGAAAAATTCGATGGTAAATTTGCACATTGACATTCTAGGAAAAGAAAAAAGAAATTAAAAAGAGGATTCCAAAGGAACATGGTTGGAAGCATCGAAAAAGTCGGGGAACACGACATATTGAGCCGGAAATGGTATATTCTAGTTTCGAGTAATGGTACGAGCTACAGTCGAAGTGAAAATTGCTCTCGGGCACAAGCAAGGAGAGGACGTTGAGATTCGTAAAAATGTACTCGAATTGTACGACTTTTTTGGTCTGTATATATAAATATGTATACACACACGCACACATTCGACATCCATATGTATGTCACTCCTGCTGATGCGACAAGTTGCGGAGAAGCTTTTTGACGTTCTTCGCTATTTCAGAGAGTTGCAACTCGATGATAAAAAGAGGATAGAAGGTATAGAAAGAGAAAAAACCGAAGTACATAAAGGAGTCGCGTGGAAGTATTTCGTATGACATCTGTTCGATCATATTCGAACACACGCCTGTCGAAGCACCAAAAACCCTTTCTATTACATGTTTGTTCCATATATATATATATCACACGTACGAGACTTTTCTATGTTCTACTTCCACGTCTGTCCAGTTCTCCTTCCAAAGCTTTTGGGCGAGTTCGAATAAGAGTTTGCCCACCGAGCGAAACGATTGGAAACCATTTTCGCACGCGAAACGATGAAAGTGAAGTAATTTTTATCTCGATTAAATAAAATGATTTAAAATGTAATTTTATTAAAACAGATACTTTGTAAAATTGTCATTTTAATCACGTTAAATTTTCTCACTATAAACGTATTGTACAATTTATTTTTTAATTATTCAACAAGTTAAATTGAATTGTTGAAGTATTTTTTGAGTGTAATAATAAATTTAAGTGAAAAAAATCTTTCCAATCAAGGTATATCGGAAAAGGAAATTCCCAAGCATTTATAGTGATTTTTGGTAAGTTTAACATCAGTCTTTGACATTTCAATCGACGAAATCTGCATACACGTTGTATCTATATAATATTTCATTATGATGATACGTGCTAAGCTTTTATGTGTGTCGCGTGTGTGGTTGCGTCTCGTTCGTTGCTCCCGGAAAGCCTCGATTCCGTGCTCCGTGCTTCCTAAACGAAAATTGCTCCTGCAGTACAGCGGTGACCTTATGGTAACACAAAACATGAAAAGAGAGTAAAACGAAAAGAAAAAGATCGAGGGTGAAAAAAATTGAGTAAGGGACATGGTCAACCATTCGACCATTGATTGAGGAAAATTGATTACTTGGTCCATTATGCCTTGAAAAACTCATAAGGCAAACCAGAAATAAAAGTAATTCATACAACGTATGTGATAACAACAAAATAAAAAATACCCGAAAAACGATAATAAAACAGATCACATTACCAATACTACTAACACTCTATTATTCATTGAAATTAATATGCTGCGATTAATTGCATCACGATTATTATAATTAGTTATTGTTGAGTCGTTTTTTTTGCGAGTATGTTTAAATTTGTACTGTATAGGGCATTGTACATATTATGATTATTATTATTATTATTATTATTATTATTATTATTATTATTATTATTATTATTATTATTATTATTATTATTATTAGCATTATCGTGATACTCATTAGTATTATAATCAAGACAAGCCGGATTTGAATTACAATTATAAAGTAAATAATAACAATAAAGGAAGAAGAGAATTTGACTGAGGCAAAATAAAAACTAATGAATGTATACGATAGAATATTTTTGGGCCATGATTCTCGGCTCAATCATCTGATGTGTTGATGAAACCCAGTGCAATTCACCACAGCATTCGATATTTCTCTCTCTCTCCGTCCCTTCTAATTTCTCATTTGGCATCGTCGACATTGGTCTCTCGAGGTTTCTCCAAAGATAAGTAACGCTAGAATGCGCTGTCGACAGCATACACATATATGTCTAACTAGGTTCACCATGGGATTTTAATTATCTCGTGCTGAGGTAGAGAAGGAGGGAAAACTTGCCTAGGTCTCGTCTCTTGTTTAACGACTAGTTAAAACCAAAAGCTCGAGAGAGCTCTTTGCTTGACGGGGCTACATGACGTCGTAAAATCAGGTGGTGTATTCTCTTTTACCACCCTTCCATTCTCATCTTTCTCTCTTTCTCTTAGTCCTCGTTCTCGCTAGTTTTTGTCCCTATCTGTAGTTTCCTCCTCTTTGTATTTTATCATCCCCTTTGCTTCTCTATATCGTTGAAACTATCTGCTGCTTTTAATGTTCCTTTCCCTTTCAATTCCCCCACTTTATAAATCCCTTCTGCCCTACGGTAAGCGACTTCGGTAAAGAGAGGGTCGAGTCAGAGAGATTTAACGAAAATTCTAAATATTATGAATTTCGAGCTGCTCATAACTTTTTTCTGAATCACTTAATTAATATATTTACCAAAGGAAATAATTTAATGATTCTAAACAAAATTAACGAATCATAGTAATTGGTTGTGTTTTTTTTCATCGTTCCTCTGTGCCAAAGTTCTCTTGTTCTGACCAAATGTTTAAGGCTTAGTTTAGAGAATCAAAAACAAGTGATTCTCAGGAATTTTGTTTCAAGTGAAAAAATAATTAATCTTTCTAAACTTCACCATACATAGTATTACACCTTTCAACGACACATCAAAAAATTTTCATCCAAATATAATAAAAGAATAATGTACTTAAAGGTATATTAATAAAGCACCTCGCCACAGGAAGTTCAAATTGGCAAGAGCTGTGGAGTCGTAATTCTTACCTGAAATAATAAAAAAAAAAAACAAAATGATTTTTAATTGAAACACTTTTTTATAGTCGATAAAGTAAGAAAAATTGAAGAAACAATGTAAAACCGTAAAAATTTACGAGATCGAACGTAAAAGTGACGATTTTGATCTAAAACTGTATCACCTTTTTTGCAATAAATATTGTTTAAAATAAAGTTTTTAACAATTTTCTTAATTCATTTAGAATGGTTGGCAATACTCTAAAGAGTAAGCCTTGTTTAGAGTCGATAGGTTTAACAGTTTTTTTATATGAATCTCGCCCAATTGAACAAATCACAAAAACGATATTTCGAGAAAACTGGGTTTTAGTTTGCAGCGTTTGTACGTACCCGTACAGCACCCACCTGCTCTCAGCTCTGTAATTTTCAAAATACGTTCCAATGATTTTTAAAACTTTGGAAACATATTATTCGATACTTGAACTTATTACACGACGCGTTGTAACGAATGAGAAGGGAAAAACAATTAAGAACAAAATTTAAGAAAAATAAAACAAACAATAAGCAGTTAAAATGAATCAAAAGATTAGAAAAACCGAAAGTCAAAAGAATTGAGAGATATTGAGAATTAAGCGAATCGAAACGACAAGCAACGATGGAGATACGAAATAAAAAAACTAATGTTGAAAAGGTTGCAAAATAGGACCAATGCTTCGAGCACGTGAGCAGAGCATGGTATGGTACGTTTGAGGTTAGGTTCCGCCGTATCGGGCATGGAGATTTCGAGTGAGCTTCTACAGCCATCGGACTCGAATCTCTGTGGTACCTCGATGCGTCGGATGGGGATCGGAATGGCAGAAGTGCCAGGGAACTACGTTGTAAATCCTGAAAAGGACTGTTTTAAGTGGAAGTTACGGTTTGTAGTTTCTTGGTTCGTTGATCCAGCGATGTACGAAAAGGAATATTCTCGGTGATCCGTTGTCCGTGAATTTCGCGCGAAGAGATATTCGAGGTTGGGCCGTTGTTAGTCCAAAGTTTGCAAGATAATCCGTGAGTCGAAGAAAGAACACAGGATGAAGTAGAGAAATCGTAGTATTTATCAGAGATGATAGATTTGTGACATAGTCGGTGTTCCTGCGAGAGTATCTGCTCGGCACTCGCTCCGGAGTAAAAGTGTCACTACGCGCTGCGGAACACCTCTACTTATACTAGGTCGGTCTTGCGTGATTGGTCGAGAGTCACATGGTGGGGGAAGCGCGTGGCTGCTTCTCCCTGATTGGTGCGCAGGTCCACATTCGGACTTTGTCGTAGAGAGGGTATATTATCACATTATGTATGTTGTACAATTTCTCTTCGCGATTAAAATACTAATAATACTAAGAAGAAGAGGAAGAAGAAGAAGAAGAACAACAACAACAACAACAATAATAATAATAATAATAATAATAATAATAATAATAAATCGCAATACGCTTAAGTAATGGGAATTTTTAGGTTTAAATAAGTATTTTTATATTTCAGCAAGAAAAAGCACGACGTTTCTGGAAAAAACATAGCGCTCGAAGAGCGCGTATAACAAATTATTGATTAAAGTGTTAAAATATTCAATTTTTTTAACCCTCTAAACTAGACCGCTGCGTTAATGTAATTTGCAAGGAAGCTGGAAAAGGTCCAGCCTCATAAGAGTCGCAGAAACGTCCGAGGTTTGAATCTAGCGCTACAGTCGGTGAGTGATTCAATTAAGCGCACTGAAATCCATTTCAGTTGTTAGTTTTCGGGATTACAGTTCCAGTTCTAATCGGGATTCGTAAGATACAATAATATATTTTAACTTCTGAATCGAATCTGCTACCCTTTGGACTAATATGGTTTCCTTCAACTTTTCAAAAAATAGAACATTTAACAGTCATTCTGAGGCTCAAGAGTTCACTGAGTTAAGACACGTATACAGTCCAGTAGCAACCAATAGGTGCATGAGACTTCGGAAGCGTTCGTACGTAAAATGGATCGGTTACAGAGCATCACTTATCTATATACAGGCATAGCTGATCCTAAGTGCTCCTTTCACTCCGCGGCTTTTGTTTCACCCCTGCGCATACCATGTAAACCGAATCCCGCTCAGTCAGAAATCCAAGTTTCCTTCCACGTGAATTCGGAAATTCCAAAATCCCAGCGAATCCCCATTTTTCCAATATATAAGGGGCATTCCATCCAAATTTAGTCAAATTTGATTTATTTTTATTTATTTTTTATTTACGCCGCTATTCATTTTTGTACGATATACTTACATTCACAATTCGATGGAAAATTATATAAAACATATGATCGAATAAATCACTTTCTTCTGGTTTATACGCATGAATATGAAATAATGGTCATGAATTTTTCTCTTCAAGCAAATTTTTTACCTACCACATTATTTTACTTATTTCCCAATTTTTGTATATATTTGCTATATACGAACGGAAATAAACCGGGCAGTTTTCTGCGTATACGATGGTTGTTATGGTAAAATAGCCACAGTAAGAAGCTTAACCCTCTATGCTATTTCTAAACGGGACAAAACATGCATACAATGCAAAGACTGATGAGGGCAAAAAGCCTCGCTCCATAGTCCAGATGGCGAAGTTCCATCGAAGCATGTAAGAAGTACGTACGTAAAAGACGTAGATTTCCAGCGGTTTTTTTCCTCCATTATTAAGGTCCCGTGTTGGTAAAACCGCGGGCCCTAAGGAAAATAAGTTCATAACTCCGTGCAACGACAATCGAGAACGATCGATCTTCACGCATGAAAGATTTCGGATAAAGAGTCCCTTTGTTGATGAGAGATCCCTTGACACGAGAGAGAGCACGTACGAGAATTTAAAGCAGAATCCACAAGCGGAAAATTTTTACACTGCGTTAAATATCAGAGAGAAAAAGAATTCGAAAACTTATGTACTGTTTTCAACACGTCATTCGATCGTCATCGACATGTTTACATTTTTCTTTCACTCCTCCGTCTATTTGTTCATTCCTTGAGACTTCGAAGTCTTCCACATTTGAAATTGAAAATACGATATTCCGGTCCATATCTTTATCTGTGATTTTTTCTTCTTTTTTTTAAATACTTTTACGATGTAAAAAATTCGAGAAAATTTTAACCAAGCGTGTAACGTTTTTGTGTGTACACCGCAAATGTGAGTTCGAGCTCTATTCTCAAATACGATAAATTTGCCACCACTCGCTGACACGTTTTCCTGATCAAATATTGGTTACGTCACTTGCAAGATAGACGTCCCAAGCCGATGCTGCGCGACGCTTGCTTTTCTCGTAATACGATTCCACAAGTGTATATACGTTACCATATACTACACCATACCAGTTATATATACTTCGCTTTGGATACTATTTTACTCTGGAGCTTTCGTTGGTAGTTGTCGATTTTGTCGAAAGACGTCAAGAGCCAAAACGCTTTTGGCATCTCTTCGACTTCTCTCTGTAATAATATACTTTGAGCTTTCATGTTGAACGTAATTTCAAAGCAAATACTTCCACTTTTCTTGCATCGATACTTCCCGCATTGAAGAGATTGCGTGATAAATTACTCTCAATTATCTTTAATATTTGGTATACTTGCGATAATGAATGATAATACCAAATAAATTCAAGAAACAAAAATTCACATTCATTCGTGAACCGATTTCAGAATTTGAAATGAGATTTATCACTTCAAAAACACGAAACCGAAACAAGGTCAAAAATGTTCGTTATTATGTAATTTTGACGTGAATATAAATTATATTTTATTGTATTTATTTTATAACTATGGTTGAGTAATAATATTTAAGAGATCATTATGCGGAATAAAGTTGCAAAACTTAACTTTGTATGAATCTCCTCATGTTTGCATGCTTTTGAGTTATTGTACGCAATATTGCCGAAATTAAACCGGGCTTTTATGCAGAAGAAGGGTGCTCAATTATGGGATTTCTCTCTTCTGATGCAAGCATCACAAGCTGGAGAGAATTTCGAACGTTATATCGATGACGAACATAGACGAAAGCCTGCTACATTACGAAGAGAGAGGATCGTAACGGGAAAATGTAATTACGCTGGTCTATACGATGTGCATACACAATTCTGAAGTGCAACGTATTACTGTTGTACATATAATGTGTATACAGGGTATCCGAAAAGTTACGTTTCAGATTCACAAGATAAGTAGATTGCGAAATTCTGCAGAGAAAAGTCAGTAGCCATTTTTCTCTCTGATGTACCGTCGCTTAGATCCGTTGAATCATTATTTAGCGGAAGCCAATTCAGTGCGCCATTAGAAAAAAAAATAATAATACAGTGATAGGAAAACCACAGTTGATCGGCGGGTGATCGTGATCTATGAGTGCCATGCCCACGTTTCCCTATCAGTGCAGCAGGTTACTATAACTGATTAATTTATATTGCTTCAATGGTCAATCGGGCTATCAGAATGGGTCCAATGGTGAAAGAATTTTTTCTTCAGAATTTTGTAATTTAACAATGCACAAAATTTCGGTTGCAACTCTAAGGACACCCTTTACATACATAAAGTATGTATATATTTAAATATATATGTATATATTTAATCAAGGGTGTCTGAAACACAGAATGGAAGAGGAGGCTATCACACCATGGGAATGAAGTGCGCTTGGAAGCGATGGCATTGTCGGCGCTCTCTCTAGCCCTTGCTAAATCCGATTTGTCCCATCACTTTCCGGCATTACTCGCTCGACGAGCAAACACGTAGATTATTATTAAGCGTGTCATTCTCGTTGCCGTTGGACTTGCCGAGCTTTACGATTGCCAATACTCGCGAAGCGGCAAAAGCCTGTCTAAATATTCGAGAGCTCGTCTCAGTGTGATTCTAACAATTGGAAATAAAAAGGCAATTCGCAAGCCTCGTTACTGTAACAACTCCGATTAAACGATCGAACAAAGTTTTATTTTCATCCCTAATTGGCGTTGGCGATTTCAATTTGACACTCGCAAGGACTTATTGTTTGTTTGTCTATTTTGTATTTTATTTTATTTTTTATAAATAAAAAAAAAATTGCCGGAAATACCGAGGACGTGTCAGTTTTCCTACGTATAATGGCGATTATTTTTTTTTACTTCATGTATGTTTTGTAATTTGAAAAAATCAAATAAACAACGATCTTTTCATAGGTCAATTGATCGGAGTAGAATTAAAAATATAAACGCACAAATGAAATCACAAAATGACAATTCGTTCAATTCTTCAGAGAATTCTTTTAGCGATTTTGACTGAATGCCTACAAATGATTCTTTAGAATGTGTGGTGTCGTGCTATTGAGAGTATTATTAGAATTATAACAAGCTGAACTGGATCGTGAGTTTTCGTGCTCTTTGATGAAAAACAGTTCTAGAGGAACAGAGAAAGAGAGTGAAACAGGGAGTGAGTGAGAGAAAGAGAAAGAGGGATCCTACCTTTGTGAACCGTCGGAGATACGCTCGAGAGACATACAATAGAGGTGGATGAGAAGTTTCGAGCATACAGAGGGTGTACAACGACGAGGGTGGCGGATAAAGGAGAAGGAGATGAGAGAAGAAAAAGAAAAGAATAAGAGGGGAGGAAGAGAGTAGAGTCCAGTTTGAGGCCGGAAGTAACGGAAGGATACGGTTCCGATGTTACACATGCGGGACCGCTATATATGCTCTGTATTCCACAGTGGCAAGTGCAACCAAAGTTGCTCGTAGACCAAAGTGGAAAGCTCGGTATACTAGTAACCTCCCAAGAGGATAGGAAAGGATGCGAGAAGGGAATGAAAAGACAGAGAGGGAGAGATAGAGATGGAAAAGCGGCAAAGTGAGCATCGTCCATGGAACTCCGGAAACAAGTCATAGACTAAACTCTTCGTGGAGTAGAACAGAAATACACAAAGGCACAGGAAAAACGATTCACAGGGTAGCTTTAGAGTCGCGTCCAATATTTCAGTAACTGGTAACCAAATCACAGGGGTCTGGAGAAAGAAGTCTTTATATTTTCTTCTTTCTTAGAAACGCGTTGGACCGACTACGATTTAATTGATATCTCATCAACGATGCATCAGGGAAAAAATAACTCAGCACTTTTCGCTTAAAAATTTCGTAACTTTTCGGACATCCTATATATAGTTCTATTCTATTTCCAGAGTACATTTCGTAATTATCAATGGCAACCTCAAACTCGTAGAAGCAAAGCTGGAACAAAGGACAAACCTTCCCAAGATGGCTATTATCTCACTCACCTAAAACTTCTATCACATGCATTTACGTTACACTATCAAGAGATTTTATTATACATCGAATTATTCTTGAAATTACTGACCATTTGCTGTTGATCTGTGCATGTCAGCTTTTAACGCTACTAACGCTACTATACGTTTGCATATTTCATATTTCAGTGGGCGTAAAATGAATATTTGATGATCCAATACGAAAAAGAGTATTGTGCATTCTAAATTGCATTGGAAAAAAAAAACTTTAGGGGTCACGTAGCGTTACCAAACCTTGAGACAACAGAAAATAATCGGATTTTCCATAGAGCGGTGCAGAATTTAGGAGGGAGTGACAAGGATACAGAGAAGGAGGAATGAGATTTCTTTCCATCTCGTCGTTCCATTGTTCCACCCTTCATCAGAGAAGACGATAAAACATGATGATTTTCGTTCTTGAACCTAACCAGTTTTTTCTGGATTAATACGAAAACAAGAGAAAATTTGAGGTGGAAAATAAGAGGGAGAAGAAGAGAGAGGAACAAGTAAAATATCTATACACACTTGTATATACTAAAGATACAGCGACAAGTTCAAGGACCTAGAGCTTCGTTATTCTAGAGACGTTGGTTGCGACGTCCTCCGATCCGATCTATCTCTTTTTGACGACACTACCGAGACATTCAATTTATATTTCCTATGCAATTCTTTGCACCAAATCCCTCTTCAGAATGTCACAAATTTCATTTTTACTACAGAGATGTCAAGTTTTCCTTCAAATGTATCCACTATTTGCAATAAATACAAAATTTCAAAGCAAAAGTGAAATTCGTGTTCATAAATAATATACAAATATATATTTATAGATTGAGCACAGAGAGAAAGATTTCTTAGTGGCACACGTCTGTATAGGAATATTAATGACCTTACAGAGAGATCAATAGCTTCGGAGTCTGTAAAAAGCAATTAGGAGTTCTGCCTTTCATTCATATATATATATATATATATATATATATATATATATATATATATATATATATATATATATATCACATAATTCATACTGATTGGCTGTAAGAGAGAATCTTCTGTACCAAAAAAAAATATTATAAAAGTCAGTTACTTTTTTTCATTTTTTAGAGACGACCAGCCCTCGCCTTCCTCAATTTCTCCCTCTAACCTTTCCTCCATCCCCTGTCCACTGATAATTAACACAACTTGAATAATTACTCCAACCTGCTTGTTGTTTGCGTCTCCATTTTCAACGATTGAGAGTCAAAACGATATGTAGAAAGGGAAATGAAGAACGAGAGCGAACGAGAAAAAAAGAGACTCGAGGGTCGAAAAGAGTACTTTCATGGAGAGCGCCCTCTACGGTGGCATTACACACTACGCTGGCTTTCCCTTTTTACGACTCCTGAGTCCCGCGGCGGTGCTTTCTGCTGCACACTGTGTGTATTCTCTGTTTCACGAAGTTTCTTCCTTTGTCCTCTTTCTTTCTCATTTTCTCTCACTCCCTTTTCGTCTCTTTAGCCGAACGCTCCTGCGAGAGCTTAATTGACGTAATAGAGCAATTATGTCGGAGTCCAGAAGTAAAATACGTATGGAATTATCGTGTACAGATATACCGTATAAGTTTATGCATGTGGAGAAAAGGGCCTTAAAGGTACGATTAAAGCGGTCTTGTTCCGCCCTTTTACGTCAAAATATAAATATATACAACCAGATTTATTTTAAAAGGTGTATGTACGATTTATGCAAAGAGCCCTTGATGACCTTTTCCTTTGGATCATCGATATGACTTTATGCATACAACTGCACTCGTTCGATTGAGTGATTCTGAGCAACAAACCGGAATGAAAGTGTGCCTGGAGTGCAAATACACATTTACAAACTTCATTCTCTCTCTCTCTCTCTCTCTCTCTCTCTCTCTCTCTCTCTCTCTCGTTTCTTTATCGTTCTGTGAAATTCAGTCGAAATGAGCAAGAATAGCGTACATTGGATGTTTATTTAACGGTTCAAGGGCTTATTGTGCATTATAAAGCAGAGAAGTGGCGAAGGTTCACTAAAGATTTACTGCATTATTACGTTTCCAACTGAAATGGCAACTCTCTCTCTCTCTCTCTCCCCCCCCCCCTCTCTCTCTCTCTCTCTCTCTCTCTTCCTGTCTCCTTTTTTGTTTCTCTTTCTGATTTTCTGCAGTTGAAAAATACAACCCACGCAAGAAGATACATGTTGACTCGAATTGCATGTTATGAAATAGGTTTCCGAGTTGTCCTATGTGAAATAGCGCAATATCTCAAGATATTGCAACAAAAAAACTACACAAAAACGGTATCATATATTATCTTGTGGTTCCTGGAAACAATATTTTTGAATGGCCGTTGATGGAACAGCAGCACTTTTATTTCGACATTAATTATCATCGGTATTTGGATTGAAAAATTTCACCAAAAATGTTATGATACTCCTCTTCAAAAGTATACAAATTCTCACTTAATTTTTGAAATGGAAGCAGACATTTTCTTTGGACGGAAATTCCCAAAAGAAATGTATTCTAAATCATGTTCTTTTTCGTTCATTTCCTCATGCTGCACACATACTTAATAAACACGAAAAAGAGACACGTATAACGGTGACATCAGGTATTAAAAAGAGAAGTTAGCCTTTTGTAGAGAAAACATCGAGAATAGAGAAACGTTGGTAATGACAAACTTTAATAAATACAAGTACTTTGTCCATAGTGTACTTATGTTGTCCTATTCGACGCATTTCAAATCCCTGACTTGGCCATTCTTTGTGGCGGTAAAACAATATGAGCTGTCACCACATTGGTTACTTTCAGCGCTTTCAATTTATTTACAAAGAGACAAAGAGGAAAAGAAGAAAAATAAAGAAAGAAGCAAGTGAAACATCCGCCATAGATACGTGAAGTACCACCATCTTCATTTTTCTCTTTTGATCCTTCTCAGTAGAGAGCCTCGTCTGACCCAACGGCCACACAGTATCCAACAACAAACGGCTATTTACCGCAAGACTCAGATACCGATACAGCTGGACGCTCCTCCTCGTATTGCCTCTCTTTCTGTTCCTTATAAAACACTAAAGGAACTTCTTATTCTCACTCAGCATCTAAAAAGAGTGACCCGCTAGTTTTCCTCGAAAAGAGGCAAAATACGTATACATCAAACTTCAGAGAGACCAAAATTCATGCTTCAACGAGTCCAAACTTTTGTTGGTTTTTCCCAAACTCTCACATACGAATGCGGTTGGAACGAGTCTCCCGTTTGTTTGCTCTGATGAAATTTTCTTCACATCGTAAATGTACGATTCAGGAGTCGACAGAAATATATTTTATTCCAAATCGAGCACTGTCGCACGTATACACTTTTAATTAAAAAATATTGTGAAACTAAATAAATAAATAAATTTGTCGACAGACGAACTCACGAATACGAAATTAAAATATTGCTATAGCTGGTTTCACGCGTTAAAACCTTTATTCAATTTAATTTTTACCCATTTTTTCGTCATCAATTATAATACACACATATATATTTGAATTTTATTTATATGAGTTATATAGAGAGTGGATCAGGGATTAAATGAATAATGCAATTGCTCTTGAACGATGAGAGGTCACATGGTATTCGGATTCGTAATAAATACTTGTGATAACCATCGAATTCACTCAAAATATAGAACGCTGCATTATGGCATGGCTATGCTGGCGTCAAATAATTTAATGCAAAACGTTACGTAGTATATTTTATGCATTTATACTGAATATATATATGTAAATATATATTATGTATAATATTGTACGGTAGTGCATTAATCTGGACACGGTAAACCGGCGACTTTATGCACCATCGCCCTGGCATGAAAGAGTTAATATATTACGCAGCGTACCATAAGTTCACATTTACCATATGCGATCTCGTTCCATCTCGCTCGAGTTATGCGCGCGAGTTTAAAGCTTCCGGGGCCCTCGAGTGCAATGAAGGACTCGAAGGACTCGACTTTCAGCCGGAAGTGACGCTTGCATTACGCTCTATACACTTCACAACCGTTAATGGCGAAAAAAGTCGCTTGTTATTTTCGTCTCTACTTTGCCTTGAATTAATAATAATGTGCAGATGAAAAAATTATGAATGATTAAGGTTTTACCAACGAGGTGTTCATTTTGGAATAGTTTTGTTGTTTGTACTTAGCATATTTTTTTAGTGCTTTGTATGAAGGTTCTGAGATAGTTTTGGAGAAGTTTCGACAATGGTTTTTACTTACCACGTGATTTATTTTTATCACAGATGGGGAAAAATTCTCGAAGTGGGAGATATTTCAGAAGATATCGTGAATTGCTTACCTGAAACAGATAACGAGAATGAACGGTGAAAATTGCGATAAAAAATATAGGTAATGATAGAAATAGGATGTAATAGGAAATTTAACAGAACTCCTCATTCATTTTTTTCATTTTTTTGTAAATTCCTTCGTCTTATCATTCAAATAATAGAGAATAGGTTTGGGAATTATGTTGGATCGATGCTTTTAGAACGCAATGATTCCTGATGAATCAGTGAAACCCGCGATGATGTTGAGATCAGATCTATCATTTTTATCCTAATAAAAAATCTGCCACTGTACTTGAGCCACATAATTTTTTTTGTATTAAGACTATAGCTTGTAACAATATTTATAGAATTTTGTCTCTGGGTCTTTTGGGTCTTTAGAAAGAAATAGCGAATGATAATATTCTCAACATTATGAATCTATGGTTTAAGAAAACTCAATGGACATTTATCGGAGACTGCGCGTAATTTATTTGAGGCTGAAATAAAACGAGTGAAAAAAAGGAAAAAGAATGAGATGGAAGGAGTTAGAAAAAAGACAGTAGATGTTCAGAAGGCGGGAAAAAGCGGTTTTTACGCACGTTATACGCAAACGGGTGCCTGAACTCTTTAATATAAGCCGGCGTAGTCTCTTACGACCAAGAGAACCGTGCGTGTTCGCGGGAGCTTTGATGTGCGCTCGCTTAAATTTCGCTTTTCAAGATTTCCTGCATAGCGAGGAAGCAGCCATAATTCCTCGTGCCGCCGCGGGTTCACTTTCTCTCTCTGCCATTTTTTTCCTCTCTTTCTCTCTTTTCCACATATTCGTAATTACCACTCTATATATATTTTTTCTCTTTTTTTAACGTTGATTTTTTCCAGTTTTTATCGTGGACTTTTTGTTAGCGGTTGATCTCTCATTTCTCCACTAAACGATCTCTCTCTCTCTCTCTCTCTCTCTCTCTCTCTCTCTCTCGCGCTCTCTTCCTCCCTCTACTCAGATTTTTTCTCTTCCCTACTGGTCTAACGCACGAATGGCAAAAGTTTGTAAAAGCGATTCCTTTGAACAACCCCCTTATACCCACCTTTGAGAACCCCATCGCCCCGGAATTCTGGTCCAGAAAGGCAAAGCTCAAGTTCCACGAATCATGGTGGAAATTTTATTTCCCCTCCCGCATTTTCAACCTCATGAGTTATGTTATAAACTATTTATGCCCAATTTCATTCCACAAAATTAATGAGATTTACATTATACATTTAAGCAAATTTACCGCTAAGGTAGACATAGCAGAAATGATACTTATAAACTTATTAATTGGTGTACGAAAAAAGTAAAGATTTTCCTACCAATTACAATGTTTCTGCGCTGATTCACTATTATTGAACATAAATATCTGAAATCAAATCAAATGAAATGTAAAAATTTTATATTTTAGTTAGCAAAAAAACATTTGCTTTTCAACTTTCCCCGTTTCTTGCTTTAATTTTTATGCTAATCTGCTGGAAATGACGATATTATTGCAGTTTCTTGAAAAACCTCTAACATAATGAGGTTTTTACATTGTTTATGGAATAAAACTTGTAGTCAAACAATGAAGAACCTGCGGTGAACGGAATACTATCTTAAGGATCGAAGTGAAACGGAAATGTACACAATTGGAAAAGGCACGAATCACTCAAAGAGTCTTCATAATTTTATTCTTCGTTCTTGTGACTTTTGTACCTACGAAAATACAAAACGTACTGAGACGATAAACTTCAGTTTGTGATCCCAAGGTTCGCTAATTCAATTTCGAATTTGCATGTAAATGAGAAACAACACGCGGACGTAAAGACTAAAGTAAAATAATGTTTTGACACACGCTCACATACGGACTCAACATTCTTCAAAGTAATATGAACCCTTGCAAATTCCATGTGTGTATTAAGACTCGCGATTCTCGTTGGTAAATACTGTCTAATAAATATTTATAAGATGGATGAAGCAGGTGGTGTGAAGGGTCAGTTTCAAGAGAAAAAAAAGAGAAAAGATGTAGGAATGAAGAACGAGACAACAGGACAAATTCAATTTGCAAATCGTTGAGACAGAGGTCCTCCCCTGAGAATCACTTCAACCTCTCTCGTTTGTCCTTCGAGGGGTCGCCGATGCTGGCAATTTATTTAAATCTTTTTATGTAAAAAATCTCATTTTTTATTCTGATAAATTACCAAAAAAATCTCCTTCATCGTTACTGAAACATTTCATCATTAGTGTCAAGTATCTTTGATTCGAGACAATTTATGAAATGTAATTGTTAAAAAAACCACTTTAGATACATAACCAAATGTCCTCTACGTTTCTTTTTATGCTTTTAATATTTATTAGCCAATAAAACTTTTGTTACTACAATTAAATATAAAAATGAGAATTTACATATTATTGTAGGAAATATTTAACCGACGCAGTCTTTCTCTAATTGCAAAAAAAGTACTAAAAAGGGTAGAAAAATGATAAAAAATAATAACGACTAGAAAGCACAGTGGTAGATAAGAATCTTAGCTACTTGCGGAGTAAAATGTTATACCGAAGAATGAAGGAGGCAAAACCGGAGTTCTTGGCGTCGAGTGTCCAGCAGAGTCGCGAGATGTTGGTGCGCGGTCCAGCTGGACGCTGGAGCTGTTACTTTACGAGGTTCACGCGAGGGAACTCACGGAGAGAAATGAATGAGGCAAAGCATATGAGCCAATAAAGAATCAGTAAGAAATCCAAAGAGAATAAGAGAGAGGATAAAAGAAAAAGAATAATAAAGAAGGAATGAGAAACAAAAAGAGATACAGAGAGAGAGAAAGAAATGTTAAAAGAACGAAAGCAAACAAGTGAGAGAGAGAGAGAGAAAAGGTGCGTGTGCGGAGGGTAAAAAAATGAGAGAAGGGTATATATATGTCAGAAAGACCGGACGTAGGTGTGGATAACGAATGACTCGACACGACCGAGAGCAGATTTGTTTGACGCGTTAGCGCCGTGCCAACTAATAGACTAGACTGATTTATTGAAATGCTTGTACACTACTTTATAACGCTTATATACTATAAATACACCAGTCTGTAAATATATATATATATATATATATATATATATATATATATATATATATGTATATATATACCTACATGTATTCAAGGAGAGCCGGTGTACTGGATTACTATGGTCCACAAGGGGATGGGAATGATGACGAAACGAAACGCTTCCGTCCTCAATAATTACGTCACCACTCGCCTTAAGACTAATACCCATACCCATAAACACTATTTCGAGACTCTGACACGAATTCTATTCTACTCTTCCTTTATTTCGTTCAATGAGCACTTCCTTGATGAAAAATATTACGAATATAATATATTTATATTATTCTATGCAATATATTTCTTTTATTTATAATTCTCAGGGATTGATTTTTATTATTTCAGACTTTTGCTCAACTCCGGAATTTTATATATGAGATACGTATAGCAAAATACGTTAAGATATACCTCAATAAAGATATGTTTGATAAGCTTTTTAGAAAACCCTTATTTTAAAGATGTACAAGCATCTTTCAAACTGAAATTCTGATTAGGAATTTCTGCAATAAGATCGAAATAAATCGTCTTACGAAAAGAATGTGAGCGTGCAAAACGAAATTGCTGCAACAAAAGCTCCTTTAACGTACAAAGACCCATAAGATCACCTTTAAACTTTCTTTCTGATACTTACTACACGCCAGTATAACATTTTTATTTGTATTGTGTTTATTATTATTAGTAGTTTATTATTATTATAGTGTTTATTATTATTTGTGTTGTGTACTAAGGTTTTTCTACTGAGAAATCCGCTCTCGCAAATGTCAACACGTAGCTTAAAAAATACTATTTTATTAAATGTTTAATGTATCGCGAAACATTCTTAAATAGTAATGTTTTGATACCGAAACCGATGTGTGCAGGGATGGTGTTTGGCTTCGTCGATCTCCCAAGTATTTTGCTAGTACTTGACTTGGTGGGCGAGGTTAATACTTAGTTCGGTGACAGCTTAGCCATGCAGCGACTCGCGCATCGATTGTTAAGCAGGAGTCAGTTTTTATGAGTTTCTGATTGTGCTAACCAATTGAAATTCAGTAAAAATATAGCCAGCTATATCGACCGGGATTTCCACAATTTTCTATCACAATGCGATTCGGTGATGTATAAGGAAATAGTGGCTGTGGACAACACCCTAAGAGAGTTTCATAGGAACATTGAAAATAGTAGAAAAATATGTTTCATTGTATCATAAATATAGTCTCGCTGTTCAAGACCATCTATCATATTTCATTGTATCATAAATATAGTCTCTCTGTTCAAGACCATCTATCATATATGCTAATATAAAAACGGACCTGTTTAAAGGACAATCGCAAATAAAAAGTAGAAATGAAATCTTGTTTCTCAAATCAGTCCTTATTGCGAAGAGAGCAAAAAATATTGGGTTTTAAACTTAATTCCCGCTGTTTTTCTATAAAATGTGGTAACCAATTTCCCGCTTTTTGAACCAGTCCAAAATTATATAAACGTTTGCTAACAGCTATTTCAGTAACGTTTAATGTATCAGACAATTCTTTACGGGTCTGACATCGATCTTCATTGAGTAAGCTCTCCAATTCTTCATCTTCAAATTTTTTCGGCTGCCCTGGACGTTCTTTGTCTTTAAGATCTAAATCGCTACTTTTGAATCGTCTAAACCAAACCCTGCACATTGCCTCAGAGAAAGCATGTTCACCATAAGCTTCTTGAAGCAAGCGATGACGTTCAACAGCACTTTTTCTTAAATTAAAGCGAAAAAGCAAAGCTTCACGCATATGCTGTTTCGTTGGTTCAAAACCTGACATTTTCAATATCATAAAAAAAGTAGTGTGTACAAGTGAATTCACTCTTGAATACTGAATATTGCAGGTTATGTCCAATACTTCAACACAGTATAGCTTTAGTGTTACTTCTATGAAAATAATACTAGTTACTCCATCTCATATAAAACAGCGGGTATTAAGTTTAAAATCCAATAATTCGATCGTTGTAATAAAATTGCTATCAGAGAAATCGTCGTTGAGCAATAAATTGAAATCTCGTAAAGGACCAGCCCTCTAGAAGTGGGAAGCCAAAAAGGTAGTGAAAGAATAGGAGAAGAAAAAAAGAGAGAAACAAAAGATATTGGGAAGATATTGGGGAAAGGTCGTGAAAGAAAGATGGCGGTTCAAACGGTTCTTGAGAATGAATAAGTTGTCTCCTGCCAAACGAAGAAGGGGAAAGCCAGAAGAAGACAATGAAGCAAAGCGGGACAGAGAGAGAAGAGAAGAAAGAGAAAAAGATGTAGAGAAAAATCGAGATCGGTTGATCGCCTTTGTGAAGGATAACTTAGAAAAATAGGATCGTGCCATTGACTCCTAGAATTTCTCGCGGCAGTATCGAGTACGAGACATCAAAGATTGGACAATTTGTCGATGGGTCGCGTCGATACAAGCCCACTGTACGAGAAAGTATTACAAGATGGGCACGGACGTCGTACGATGCTGGAACGAAACCGATAATAGTCGCGCGGACTTTACTCGGGACGACCGCCAACGTTTTATCGTTATTTTCTCTCTTTCTGCATTTTGGAGACAGAAAAAGAAAGATAGCGAAATGGAGAAAGAGAGAGAGAGAGAGAGCGAGAGAGAGAAGGAAACGATGGCGGATTCTGTGGTTGGGAGAGAATACCGGAATGATCGTCCAGCAAGTTCCCGTAAACCACCGATCTTTACGATCACATGGCAATCGCCCCATCTTCTTTCTGTCTCTTTCTCACAGACTCTTTCTTTTCTCAACCACAGCATCTCTATAAAGAGATCAGCTCTTCATACCATTCCTCTTGCTATTCTTATCAATATTTCATCTATAAGTGAATCGCAATTATCTTGAAAATAGTATTCGTTTACGCTCGAATTATTGACTCCAAAAAATCAACGATTCCATCCACAGACGGTAACAATTTAAAAAAAATAGAAATTAATCACAACTCAGTATTTTGCTAAGTTGATTCTCAATATAATCGAAATCAAATGTTTGAACGTACAATGTACATTGTACATCGTAAGATTAAGATTCAAGAGACTGTACTGTAGAAACAACAATAACGAGAGTTTGTTCGGAACAATAAAAATACATTCGCTGTAAACACTGTAGACAAAATAAGTACATAAATCATTTGTATGTGTGTTGTGGACAATTATATATTTGTTTATTATTTATTTTTTAAATAATATATAAGTGATATGTAAAAGAATAATAAAAAATCTGTGTTTATACTCAATGTATGCTGCATTCAAAGTATTCTCTTTTAACGTCCCACACTTGATACTCTCTTTTTTTATTTCTCCTGATATATATACGTGTACGTGTAGAAAATGGTCGGAGACACGAATCGTGAAGGTTGAGGAAGCTTCGAGGTTCCAAGAGTCTCGAGGCCTTGCTTCGGGACTCCGCTGGTTATATTTTTCCCCTCGTTTTGTGCTGCTACCACACGCTGTTAACTGCTTGTCGCGACCGGCTCGTAACATTCACGAAACGTTCGATAAAATTGCAGCGGGCTCTAATTAACGAAGGAACGTACGTATAGCACCGGTTGAGCTCATCGTTTCGTTGCCGAGCTCCTTCGTACGTGCTCACTCGCTCGTGCTATGAGTTGCGATTCTACCTAATTCGAGATGAAACTCAAAAGAAGAGAGAGAACGAAAAGGGAAAAAAATTGTCGTTCAGGAGCAGAAACGCCACACTACATTATTTTTACTCATGAACACTAAAAAGCCTCGAAATAACGATAAACCGTAAAGAAACACAAAAAAAGTAGTAAAAAATTTTTATAGTGAACGTTGTGAAAATTTTTTAGTTTCCATCGTGATTACGGTTTTCTCAGTATTTATTTAGATTTTGGCAGATGATTGATTACGATATTTCGAATATAAAATCAAATTTTTGAAAATGCTCTTGTAATAAAAACATTTTACGTAGTCTTTTCGAAATATATTCAAAAAATGGTCAATGAGACTTTTTCTCTAGCTTTTGTGGACCAATTCAAAATTTAGTTCTTCACTCGTAAGAATAAAAAATGAAATTGAAAAAATTCATGCTTATTTCATTTGCATTTTTTTGATTTTTAAAAATTTCATTCTCTTACGTTCTTCATTTCTCTCTCTCTCTCTCTCTCTCTCTCTCTCTCTCTCTCTCTCTCTCTCTCTCTCTCTCTCTCTTTCTCTTTCTCTCTCTCTTAGCTGGGCCCGTTATACGGTGGTAAACGAGAATTACCATACGTTTGCCCACGGAAATTGCCATTTCTCCCACACACCTGTGACCGTTTCTCGAGGATCTTGATTTTCAGATAGAGCATTTATATACATATATATCCATATATATAAACATACATGAAGCCGTAATCCACATTCTCGTTGCTTCAGCTATCCGCTGAAGAGCGAATGTACAGCACAATCTCGTTGCTCCCCACGGAATTTCAATCTTTGTTATGTCGCACCTCCCGAGAAATAAATTTGCTTGAAACATTCGCACCTCCGACACGTGTTAAGTGAGTGTCAAAATTTCATGTCTAAATCTTCAGACTTTGCTGCTTTTTAGGACACCAAAAAGGAATTAATCCGTGCAAGAAAATATGCACCGAACTTGAAAAACATTGATATAAAATATGCACTAAACTTAAATAAAATAAAAAACGCAGTGTCTAGTCGTCCGGATACCGAAAAAATTTTCCGTTACATTTGAAAAAACTTTGAATATTCCCCACTATAGTTGAAGGAAACTAAGTATTCCCCGCTGTAGTTATAAATTTTCATTCATTTTTCATCCATCAAAATCCATTGAGAATTGTTTTCCCGGACGAATTATATGCGATTATTCGTCCAGATATAAATGAAAACTATCATAAATTGTATATCCGAATGGATTACGTACAAATTACGTACGAGGGAGTTTCAATATACCATTATACTGTAGAAAAGTTAATTAGAAAAGTTAAATAAAACAATTATAATCGCATTCTCGACAAATATCTGGACGAATACCAGTCTTGTATTCGTCCGGTATCCGGACGGCTAGACACAGCCTAAATAATATTGATAAAAATTATATAAAAAAAATATTAACAACAACTAAAATGCACTCTGGCATCTGTCAGAGTTGTGAGCAATGGCGTGAAGTATGCCGCAATTGTTGCGAGCGAAAGTAATATAGTGACAATTGCCACCTCGTTGTTATTCCATTGGCGCATCAATATAATTTAACAGCTTTTGTTTATTATGTTAATATTTATACGAATATGCACATGGTTGCATTGAAATATTGCCTAAAGCTGAATCCATTGGTAAAAAAATATACGTTTATAATTTTTTGTCGATTATCGCTAACAAACAATCTTTAAACCAGCAGATCAAGGTAAAATGCATGGATAAGTGCCGTCTTTTTGCCCGTGCGGGCAGTTCAGAGTCGAAAAAATGAGAAGGTCAGTAGGTGAGAATCTTAAGACAAAAACATTTTTCACGACAATGCACCGTTCATAATTTATTAACGATTAAACTTAAAGCCAATATGAAGCACCTCATTAAAATCGGAAGTGAGGTGAGAAGCATCGAACGATAGCGTGAAAAGCAATCCGTTGGGGCTAGGAGGGCGTGGCACGCTTCTTCGACGTTTCTCTTTTTCACAGCGCACTGAATTGGTTGTAACCAACTAATTGATATCTTATGAACGGTGCATCGTAAAGAAAAACAAATGGGGTCTTTTCTCTCTAGAATTGAATATTCTATTTATCCTTCAGATTAGATGTGACTTTTGGAAGACTATGCAAGGGAAACTTAAGGAATGCTTTTCTATACTTTTGTTAACTTGTATAGCTGCCCGCTTAAAGGGTAATTCGTTTTCATTGGCTGGTATTCAAAGCCCATACGAGCTCATCTAGAAGAGACATCACTAGCTGGTGTATATACCGACGTTTTCTCATCGTCGCGGAAGAGTTAATTAAGTGGCTCGAGGATTTTACGACTTTACGTTGTCTCGAAACTCGTCTCATTCGTTTTTATGGCCATTTCCGGCTCTTTACCCTTCTTAAGATCATTGTGACCGAGTGTATTTTCCTTCCCAATTGCACCTCAAACATCCCTCCTTATTTTCTTTACTACTGGCTTTAAATTCATCATTATTATTATCTATGCTGATTAGTATCTTCCATTTTGACGTTACTATAAATGATGTTTAACTATTCGGAATAATGTTCTGAATGAAATTACGAACATCGTGAAATGTATACAAACTTTCCTATCGGTATTACGTGGTTTCTGCAGATACCGTAACGAAATATCCGCGGGAGATATTCGATGTTCGAGCAATGGACTCCCCGTCGACGATGGGCAAAACGAGAAACAGAAAGGAAGAAAGAGAAAGAGATACAGAAAGAGAGAAGTGGAAAAGAGATAGAAAAGAGGAAGAATTAAAGACAGAACGAGTGAAGGAATGAAAAAGAGATGAAAGAAAGACAGAAAAAGAGAGAGAGAAATGTACGCCCGGGGGTTCCCGTATAGCACTCTACCGTGGCGCGCCATTTCGTGCAACAGGTTTCCATTTTCTAACGAGTCATCGGGCGTGCAATTTGCCGACGCGAGCACGAGTTACTCCGCTCGGTCACGCGAGGCACACCGCAGAGAGATGGAAATTGTACGCGAGTATGTTTCTACCTCTTCATCTCCCCCCCCTTCCCATCCTTGCCAAAACTACCGATAACAAACGTAAATGTTGTTCTATTGTATGACATATATTTCGAAATCACTATTGATGCCGACACCTATTCTCAGTATTAGAAAATGATAGCAATAGGTTGATGGTCATTCATTGGGAAAAATTAGTTTTGAGTCATACGGCGGGATTTTCAATTTTAACGATAATAATTATGATATTCTTTCCAACTTTTAGTTGGGTTCAACGAAAAAAAATGACTTCAATATAATTTACTTTATCTTTAGCAATGTCAATGTCAAAGAAATTGAAAAAAATGGTTACATAAACTATTAAAAAATGGTTATTTTCGAATCGAATCAATCATAAGATTTTCCACCCTGTAAGAGCAGAATATCATAGAAAAGCTAGTATACAAAAATCACTTTGTCCTTGCTGAATTTCAAGTAGGGAGATTTTCTTTCTTCCGAAACAGTAGCTATCTCGGAAAAACGACTAAAAAAATAAGGGGAAAATAAAAAATAATAGAAGAAAAGATTGGAATACGGTAGAAGAATAAAAGTGGGCTGTAGGAAGAAACAGAATATCCGTTGTGTATGCATATATTTGTATACATGATGTTTGGGCAGTCGGTCCGCCTACGAGTCCGAGGAGTTTCTCAAGAGGGCTCGGTGCAGCCACCGGCACTATTCCGCCCTGTCGGGGCTTTTTGAGCATCTCTCGTGGCTACCCGATCTCTCAGTCACGACAGACCGCCTCTTTTGCTCGTGAGTACCCGCGGGATGAAGTTTTCCTTCTCTCTTTCACTCGCTCTTCCTTTTACTCTTCCTCTTTTGTTCGTATATTTACACAGAGTACATTCACGAAGTTCACTGATGCGTTCTGAGACCCCCAAAAGCTTCACAATTACGTATATATATATACACATCAATTTCTAGTAATAATCATAGAAAATGTAGTTTGTGTGTGTCATTCCTAAGGGAATGTTAGCATTTCTGTTCACGATTGATCATACACTCTATCTTTTACCATTGACCAGTTCTCTCGGTAAACGACTCAGGAATGCCTCTGCTTTGAGTAAATTTGTCGACCCCCATAGAAGAAATATGTCGGTACACCAACTCGTGATAATTCCTACTGCGAGGCAACCAGCTACAATTTAATGCTTTGTGTGTTCAGCTGCTTTATTATAATAATTATATTGTCAATTAAAATGGGTTGATATTATCGATGAGTGATTAATGTATATGAATTAATATTATTAGATTAGTTAACAATCGAAATTTTACGTATTATTTATTTTTTTATTAGTGATGTTCCATGCATTATTTTCTTTTTCTTTTCAAAATTTCTAAAATGTAAAATATACGAATATTTGTCAATCGATTTGATGTATTTAGCGGACTAAAAAATCGTTTTTTCGAACAACGACACAAATGTATACGACAAAGAAAGTAAAGGTTGATCTTTACTTTCTTTTCCCACTTGTTTTTCCTTGAAGAAATAAAATTTCTTCATAAATCGCGTTTAATTGCTACGGTAGCCAAAATTTTGCAATTGAAATCAACCATCATCCATCTTATGACAATACGGTGGTTCAAACTTAGGGTGGTAGAGACCTTAAATACATGGAAATACTATTTTAAACCTAGAGTAGTTCAAACCTAAAGTGCACTGAAAAAAAAAATTAAAGTATTGCCAACTACGCGATGAGGTTGGACGATTCTTGTTGCACCAATAGTCAAATTATGTTCAACTAATCACCCAATGGTTGATCCATTGAAAGTCATGTCGTTGAGACAACTACGCTACGACTTTGCCGCTAAATTTTAATTTATTTGAGTTGAGTGTATTTCATGTGATACAACCGCAATAAATGTTTACATTGAAAAAATAAAATAAAACTTGAGACACAGAATCGATTGAATTTGCAATAATCACACGGAGGTTGAGTTGTATACGGTTTGTCTGTGACTTAATAAAGTATCAGCATCGAATAAACTTCTTCACGTGAATTGAATTCAATGACACCATAGATCAACGGAACATAATTTGTGATTAATTTCATTACCTAGTAGTAATTTGGATGAAATCTTTTGTTACTATTCAAACAAATAAACCTTTTGCGAAAGCTACTAAAATTTCGTTGCGCAAACAATAAGTTTTGTTTAACGCAAATTATATATATTGTAATCGGACAGCCCAAATCCCTGGCTGGATTTCTGGTATGGCAGAAATCCGCTAGAGGGCCACGGGCGAAGCGCTCTTGCGTAAGCGTCGCACCGCCCATGTGCCCATAAGACTCCGACATTGAATCATTAAATAACTAATAACGATCACTCCGGCCAATGGTTGCCGAGTTACGAGACGAGGTAAAAAGGTCTAAGGTCTTTATCGTACAATTAAAGTACGCTGATATAAAAAGGTTTGCCACCTATTTATGTCAAGATAGGCACTCTTACGAGAGGGAAGAGGATGACCTAAAAAATCGATCAATCGTATTTATTATTAAGGAGGTTGTATTGATATTTATATGACATCATACGAAAAATACATTATATTTGATTATTCCAAGTTAATGTAATCAAATTTGGCGTGAATCTTCTTGAACAGCATTTAATTATGTGTGAAAAATTTGGAGAGGTTTCACCGCCTGGTAATCAAGATATTCATTGTTGAAAATGACAAGTTTAACATGGACTCTTATGGAAGCTTTCAAAAAATTGCGAACTTCAACAATAAATATCTCAATTTTGAGACAATGAATCATCGGCATATTCCGCCAGAAGTTTAATACTGTCTTAAGCTTTCTATTTACAAAATTTTATTGTGTAAAGTTGGATAATAATGAGAAACGATACAACCTCCTTAAAAATGGTAAAATATAAAATCAAAAATATATATATCAAAAAAATTCAAATATTTCTTATAGTCATTTCAAAACCATAATTGTTCGGTATAACATTGTACGTTTTGATTACATAATGCAATTCATTTAAACCAACCATGATTGATACAATTGACTGAAATACTTTTCCTCATTTCCCACTCAATACGATGATACTATTTTAAATATTTATTGAATGTTATTCAAAAAATGTTTTGGTTCCATTGAATATTTAACGGGAGAAACCAGTTTAGGAGGCCGAAATTTTGGTGTTTTTCGTGATTTTTTTTAACAGAGAAAGAATAATCAGAATTTGATTAAACTTGGAGGATATTTTATTCATGTTTTGAAGTACACTTTGTAATTTTTTCAAGTCATTTCCGCCGGAAATAGTGGAGTTAGAAGCTGCTGTTCATGGACGATCGCCATCCGAGTTTTTTGCTGGTGGGCATTCCTGAAGTCACAATTTTTATCTGTAATCATTACAATTTTCGTTTTTTTATTAACAACATATTTCCTAAGAATATGAACCTAATTGTGATCAAAAAAGTTGAAAATTGCATATTTTGGAGGTGTTTGAACACAATGTCATGTTTTTATACCATGTTTTTCACCTTTTTTGCATTAAAAAAATATTTTTAATAATAATATCACACCAGAGTTAGATTCATATAGATTATAATTGAATAAAGAATATTCACAAAAATTTTCAGAACGATTGGTCAATAACTTTATGAGCTAGAATGCCCACCAGTTGAAAAAAAGTCGTCCATGGACAGCAGCTTCTAACTCCACTATTTCCGGTGGAAATGACTTGAAAAAATTACAAAGTGTACTTCAAAATATGAATAAAATATCCTCCAAGTTTAAACAAATTCTGATTATTCCTTCCCTGTTAAAAAAAATTCACGAAAAACACCAAAATTTCGGGTACCTAAACTGGTTTCTCTCGTTAAAGTTTTACCTCAAATTGCGTGCATAGTTGGCTCAACGAAATACCTTCAACTACGCGCGAAGGTTGCGTCAACTACGCCATTAGTTTCGCCGTATCCAGCCAACTATCCAGTAGTTGAGCCAGCTACGCCTCCGTTCTCAACATTATGCCTTTTTTCAGTATGGTAGAGACCTTAATTACATGGAACTACTATTTCAAACCTGGGGTAATTCAAACCGAGGGTGGTAGAGACCTTAAATACATGGAAATACTATTTCAACCCTAGAGTAGTTCAAACATAAGATGGTTAAGACAGTAAATACATGAAAATACTATTTACACATCGAAATTATTCCTTACTACCTATAATTATTTTTATTGTATATATGCGTGCGCGCGCGTGTGTGTGTGTGGCTTGGTATCCACTCACCGCCTGCTGTACCTAATAAAAGTACTACTCAATATTGCCACTTTTTTATTTATTTATTCCTCAGTTGAAGGTTTCCCCCTCCTTTATTTACATGGAATTTTTAATGATAAAAAACATTACAGACAAAGTTTGAGTAGTTTTGAGCTGGAGCCGTGATTTGACATAACTACTGGCAATAGTGTATATATTGTGATAAGACCAAAACGTTTATCCAAAAGAATAAAAAAACAGGTTAAAATCAATTCGTTTACCCGATTTTATTTTTCAAGTACGATGCATAATGTATTTCCTTCGGCAAAATGAAGATCTAGTATTTCAAAGAAGAACGTACATTCATAAAGTTTGCATGAATGTGCAGATTTGATACTTATAGTCAGGATGGAAAAATTGGCAAAATAAAATGAGGAATGGTGAAAGAAAGAACGGAAGGAGGAAGGAGAGAAAACAAGAGCGCAAAAATTGGCATGTTTGCTATTCTTCAACCAAATATACGTATATGCATATGTGTGTGTATATGTGTATAAATGTTTCACGTGGAATTTCGGGCCAGAAGAGTAAACATGAGAGTTTGTGGAGCAAGAAAATATATGGTCGCAGAGAGAACTCGTTGGACTGTGTGGAAGAGAGGCCGAAGATAATATACGTACATACGAATATTCTGCTCCAGGAGGACGAGAAGAAGAAAGGATAGAAAAAGACACGGAAAAGAAACAAAAATATAAGAAACTAAAAAGACCTGAAAGAATCACGAAACGTGATTGTGTCTCAAGAAGAAATATTTGAACGTGCGACCAAAAGATCCGAAGAGTACATGAATAAATATAAGATACTGTGCAAATTCACGACAAGGAAAAATGTTCTCTTGCATGTGTTGAAAATGTTGCGAGTAACGTATTCGATGAAATGAGATGGCGATTTGCTAAACATTCTTTTTTAACAAATAATATTTGAATTTCATGAAAGTGGAACGGTTTACGAAAAGTAGAGTTGAATACCTAACAGGTATTTTTTTGTTTACTCAATTTTATTTGAATTGGGTCTGTTATATTTGTTTCCGATCGAAATCACAAGTGAGACAATTTTCAAAAAAAAATAGATACTATTTTCGAATGTACCAAGAGTCTAAAAATGTTTGCCAATTTTCTGATTTGTCGGTTTATTCAAATGCAATAACTGAAATTCTCTGCACCATTGACCCATCGACTGCATTGATCGGAAAAAAATATTACAATGTTTAAAGAGTATTTTGCAATAGTTTAAACATATTTTGATAGTCATAAACTTTTTGTGGTGCTGCGAGAACGAATAAAGTGGCTGATTCACCGCGATTCGTCATATACCTATATTATTTCCTGCTGCACCTACTTTGGCTCGTACACAGTGTTTGGCTTAAACAAAATGATGAGATGCGCTGGTATGGATACAACAGTGCAAACACTCCCAAAGTTGCAATATTCGACAAACATTGGAGGAAGTTTCCCATCCCTGTCGAGGAGAATTTTCGTAGAATATTGGTGAACGTTTGAATTTGCAGTTATGAAAAGAGTAACATTGCGTACAAGAGTAACATAATTTATAGGTCTGTGATGTTAAACGTCGTCAGAATTTTACAACACGAAACTATGTTGTGTAAACTCGAAAAAACAAAAAAAATACTCACATCAGTTACAGTTCACGAGCATACAAATCCAATGTACGAAGAAAACAAAACGAACGAATAAATTATGATTCCGAGCAATATTAATTAAATTACCTTTAGTTTCGTGATTTTACCAACTTTTGTACAAAAAAGTTCGCGTTCGTGGAAGAGAAGCTATAGTATAATATCATAAAAAACTAAACATTACATTATGAACGATATCACCATCTCGTTAGCGTTCAAACAAAACTCTGTATATCATGTTTCCATCCGTCGTATTTGAGACTTTTTTTCATCATTACAGAAGTTTGTTGTTCCCCGAGTTGTTTTTCATCCAAGCTTTGTTTATTTTTAGAGTTTACAACTTCTTCTACATTGACTCACAGCAATTGAGAATATACGTCAGTAAAGATAAGTCGGTCCAACAAAAATATGTAAAAAACAAATGTAAATCGATTCTTTTCGAAAATAGGAAACAAAATATTTCAATAGCATATCTTATGGTCTTTCTACATAAAAATTTAAACAAAAATCTATCAATATGTTTCTGTATTATCACTTCATGTACAATCACTAATTTAGCAGATATATTATTTTAATTTTCACTGGCGTTTATCAGCTATTTATGTATGAAGTGGCGTTTATAATGTTAATTTTTTTTTATTAATATACGATATTAAGGTCTCTGAGCTATTTTTATTTTATTTCCCTCCCTGTCTTGTTCCCTAAGATGTCTTCCTAGATACCAGAAGCTTGTGAGAAGTTTGATCACTTTCACTATACGTATGTATCTGGATATATATAAATATATCGGAGCTACGTTGCAGAATTGGGAGGTTGACATGAGCCATAGCTCTTACTGGGTACACGATCCCACGGATGGAAAGGGTTAATCCGTGCACATCTGGTTTAATTGGGTAAATACTAGGAGACATCGTCAACTTGCTGATATACATCCCCTTCGACTACTGCTGTATATCTATGTACATTCTCATCTCCAGAATCGTCTCAGAGTTACGCTTAAGGGCGTTTGTATAAGCGAACCTGGAACGAATGATACGGTGAGGAAAGACAAAAGCATAGAGTTAAATTATTGCGAGGGTCTATATCAATAATTGCTAAGATAAAAAAGGTTCAAAAGAGCGTGCAAGATGGAGTTATGGGGATGAAAATTAGGAGAAAAAATAGTATGAATAACGCTACCCGGGTGGTAAAACTTAGTATAGCCGAGAGTCTTGGCAAGACGAAGCGATGCCACCACCCAAGTTTTACTAACAGACTCATGAGTCCAACATTTTGTTAAATTTTTTACTTCTTTTTAAATCATAAAGCTGAAACTATAACCTAATAATGAGCACAACGAAAAAATCTCTCTAAAAATAAAAGTATATCGATTAGCCGCGAATTCCATTAATCATTAACGCTCATAAGTACCTGGGAATTCGATTTTTTCATCTCTTGTCTATATTACGATAAATAATTCATCTATTAATTACATTTTGAAATTGGACTGAATCGTGCGTTTTCACGTGCATTAATTTTGTTGGTGTAATATGTAATTGTATATTGGTGAATATGTAATTGTTATAGTCCGATCAAGAATTATTTCGAAATCCAGGCTCGAACTGTAAACAATAGATAGATTCCGAAATTCACAGCTGTAGAAGACCGTCACTTCCACGTATTTATCCATCACTCAAAATCAGTATTTTATGTTTCGCGAACCTTGCTTGAGTGAAATGTGTAAGAACTTTTCTCCTTAGAATTTCGCGATGAATTCATTCTCTGGACGTTGAGACACACCTGACCTTTTGAGTCGCTCTGTAGAAAATTCATACAAATGATTTAATCCGTAGTTGATAAGAGGCAATATTTTACAGGATTCTTCTTGTTTCCAAACCCGCGATGAGATGTAATCTCCCTTTCTGTGTGGAATCGCCGACTTGGAACTTCAATAAACCTAAAAACATCCTCCCCTTTATCTCATAATTCTTCGCATTCTTGTAACATGCATGTATGGATGCATGTGTACCTCATAAATGTATACGTATATCCGTCATACCCACGCCTACAAACGTTATTCTTGAAAAATTCGGCCAAAGAAAGAGAATCGAAATTGATCGCGTGACCGAGATCTTATATTAGCCCGCCTCTTGGTTTTCATATACATGTATATACTTAACGTTCCTTCGTCTCGAGCTAGAGGAGCGCCGACTATTTATCACTGAAAATTCGTTCAGCATTGCGGGTGGTCATGAATAATCGGTAGGTCGGGGGGACCTGCTACCACTGACGCCATACTCACTGCCACCGAAGTGGAATCGAGAACGTGCATGGTAGAGCGTCTATAGCACAAAATGTTACATCGATGCAGTAAACACATATACAGGGTGATCCAACTAACCACAATTATTTTTAGCAATACTACTTATCACATAAAAAAATTGTCAATAACGATGATTTAAAATGATTAATCTTAGAGCCATGAGCAACGAAATTCTTTCTAGCGATGAATTTCTGAGGTCCCATAGAGATTTACTCGAAATTTTCCAATGACAATATTTATTTCTTATCATTATATTCAAATTTGGAAGGCTCACAAAACATTGTAATGAAATATTCTTTCGAAGGCCTCACCACTTATGAGACAAGGTATAATGATAAGACATTTAGAACGAAATTTAAATTTACTAATGAACTTTACATGAATTTATTCATGATAGATTTTGAGGGATTATTACAGAGCAACGATTAAGGGAAACAAATGTCAGTTGAAAATTGTCGGAGCGGTATGGAAAAATTACGAAACAAATTGGAGAGGACGAGACGAGAGTCAAGTTGGCACTCACTGGTATTTATATATATATATGCATGAGAGTCTGCAACACGAAGACCCACACAGCGGTATATAATCTCACGGGGCGCTTTCTCGTTGGGCGGCCAAAGACTTTTGCTGGCCTAAAGCCAGACTCAAGGGAACCCCCGAAGTTGTCGCCACACGGGAATTCCCTCTTCCTCTTTCTTTCTCGCTCTCTCGTAAGCACAGCCTTTCGTGAAAACGTCGGAGGCTCTCAACTAAAATCTGTATGTATATAATATATAAATACATATATATGTCACGGCTCGTAGGTTCACTGCCGGATGACGCGAATATGATCTTGTTGCGTCTGCGAGCGAGGACGCTCCAGAAGCCGCTGACGCGAATGACGCCTTCTGCTAAGCCAATAATACGAATGCCCACGTGCTACGGCGTTACTACTTCTCGGCATTTTATTAACCCGTCACTACAAAATCAAATCCGGCATAAATGCTATTTTACATTTATACCATATTTTCATATTTAGTTTCTACTGTATATTTTTTTTTGTCGATCAACGATTTCGTGAAATTTAATTTTGCTAAATATAACGAAATATAAAACGAAAAAAAGCATTTTGTCGCGTAGAAACGAGACGCGTCTTGACTTTTATCTTTTCGCCGTTCTTTTTAATACTCCGCGTCAAGACGCCGCCACGTCCCTGAATAATTCAGAGATAAAACTTTATGTTAACCCTCAGGGTGCACATTATATTTACTCCCATATCGCGTATCACTGGACCGGTATATATATCTAAGCTTTCCTATGGAGGGGAATTTGTAGTAGAGGTACTGAACTTTTTTTACCCACCATCTATATCTCCGCACTTTTTACCGTCAAAAAATGCCACGTGCTTTTTCGACGGTTGAGACCTTTTGAGACAGCTGTGCACTTTGATGGTTAAACATGTTGCAGAGGTGAAAAAGGCAAAAAAAGTGATCCTAGCTAATGAATATAAAATAATAATACGAATTAATACGAATTTGAAAAAATTAGAAAAGCTCGTGTTTGTATCTATCAAGTAGATGACCTCGTATTTCAACTTTTTCAATAATAGTTCAAGAACAAAAATAGCCAGTATATTTATTTCAAATGTTCCACTCCAATTACAATATCTTTCGTAAGTTTTCAATGGATCGAAAGCCACGGGATTTAAATTTTTCATTCCGAGTACGAAGCATTGCAAGGGAAGAAGAAAATTAATTAGGTTCAGAAGCTGCAGGATTTGTTTTCGAGAGGTTTCTCGAGGGTCTCTTTCTCAATATGGGCAAACTTTTAAAGGTTGACATTGGAAATTGTTCGATCGATAAATCGATTAGGACTTAAATATAATGAAAACTTGAACGGCAATACAAATGTGGCGGGCTGCTGAGGTGTATTAAGGGGGTATGAAGGATCTCAGAGTGAGGGTGGAATCGAGGCGTTGAATCGTGGCGAAGAAAGCTCGATTGAACTTTCGTAATTAATTAAGTCTTGTCTACACGTCGGGTGCAAAGTTAATCACTGGGGCCGCAAACCATCCTCCCTAGAATGTCGAGTTCCTTCTCCATAGCTATATTAACCCTTAAGAGCGTGTACTCCGGTATTCGGCTTCGACGGTGAATCTCTCTCGCGTAACCTCTTCTCCGATCTGTTCTCGGACCGCTAATTAAGATCCGTTCGTAAGGCTAAGATCGTAACACCCCGCGGACAATTTCGGGCAAATTCCTCTTTGTATATTGTTCCCTACCAGGCTCCTACATACGCTTTTGTCGCATACATCAAGCTTTCTCGGTAGATATATATATATATATGTACATTAACATCTATACCGGGTGTTACACTCAAAGTTTTTCAAACTTCTACTCTTTTTATTGATTTTTTTTTATATTTTACAATAAAAACACTAATTCTTTGTTATGTATTAACGTACCTTGTTCCGAGATCTTTGCAAAACGTAATCTTCAAATGCAGATATATTTATCAAGAAAATGTCAAGTTTAAAAACTTGAATTAAGAGTTCATGCATCTTGAGTATTTTCATATAAAGACATTTAATTACAGTGTTTAGAAGCTGTACAAATAATACGCAATAAGAAATACGGGATGCCATTTATAAAATTGAAGTTAACCGTTTAGAAAACTTCAACATTACGCTCAAGTTCAAATGAACATATTAATAATTTTTTCCTTTTCAAAATCAAACAGCATTTATTACAATAATTTTACATTATATGTATGTTTGTCAAATGACGACTGTAAACATTTAAAGTTATAGACACCCTCTGTATACGCGTAAAGGAGACTTTCTATAATATGTAAATCGGAAAAGGAGGGAAGGCGCAAAAGCTGGAATTTCAGGGTGAGAATAAATGGAGTATATACGGAACGAATAAAGAGCGAAATACGATAGGAAAAAGAAGCGGGATTAGACGGGGAAGTTTGAGACTGAAACCATGGTTTCTCCGCAGATCGACGAAAAGAAGAAATCGAGAACATTGTAGATGTAGCGCAGAAAGAACGCCAGAACAAGTAGAAAAGCTATACATATGTAGCTGAATTGGTACGAGCGGGTGAGAGAAGAACAAAAAACATAGTGAAAGAAAAAATTGAAACGATACGTAGATTTACACGACGGCCTTTCGTTGCATCGATCTCTCCTCCTTCGCTTTCTTCTCCTTCTCCTCATCTCTTTTTTTCTTTACACCCTCGCCAAGCGTTCTACGGAATCTCGTGCACTTTTACCAAATGTGCTCGCGCCCAACCGGACGAAACTTTTACGAAACTCGTAAAGCTCTCGCCGTCTTATATATCGGTGGTGGCTTTCCTTCCTTCCTTCCTTCCTTCCTTCCTCATTCCCTCCATTTCAGCCCACGCGCATTTTCCACTACTTCTTCTCTACAACAGGCTATCTCAGAAGTTGTGTTCAACATTTATAGATTGAGTAGACGATGAAATCCTAAATAACGATTTTTCTCTTCGACGCCCCATTCATAAGACCAATAGATTATCTAAGTCATAATAACCAATATCCTTTAATAAATGCTGTTATCCTGCAATTGATAAAAGGAACTTTAAAGTGGGATAGTGCACTCATTAATGGCGCCGGATTAGAGTAATTTATTAATACATATCTCATAGACATAAAAAGGAGCTAAAGATTTTTTTCTTCAAAATATCATGACCAACGATCTTTATAAATATTGAAGAGGGCTTTTGCGACACCCTGCACATATAACTTTTCTCAAAAGTCTCAGGAGAATCCACGTGTCGCAGCATACCAGCATCGCCCATATTCTTCTTGCTGATGCTTTTCCAACCCCCGGCTTCGCGAACGTCGCCAAAACTGTCTTTCTTACTTTTTTTATCCCTGTAGTTTTTTTATATACATATACATATATATATATTTTTTTCTGTTACCTCTCGCACGTTTTATCTGTTTTTTTTTTTTTTTCGTTTGCACTCGTCGGGCCCTGATGATCGTTTTCTCGCTTCCGCATGCCCGCAATTCGCCTCAACGCTACGGCACTCCTTGTTTCTCATCCGACATTCATAAACTCTCTCTAACTCTTTTCTCTCTCTCTCTCTCTGTCTCTCTCTCTCTCTCTTTTCTCTCTCTCTCTTTCTCTTTCGCTCTCCCTGTCCGTGTATATATCTATAGATTTTCACTCTCGTGTATCTACCTCTTTTCTTCTTTTTTCTCTTCCACCTCGTAGAGGAGGAACTTGACATTATATATTTCATATATATACACATGGATAACTATACATTTCATATATATACATTAGATAACCACCGGAGGCTATATGGCACACGGAATTTCCAGATGCCACGTTCAGTTATGATAAACTCGTGAAAGCAAAACGCGGAAACGTAATCAGGACTGAGTGAACCAGTCTGCCAGAAAGTCCATATATCTTTTCTTTCTTCTCACACTATTTTCCTCCATCCCCCCCCCCCCCCCTCTTGCTCCTATTTCTCTCTTGTATCCATAGTTTTTATTCTCTCGATCTCTCTCTCTCTCTCTTTCCTGTCTCGTCGTATCTTTTAAAACATTGATGTACATGTTTATATACTTGTATATATTTTTGTACTCGATCTCTGCAGAATCACCCTATATAAGTTTGCCAAGACTTTTTCAAGCCTCTGCGTAGCCGTCCTTGATGAAGAATGACTATTACCCCTTTCTTTTCCGTTTTCTTTGTTCCATTGCTGCGTTTCACTCTGTATGTATGTGTCAGTGTAATTTTACACGTGATACCAAAATACCAAGCTTGGAGCACTGCGACGTAGCTCTCCTTCCCCACTTCTCTCTCTTTCGTCTCTCTCTCTCTTCTCTCTCTCTCTCTCTCTCTCTCTCTCTCTCTCTCTCTCTCTCTCTCTCTCTCTCTCTCTCTCTCTCTCTCTCTCTCTCTCTCTCTCTCTCTCTCTCTCTCTCTCTCTCTCTCTCTCTCTCTCTCTCTCTCTCTCTCTCCCTGTCTATTCGCCTCTGCCGATCGATTCCCCTGTGTGACTTCGACCTGCCTCGAAACGTTGCTCAGAACCGACACTATACTTGGCTTTTACATATATATGGTAACTTTATATCAGAGTACGAGCTCACAATCCATGCACCATGTATAAACCCTGTTTATAGAATTTAAAAACGTCCGGGTCGGACAAAAGTGATATTTGTTTATTATGCAAACCGCACAGAGTGTGTGATTGGGGTCGTGCTGCGGTTGGGCACTCTCCTCCCTCCTCCCACCGCAGTCTTGATTTCATCAACACCCGGTTCATTATACGTCCAACTACACGTCGAATAAGGTTTAAATTGCACACAGAAAAGGCGATCAACCCTCCATCATATTTATATGTGAATAAAAAAGAGTATAAAGAGAGAATTATTCGTAAAAACAATTATTTTTGTCCTGTGATCGGGTTAGCGGCGACTTAATTATTTTGTACATTTTCAGGATTCTGTACGTCCAAATGAAAAAAAAACGGAACCCTGATAGGATCACTCGTGTGTCTGTCTGTCTGTACGTCTGTCACAGCTAATTTGCTCCGAATCTACTGGACCGATTAAGTTGAAATTTGGTACACATATGAATTTCTGTGACCCAAACACGGACGTGTAACGTAAATAAATGAATTTTGAATATGGGGGTCACTTTTGGAGGGCAAATTAGAAAATTAAAATAAAAAAGTTTTCCAAACTGTACCATGTGACATATCAAATGAAAGGGCTTGTTGTGAGGGTCTCAAATATATTTTTTTTATAATTTTAAAATAAATAGGTGTAAAGTTATTTAAGAAAATAGATGAAAATTGACCATTCCTTATCTCCGAAACTACTGAGCCTAAAATTTTGAAAAAAATACAGAAAATACTTCTTCACTTATATATTACAGGAAAACCTATAAGAAATTTATAATCTTAAAATTTTTAGTTACCACAAACAAATTTAGGTCAGATTTAAAAAAAAACATGATAGATAACGTATTCATCGTACGGAACCCTCTCCACGCGAGTTCAACTCGCACTTGTCCGTTCTTTTTAATTCTCCATCGTTTCCCAATCGTTTTATTATTTTCTGATGTTTTTTTTGAATGTTTTTCGTGACGACCACACATAAAAAAAGAACAAGATAAAGAATTCGATAGTGTAAATATTTTAAGGAAAATTCTTCTTCTCTATCCCTACGTTTTAGCAGGACAACGATCCTGCATGATGAGAAAAGATACGATATAAGGGTGGTAAAATCTTACCAGCAGTAATCAATAACTTCATAGGATAGAAAAGACATTGAAACTGTAGAAGATTGAGGGAGAAGAAAACAGGGGTTGAAATTCCGAATAAGAAGCCGCATTTACATGTGGTCTATTCGTATTGTCTCTCTTGGTTTGATGGTTAGGTTTTCTTTGCTAGAACACCCTGAGCGTTGAGGGATTATTACCGGAAAGACGATTAATTTTAGCTGCGATAAGACACACAACTACGACGCCTTGTCTATATAATTGTATATATAGGGGTGTTTTAAGAGGCAAGATATCTGAAATAGGGATGGCCATCTCCCCTCAATCTCGCCTCTCGTTTTTACGTATACTAATTTCGTCTTTAACTTTCCCTAACGTTCCGAAGGCGCCATTTTCTATGTGCATATCTTCCATGTACTTGCTAGTTATTCCCCTCGTAAATTTCTTTATATCGGCTTTTGGGAATCCGCAGTCTTCCTCCTTATCTGGCTAATAGCAATTACAGGACATTTACAAATTATCCCCCTAGAGTTTCATATTCATTCCCTCTTTTAATGTCTTTTTTCCGAGCATACGGAACAGTGAAGGAAAAGAGGGTGTAAGAATGAGGTAGAAATAAACTGCGGAGGATTCTAAAAAGAAAGAGAACACGAAATAAAATGAAACGAGTGGCAAAGAGATAATGAGAAATAGTATGAACGAGAGAGGGTGATAGAAAAAAGAAAGGAGAAAAAAGGGAGAAGGAAATAACGAGAAAGTAGGGGAAAAAATGAAAAAACATGGAGAGCAATGAACGTTTGATTAAGAGGTGATAGAGGCTTCATTAAAGTGAAAATTAATAATGGGGGTGTGTTGAGAAAAAATGGATGGGACTGATCGAGCGGTATTAATCCCTTTCTCTCTCTCTCTCTCTCTCGCTCTCTTCCGTTCGAACTCTTTTTTTCTCTTTCTGTTTGTCAATCTCGAATGGAAATCCACGGGTTAATAGAAATGTAATGGGAATGTATGCCCGTTAGGAACCTGATGGAAATATTCGCGACATTTAAAACAGCGCAGCAAACGTCTACGAACTATTTTGAGTTCTATCGATTATAAGTAAATACTTTTGAAATACTATATCAAGAATAATAACAAGAAAATTAATTCAGCAATTTTTAGCTACGAAAAAAAGTGGCGCCAAACATAGGCAAGAGTAATTTTATTATAGACTAATTGTGAGACTTGATTAATTCACTCTGTACGCCATTATCGATCAATTTTTTTTTAAACTCTCTCCCAATTTTCAAACGAAAATTTTCATATACATACGAATATATACGGATATATTTGAAAACTCCTCTATACGTATATCAATATTCGTGACCGAAGATTGTCCGCCAAACCAGACGGCAGAGGGATGAAAAAAGTATGTATATTTTGTAAGTGGAGTATAGAAAGGCTGGATCATGGGAGGCCTCGTTATCGACCACTTCCGGTGTTAACGAAGCCGCGAGATTTTTCACGTGAAGTCTGCATCGGTAGTACAGGGAATTGGCAGAAAAAATAAAACCAACGATAAAAACAGGGAAGAAAAAACGTTGACAAAAGGGATGAACGCAACGGGAAAACGAAAGGGTGTGGTGCTCGTTTAGCTGGCTCAATTAAAACGTTCATCAGTGCTATGGTGCATCAGGAGAATATTGCGCCGATTCGTGTATTTTTTTCCTATTTTTCTTTTTTTTAACGTCGCTATCGCCATTCTTTTTTTTTAGGGGACCAAATCATTCGTGCCGCCAATTGTAAACAATACGATTCAAACTCGTTAAATCGGAGGGGCGAGTGGCTATTTTTCTCTCAATGCAGGCTATACTATCCAATCTGCACCCGCGTCCAACAACTGTAACGGGTTAAGTTGCCCATGTATCTATATATATATATATATGGGGCAGTCCACGCCAAATCGACCTACGTCAGATGCTTCCGTTCTTTGATTTGGCTGAAAACTTTCTGTTGTATGACTCATTGAAAAAAGCTCTCTTGATTTTTTTCGTCCATCCACTTGTGAGATATGATTTTCGTCAAAATTCGATGTTTTTTCCTTCAAATGACTGTGATTCTCTCAAAAATCAACCAAATCAAACTTTTTTTGTTTAGAAAATTCGGTTTTTCACCGCACTGTTAGAAAAAAAAATACGAAAGAATGATTAATATTTGTATTCCATATATTTTCTCAATTTAAAGCAATTTAAAGCAAAAAAACATTAGTTTTAAGATGTTTGCCCTTTTTAAATTTTTCCAAAAAATTCACAAAAAACTTTGACCAATTATATGATTTTTGAGACCAGTCTCATCGTGGGCAGACTTCTCCTTATATTTTTTTTCTTATTTTGAAAAAAATTTCATTTTTTTTCAGTCAATTTGGACCACATCGAACTATTTTTTTTTTTTTATATATTTTGTTTCACACCAATATTTCTAATATAAAAAAGTCCTGTTTGGTACGAATTGACTAAAAAAAAATGAAATTTTTTTTGAAACTAAGAAAAGAAATATGAAAAATATCTCGCTACGATGGCACTGGACTCAAAAATCATTTAATTGGTCAAGATTTTTTGTAAATTTGTTGAAATGAATCAAAACTGTCCAACATCTTAAATTTAATGACTTTTTGCTTAAATATTGAAAAAAATATGGGGGACGATATTCAATCATTATTTCGTAATTTTCTCCAAGAGTCTGGTAAAAACCTACATTTAAAAAAAAAAGTTCATTTTGATCCAAATTGATTGAAAAAAGAAATTAATTTTTTTTTCGAATGAAAAAAAGTATAATGAAAAATCTGCCCACGATGGAACTAGTCTAAAAAATCATTTAATTGTTCAAAGTTTTGTTATGAATTTGTTGAAAAAAATTAAAAAGGGTAAACATCTTAAAATCAATGTTTTTTTGCTTTAAATTGAGTAAAAATACGGAACACAAATATCAATCATTCTTTCGTATTTTTTTTTTCTAACAGTACGGTGAAAAACCAACCTTTCTAAAAAAAAGTTCGACTTGGTCGATTTTTGAGAGAGTTAGTCATTTGAAGAAGAAAACATCGAATTTTGAAAAAAAAAATCATATCTCACAAGGGTATGGACAAAACAATCTGAAAAAAATCAAGAAAGCTTCTTTCAATGGGTCATACAACATATAACATTTTCAGCCAAATCAAAGAATGGAAGGGTCTGACGTAGGTAGATTTGGCATGGAATGCCCCATATATATATATAATAGGCAAACAGCTGGATCAATGTTTGTTTACATTTATTTTTTTCGAGATGAAATACTCGTAAAGACTAAAAAAAATTTTTCAGAGCAGCACATGAGATCGATATCTCTCGCGTGTATAAAAATTGTATAGCTTACAAGGCTCTTTTTTTTTAACCGATGTGATTTTTATGGATTAGCAACGTTGAAATCTGCCTTTATCACATTGAATAACAATTAAGAATGATTTATTCTCATAAATACATTCCCAAACATAAGGAGGTGTTGAAGTTCTGCATGTTTCGAGACCGGAAGTTATGAATCGTGTCACGAAAATCGCTCGGAACAGTTTTAAATTTATTCTTTGTTTTACAAACATTTTTGCATGGAAATGTATCCCAACGTTGAAAAACTAAGCTCAGCATTAGCAATTTCATTGAATAACCGAATGTTGGTTTGGCACATTAGGAATTACGAATAACTGATCAATAATCATTCGTTTCCAACCATATCCAATCAAGGTATCGACAGAGTTGGCGAGATGAGAAAAATATTAAATTTCGTTCGTACCACTCTCACTTTAATTTTTTTCTCCATCCCAAGGGCGAACTGGTTCGGTATTCTTGACACTAGGAATGGAGCATCACCGTTACCGTGAGTAATCTCTTCTTTTTTCTCCTCTTCGTCTCTATATCTCTATCTTTCTCGCTATTTCTTTTTCCTTTCTCTACTCCTCTCTCTCTTCCTCTCTCCCTCTCTCTCCCTCTCTCTCTCTCTCTCTCTCTCTCTCTCTCTCTCTCTCTCTCTCTCTCTCTCTCTCTCTCTCTCTCTCTCTCTTAAGCTTCAAGAGTGACGTTGAACAAACTAGTGAAGGAATTTAGTGAAAGAGGGATGAAAACACAGAACGTATTCGGTGATGGATAAACGCGTCAGGGATGCACAGTTCATCTGATGGACCATCAAGATGTACAGGCTTGATCAATGGCTTTTCGACAGCTCCACTATTTGTGGCAACTTCTACGTCCCCATGTTTGTAGATCGTCCTTCTTTTCTCTCATCCTCACTATTATATATTTTATTGATTGAGATTCGAATATGTTTTACACTCAAAAATTTTTAATAAAGATAACGTACCCTCAATAAATTTGAACGTCCTGGGGTCTTAAACCATCATCATAATGGAATTTTCAAAATTTCGCTTACCTGAAATAGACAAAAAAATCGTTAGAAAACAAAAAAAAATTGGTTTTCAATACAAAGAACTTATTTTGAATTTAAATATATTTATTCCATAATTATCACATAGAATAACATTAAAAAATATTGGCGCTGAAGATTAAAGCGATCGATGATTTCAAAAAAACGTGTCCTACCGTTAATAGATTACATACTGATAAACTTTCAGAAAATAATTGAGCAATTGACTTTATGAAGATTTAATTGAAATAAAAAGTTGCGCATTGCATTTTAATTGCGGGAGGAAATAGTAAGCTTCTAATGAGGCGAGATTAGCGCGTAATTGATTGGACACCTTAAGCGAAAGCCTTTATACCGAAGGGTCGGGAAGAACATTTATGACTGGAAGCATATACGCGAGAGACAACCTATCAAGTGTCAGTTCGAGGCTCATCAAGAAGGAATGCGTCTTTTTCCCCACGCGAGACAAGTTTGCGACTGTTGGGCGTACACGGACATCTCGTTTTTCTCGTGTCACGAAATATACGTATTAAGATACAGTGTGTTCCAAAATAAAATCACTAGATAAATAAAACAACAGGACTCTGAAAAGAAGAGTCTGTCGCCGCATTTGTCTACAGAATGAAGCATCGATGAGATAAGAACTAATGCAGGAACAGTCAATCGGATGCACCGATAAAAAAAGGGACTGACGAGCATTGAACGATAGTTCGCCCTCGCTAATCCATCTGGCAGAAACACTCAGAGAAAAAAGAAGGGTGTGCTCTTTTCCTACTCCGCACTTTTTTTTACCAGTTCACGGGATTGGCTATGACTTAACGAATTGGTGTCTCATCAACGACTCATCGTGGAGAAAAATGATTAAATATTTTGTTCTCTAAAATTTCTAAACCTTTCCCATAAATCTTGAATATGTGAATTTCGCAGCGTCCTGTATAAACAGCGACTAATACACATGTAAGTTTTATGTGTAATACACACGCACGTGAGTTACGCCCTCGTATTGCTCACTCACGGTAAAACGGAGATAACTCGAGGAAGCGTCTGGCCATTTCGCGAACCTGCGCCACCAGACTCGGAAAGTATAAACGAGAGGGAAGAAAGAGACGAGAAGAGGAGGGTTGCGTGGGTTTTGTCCTGGCTATTCACCGGGTTCCTGCACTCTTTCGACGGACGCGAAGAAAAGGGATAAAAGAAATTCTGGAAATATGGGCACGCTCGAGTACAATGGATAGATCCCACGCAACATTCAGGTCCATATAGTTATAGTTTTGTATCACTAAAGTACAATACTGTACAAAAGTATATTTTTAACCACCCTTCAAAACTTTGTGCTGCTCAATAACATGCAAGATGCTTGAACGAAGCTCTTTTTAAACTTCGTTTTACTGCATATATTTTTTCTATCACAACGAGTTCACGAGATGTAATGTGAAAAAAAAGAATCCAAAAACATTTTTTTCGATTGTGTAAATAAATGTATCATTTAATTATTCAATTAAATCATTTATTCAATTTATTCACACCCTGACCGGAGCTTTCATTTCATTAATACCATAAAAAATGTTTACATTTGAAAAAAGGAAATTACCATGATATCGTGGGAAGGAAAATAATCTTTCGTTAATTATTATAAAAGTATTGAGCGCTACTGTTCCCAAATGAGAATAGTTAGCAAATAGTAGCATTCTGAATTGTGGCTGAATTTATTCGACTTCTTGAAGAATGTATTAATAAATAAAATACATGAATTACAATGTGGCAAATAAAGATTTGGTATTGGATAGTATGTAACGGAAGTAGCGAGAGAAAATATTCTTGCGAGAATCGATGGATCGATGCGATTGCGTGGGCCCCCATCATAATAATGACGATTATCGTCATTATAACGATGACGATCGTCGTCGGTAAAACGGATGTGAATTTTATCATAAAATATATGAACTACGCGATTTTTGCTTAGTACATATATAATAAAGTGTTCAGGGGGAGCAAGGATCGTTTATTCATACTTTTATACGTACGATCTATTCAGAAAATCCTGCAAATATATACGAGGCACATAATAATGCTCGTAGTATTTGTGTGAATTGTACAGACGATACTGAAGTCCAAACGAATAAGATCGCTATGCATTTTATCGTCGTTGCTTATCCGATGAATATTCTCCCAGAACTATTTTAAAGTGCGGGTTAAAATGTGTTCCATTATTTTCAAAGAATTCCAAGCGTGGGTGGCCAACTATACCGGCTGAATTTTTTTACCATACACTGAAGCAAAATAGCTGAAGAATGGTCTAGAAAATAATGAGATTTCTTCTTGCTTCGATTCCCAGAAAATTTCCCGTGCGAGGGTAAGAAACGAATTATTACAAAAAATTAAAATTAAAAATTCCTTGTTTTATTAAAGGGTCATGCCGCTCTTAAATATTGAGGATATACGATTTGTTTTGCACCAAATGATGCTCTCTTATAAATAAGGTGTACTTAATAAGGTTTATAAGAGGATAATAAGATAAGGATTATAAGAGAGCTTTTGAATGCTTACGTGAACTGCGGTTAACGACCTTCCAGCACGCTCAAAGCTCTATCTATAACTTTAAACGTGTTTTTCTGGAAAGGGCATTTTTCAAATTAGGTGGAAACATAACTCCAACAAATCTTCATCGATTTGCTCCAAATTTTCATCATAGCATTAACGTTAAATTATCGAAAGGGATACGTATTTATTAGACGTTTTGTTGAAACGATTCTCCGTTGTAAACAATTTTTCACCTAACTTTTCAGCCAAAATCGAAAATTTTTGTTCGAACGTGTGTCATTTATGATTTTTTATCTGGATGAATTAATATTAATTATATTATTATCAATTATGAAATATTATTAATAATAATAATAAGAAGAATGATAGGAAAGTTATGCGATTCATCCGCGCATTTTTATCCACCCGAAACAGACATTAAGCCAGTCGAATTCTCACCCCCAACACACCCCGTTTCCTAAATAAAGATTCGATTAGCACTCACGAAATGTACACAAAAAATGTTCGTTATTTGGCTACTCCGGATAGAGATAAAATTATATCGCTGAAGTCTGATCAAACGTATCGTAATATAATTCAGAGTCGATGGAGAAAAAGCTCTGTCGAAATAAATAAACAGAGCCGTGAAGGCGTTCTCGTTATTTCCCGAGGAGAGAAAATTCTTTACACTCCAGTTGTCTTTTATATCCCGTACATAATACATTTGTGCTGTATATATAAAAAGTATATATTACGGAATATTATATATATAGATATGCATTGAGACATGTACGAATGTATGGAAGTTCCAAGAAAGAGAGAGAGAGAGAGAGAGAGAGAGAGAGAGAGAGAGAGAAACAATTGATGCTTATCGGCAGAATTTCGAATGGGGATTGAAAAAAAGAATAAAAAATAATGTTGAACACTTTCTCAATGAAAATATCGAGAATAAAAGTACATGTTACGTGTATACACGCGGCAAAGAAGACACCTACACCGCCCACGATTCACTCCTGTTATTTATTTATATTCATTTCTTTTTTATTCGCGTTTTATTTTCTTTCTTCTTCCTTTTATTTCTCATATCTCGTCCTGCTTATTCCACTTGGTCGTCGACAACGATACGACGAGACTGCCGTGCACAGTAGATAAGTATCTTGATTTAACGCTGTCATTGATGTATATATTGAACGAGAGAGACAGAGACTCGTCTCTCCATCTTGTCCCGCCGCGCCAATATGCATCATCCCCATTCGAATATCCTACTTTATTTAGTTCGTTCTTTCTTATTTTTATAACTTTGTTCATTAGTCGTTCTTCGAATTTTAATGATATACATTTGTCTTACAGTCTTAAACCCAAGTAAAAAAAAGCGGCAGGGTTCTTTGTTGAATAGTTATAATGTCGGAAAATGTGCAACTTTTAATATTTTTTTGAGGTAATTATTTTGATATAATTTGGTCCAATAACATTAAAATCCCAGCTCATTTTTTTCATGCTCATTTTCCGGGAGGAAACACCAAAAAATTCTCTTTTATATACTTCTTCGAACTTTTTCTTAAAGATGGGTTGCGATGTGATTTTTTTGTATTAAATTCGACCAAAAAGTTAATGACAAGAAACATCACGTTGGCCAAGCCCCGGGCACAGTTAGTAACAATATAAAATAAATTTTTTATCTCCATATTTCATATAAGAATGCGATCATTTCTCAAAAAGAGTTGTGACGGTTCCGGATTTGAAATTCAGAGCGCAAAACAATTTTTCAAAAATCAGGGCCAAAAAATAAAAATTTGACGTGGAGAGAAGGAGACTCCGCATTTTTCTCGAATGAGAGATCGAGGAACGGACAAATCCATTTTTCACTGTCGCCCTTGCGCGCGTGTCTGTATCGCAACTGGAGCCCAGAAAAGAGAGCGAGGGGAAGAGAGAGAGAGAGGGAGAAAGGCTAACCGCACCAAGGAGCAATATAACACGAGGAATAACTAATTGGCTCTGGATGTTAGGATCGCCATACCACGCCGGGCAGGTCGATCACCTCGACTATAACAACTTCTTTGTGCTTTTCCACCCCCTGCCCCGTGTCCATTTACTTTTTTCGAGATTCTTAGTCACAAACTTGAGAGTAAATGATGCATTTGCCGCAAATAATTGACAATTCATGTCCCTTACAGATTGTCTCCATTTTGCAAGAAAAAAGAAAGGAATGAGCTAACAGTCGTAGTTACTTAATTTTCTCATCGAATTGCTCGCATTCCGTACAAGGACACAATCGTATTGTTTAATTTCCTTACTCTCATGAATAATAAACGTACAATTTCAAAAAAAATAAAATCCACTCTTGTTTTATTTTTAATATTCGTACGCATATCGTTCTTTGCGGGTTTCAGGAGTCCGTTCCATCATTCTAACCCTACTTTTTCCCTTCTGCAATAACTTCCATGTCCACCCTGAAAAAAAAATTAAAGTACTGCCAACTACGCGATGCGGTTGGACGAATTTCGTTGCGCCAATAGTCATATTACGTTTAGTTAATCACCCCGTGGTTGATCTATTGAAAGTCATATCGTTCAGACAACTAAGGCTGCATTCAGGGAGTCACTATTTGCGCTAAAAATGCAACCTATAGTAGTACTATTTAATGGTAGCATTAGTGTTTGTAGCGCAAATAGCGACTCCCTGAACGCGCCTTAATACACCACGATTTTGCCGCTAAATTTTAATTTATTTGAGTTGAGTGTATTTCATATGATACAACCGCAATAAATGATTACATTGAAAAAAAAAACAATACTTGAGATACGGAATTAATTGAATTTGAAATAAATACACGGAGGTTGAGTTGTATACGGTTTGTCCGTGACTTGATAAAATAATAGCATCGAATAAACTTCTCTGCGAGAATTGAATTCAATGACACCATAGATCAACGGAATATAATTTGTGATTAAGCTAATTATCTAGTAGTAATTTGGATGAAATCTTTTGTTACTATTCAAACAAATAAACCTTTTGCTAAAGCTACTAAAATTTCATTGTGCAAACAATAAGTTTTGTTTAACATGAATTATATATATTATAACCGGACAGTCTTATTCCCTGGCTGGATTTCTGGTGTGGCAGAAATCCGCTAGAGGGCCACGGGCGGAGCGCTCTCGCGTAAGCGTCGCACCGCCCGTGTGCCCATAAGGCTCCGATGTTGAATCATTAAGTAACGGTCACTACTTACTATGACCGATGGTCGTCGAGAAAACCCGAACCCTTGTTTTACGAGATAAACAGGTCTAAAGTCTTTATCGTACAATTAAAGTATGCTGATATAAAAAGGTTTTGCCACCTAATTATGTCAAGATAAGGCGCCCTTACGAGAAAGTGAAAAATCGATTGATAGTATTTACTTATTTACTATTGAGACGTAAAATATAAAATTAAAAATATCAAATAAAAATATTCCAAAAAATATATATATATAAAAAAATCAAATATTTCGTAGTCATTTCAAAATCATAATTTCTCGGTACAATCACTGTACGTTTTAATTACATAATGCAATTCATTTAATCCAAACATGATTGATATAATTGACTGAAATACTTCTCCCTATTTCCCGAGCAATGCGATGATACTATTTCAAATATTTATTGAATTTTATTCAAAAAATGTTCTGATTCTATTGAATATTTGAAGTTTTACCTCAAATTCCGGGCGTAGTTGGCTCAACAAAATAACTAACTACACAGAGAGAATTTTATACGAAAAATTACTATGTTCACATTGCAGTGTGGTACCATGTCGATCGTTGTGAAGAAATTTACTATATTTTTCTTTTCAAAACATAGTCAATTTTACTCAGAAGTGGCGACATGGTTCCACACCACAATGCGAACATAGTAATTTTTCGCTTAAAATTCTCCCCGTGTACGCGCGGAAGTTGCGTTAACTACGCCATTGGTTTCGCTGTATCCAACCTCAGGGCGTAGTTGAGCCAACTACGCCTCCGTTCTCAACACTGTGCCTTTTTTCAATGCATATTCCTGTGATACCCCCGAAGAGTGTTACCCACAGTCATTGCACTCTTTACCAAATGTAGAACTACCTGTGCGTCAAATTGTCAGGACAGCCCTAACGTAAATCGGAGCCTTGAAGGGTTTGGACATAGATATCCTAACAGACATTGCCACTACACCGTCAGATAAAGGCTCCGACAGGGCAATGTCAGGAACACCAAGATTATTTAAAACATGGCACTTTTAAGTCAACCCATTGAGGATCTAGTCGGGCTTTACTGGGGCAGCACCCATTCCAATTCCAATTCCAATTCCAATTCCAAGCCATTCGGAGCCTTGATGGTCCAAAACATGCCGCTCTCAAAGCAGTTCATTGCGGACCTTAGTCGGGCTTCAATAGGGTAGCCCCTATCCAAATGATGAGAAATATTATATCAAAACTAAGTCGGGACCCGATAAGGCAAAAAAATCGGAGTCTTATTAATTTCGAAAATTGAAAAATTTGCATGAACGCATATATTTCATCGGTTATATTAAGAATTTGAATGTTTTTTTCTTTATATTGATAATTTTAAACAATTATTTAATAGCAAAAAATTATTATTATTATTTATAATATATTGAATTTACTTCATTTCATTGTTTTTATTAACATGTTTTTTAAACTTTTTAAAGTTTAAAAAACCGTTTAGCGGACAATACAAGCCGCTAAACTGAATTTCAATAGCTTAGCACCATCAGAAACACCGAAAGAGGGAAATCGTCAAAGCCACACACAGACCGCCCACCCGTCGTTGGCGCTTTTTTCCAAAATATAATTATTTCCTTTCAAATGCCGAAAAAAAAAAAACAAAAATGTAAACCATAAAAAACATAATTTTTTTTGATACTGAAAAAAAACCGAATTGTTGCTAGATTTCATTAAACAAATGAAAAATACAGATTGTCCTAAATCGAAATAAACAACGTTATCGAAGATGTTCAGAAAAGAAGAGCTTTTTGTCAAATCTCAATATCGAGATTTTGAAGCGTTTTTGAATATGCTCAACAGTTAATACATTATTCTCCCGCTCCAACTCATAAAATTGTCTTTATGAAATGCAAAAAAAAAAACAATTTTAAAGTATACATAAGGAAAATTATTCCAAGGTACAAAAATTGTTGTGGGGTAAATAATGGAGAATCAAGGTAAAGTTATTCTGGCGACCGCGTTCCTGGGGCCTTTCTTTCCGGAAACTCACTCATTAATTGAATATATAAATATATAAATACATAATATAATTATATCTAAACATATATGTATATTGCATATACAACGTGTGGGCTTCATTTAATCGAAGTTTAATGGACTGATGGTGGATCGTGGTGACGATGGTGGTGGACGTGGTCGTCGTAAAAGGAAATAGGGGGGAGGAGATGAAGAGAAGGTTGGGCACATATTACGGTGAAGATACTCCTCATTGGCGTTGCTCTCGTCTCGGATGCATGGGTTCCATCGAACCATGGTAGCAACAGAGAAAGAGAGAGAGAGAGAGAGAGAGAGAGAGAGAGGGGGAGGGAGGGGGAGGGAGGGAGGGAAGGAGAGAAAGAAAGAGAGGCAGCATACACTGCCGCGAGCATGGTTAATTTTCGCCAAGCACAACTTTTAATTAATCGTAAGCTATATTCGCTACCATACACTTATCCACGAGGAATCGTTAGTCGACATACGATAAACTATATGTTCACATACTATACGATACAATATATGCACGGTTATAAATATAATAAATTTAAACAATCGTAAGAAGAAGCTACATAGCTATATTACGTAATTTAATACATTGCTCTTAATTTTTGGCTTTACCTCTCTTCCATTATACTTATCCCTTTTATTCCGGTGTTCTCTCTGTATAATATCGCTTTCTCTCCATTTGTGGTTCTACCGTGCTCCTCTCTTCGTTCGCCTTTTTTCCCGCTTCCTCTTCTTACAGCTCTCTTTTTTAACTCTCTCCAATTCTTTCTCCCACCATGTTTCCTCTTTTATTTCTATTTCTCTCTCGCTCTCGCTCGTTGATTCTCTGTTCCTTATCCTGTCAGGATGTGAAGCTTCTCCATGAGATGCAGAAGGCCGAGTTGCCTTGTCCAAGAGTCTCGCGTTACAAGCACACCATATTGTATATACGCGCTGTGTGTGGCTGCTAATACATGCGCTGTCATTACTCTCTTACGACTACTCTCACTCATAGTGGATATTACACTGGAGCGCATAAGGCCTCTCGCTGTATTGAATCTTTCGTATATAAAAGAAGAAAGAGAGAGGCACTAAAAAATCAAGAAAAAGAGAGAGGAAGGTGCGTCAGAGCCTACGGCTAATTGTTCATCAAGGCCAGTTATTAGCGCATTTCAAATACGTCCCACTATTACGTCTCATGACTGTAAGAAAATCTCGATGACAGACAATCATTAAGAGCTACTTAAAAGTCCAAAAAATAAACAATACAAAAAGATGAAAAAAAAAAGAAGAAATAAACGCCTCTGAGGAGCGAGGAATTTGATGAGAAAAAAAAAGTGTTGAATGGACCAAATGAAATAAAATAACACTAGGGTGAGAGATAAATACAAGCCACAACGTCGATTATGACAGAAACTCCAACAATTATACAATTGAGTTGGGCTTCTGAGTGTTTGGATCTCGTAAATATAAAAATCAAGTTGTCAGAGTAAATAATAAATTGACGGGGGTGTTGGAAAGAAAAGAAGAGATGAAAAGGGCCATGTATACGTGAGAAAAGAAGAATGAAGGAGGAAATTGAACAGGACAAAAGAGATCGGGGCTTCGTGAAATGTTTCGTCACATTTCTTTCTCTCTCTCTTTCTCTCTTTTGCTGTTTTTTCTCTCTGTTGGGCGCGTGAACTCCGGAAGTGCGGGGTGATCTCGTAAAGTTGCCTCCCCAGGGATGCATGCCCACATATATATAGCCGAAAGAATCAAAAAGGGGGGAGAGAGAGGGAGAGAGAGAGAGGAAGGATTATTCGAGAGAAATATCAGGAATGAAGCTGGGAGAGCAAAAGAGAGACAGAGAAATAGGGTGATAGGGAGGGATGAAAGCGACGTTAAGAGAGGGTCGCAGTGATTGATCGTGGCAAGTAACGAAGCGAGACATCAGCTTCTATTCGAGCCTCTATCGACCCTCATCCTTTTCTTTTTCTTTCTCCTCTCTCTTTCTCTTTCTCTTTATCTTCCCGTTTTTGGCTCACTTTTCATCTCGATCCCTTTCTTTCCGTCGCTTACTTTCTTTCCTTTTCTCTCTCCCTCTACAGTACACACAAAGTGATGTATCTTTTACTCCTCGTTTCGATCTCGCCTCTTTTCGATCTCTCCCGCGACCCTTTTTCACTCCGAATCTCACCACGAAAACCCATCTACACGTATCTCTTCTTCCTCTTTCTCTCTCGCTCTCTCGTTTTTTTTCTTTCCTGTTCATCCATGTCGTGAATCGCGCGGGTCAGGCGAATCCGTCTCTCTCTCTCTCCCCCCCTCTTATCATGAACGGGAGATCCAGGAAGCCTGAGTTCCCGAAGAGGAGCGATGGACTAACCGAACATGGATAACACAGGGACAGAAAAACAGAAAGGGTGAAAGAGATAAAGACGAGAAGAGAAAGTGAAAAGAGAAGAGAGAGAGAGAGAGAGAGAGAGAGAGAGAGAGAAAGAGAGATAAAAAGGCAAAGAAAGAGCGAAATTGCGATCTACAGTGAGGACTGAGATCGTTGAACGTGAATGCGTAGATAAATGCATACCAGAAAGTGAGCCACGTGAAGCAAACAAATGGAGGAAAGAGAAGCAAACCACCGGAACCGAGCGATATATTGAAATTGGCCAAGGGCTAAGCCTATCATGGATACTGTAGAATCCTTTTCTCCCTATCACTCTTTCTCTCTCTCTGTCTCTCTATCTCTTTCTCTCTCCCTGTACACAATGATTATGTACCCGTGGTGGTCCCGGATACCCGGGATCCGGACTCTGTGAGATATATTCCGGCCTATACGATCAACCAATTTCAGCTTGCTTCCCCTTCATCATCGTCATTGATGTCTTCATCGGTCCATCGCTCTTCTCATATAGTAAAAATCGTCTTCACTTAAAAAAAAAACATGAATTTTTAATTGCCCGACATATTATATCGTTACTAAAATCATTTTTTTCACATTTTGCAACCGTTAGTAATGTTTGCTTCATGACTTTGTTGATTTAAATATTATTACGTTTTAATGTCACTTTTCAAAGGAGACAAACAATTTCTTTTGCTATCATTAAACGCGTCTGTTTTTCTACTCCACACGTTATCAAATTTTGAAAAATCTTGTTTAAATATTAAGTTATTCGAAGTTTTACTGTCTATGAAAACTTCATAATTTTTAAATATATGCATCAAAGTTGGCTTCGTGCTCAAACGATTGAAGACCCCTGCTGCAAAGACGATTGAACAGATCGAAAGAATGGCTAGTCTTATTTACGCGGTGAGAATTGATAAGAAGACAAGGGGGAGACCGCGGAGAAAAAAGAACTCTTTAAAAATAAAAGAGAATAAAGAAGAAGAACTAGAGGAAACAGTTACGGGAACAGAATTGATTCAATTATAGATCTGAACTGAGAAGACGAGTTGCAGAATTGAATAATAAACCAATCAGATGTGGAAAAAACTTTAGCCATGGACCACGTAAAGCATATAAAAATTTCAGTCACAATTGTCACTAATTTTTTCTATCTGAAGCGTTTTTTAACATCGAAAAAATTCAGAGGTGAGAAAAAAGCTAATTTGACCTGAAATCAATTTGGAAAACTTTTTTTCATTTTATAACTCCAATTTAGATTCGAAAAACAATCGATAAAATTAAATAGATTAAAAAGAAAGTGGGCGATTGCCATTCCGATAATTCTGAAGTAATGTAAATACTCAACGACGACAGTCAACATAATCGATAGAAAGTTGACCCACTTAGGTGCGATAGTTACCCGACAACGAGATATCAATTCAATTGTATTGAGTCGACGACGAGAGCATGCAGTTTCCGAAGATGTAAATGCAATTCAAGTCACTGAGGAAACTGATCTTGAAATATTTAAGCTAAAGTTGTATGCAGATACAAAATTAAGAATGTCAATCATGATAATAAAAATACAAATCAACTTTTTCTCCTTCCGATTGTCACTGGTAATAAATTCGTATTATTACTAAGTTTGTGCAACTCAAAGACTATTTTTTTTTTTTACTTTTTGGTGGGTAGATCGAAGACCATTGATTAGAAAAACCGAGAAACATCTTTCGTCTCTCCTTTTTCGATTCCTTCTTCATTCGAAACGTAACGATCGAGAATGGCATAAAAATTCTTGTCGCGATCACGAGAGCGTGTCTTCAGGATGAGGTTCGTGTGTATGTCGTGGCTGGTAGTTCTGTATGTTGATCGCGGGTGCGGTGGATGAGAGGCCAACCATTCGGTGGATCGAACCGGAAAATGGGCTTGTCCCGGAACGAAGTCGATACGGTTTTCTCTCGTCTCTCAATATACCTCTCTCTCTCTCTCTCTCTCTCTCTCTCTCTCTCTCTCTCTCTCTCTCTCTCTCTCTCTTTCCCTTTCTATACCGCGTGTTCTACACGTATGTTGCGGTTCAGACATACATATTGATGTATTTACGTTTAAAAAAGAAGAAGGGCGTATCATGAGTGTATAAATACGAAATTGATGCCGTGGCTCTGGGGCATATAGTTATATACATGATGTACATACATGTGGTCTCAAAAGTTATGCCCAAAATGTGGAGGGCAGGTAGATCTTGAAACTCTACAGAGAACATTTTTTAATAGTTCTTCTCGACGATGCACCGCTACTCAGATATTAATCAGTGAAATGACAGCCCCATTCTTTCATCGGTGAGAGAAAACCGCTTAACTAATTAATATTGTATAAACAGCGCACGATAGAGAAAACGGATCTAATAAAAATCTTTTCAGAATCTAGGAAACAGACCGCAGCATCAAAATCTTGATCTTCTCACTTGAAACGTCCTATAATATGAACGTATATCTTACTCCACAATGTTTCAATACAATTTGCTACCTATATATCACTGTAACTCGTTCACCATAACACAATTCTCCATGACAGTTTCACGTAGAATATGTACAAAGTGCCCGAGGATGCGTCACGTGCGCGGCCTCGTCGAATTCAGCGTAACGAAACAATTCGACTGTGAGGCTACGTTACTGTATATATACACCTATACGACACATTATGTGGACACAGGTATACATTCAGTCGATGCCAGTTGTCAGACCCATGTAGGGATTCCATGTTTGCCCACACGCGTGTCTCGCATCGAGAAAATTGAAGTACCGACAAATTCAACTTGGATATCTGTATCAAATTTTTGCAGCTTCCCTTTTTATGTCGCAGCAGAAAAAAGGGGGGTTGTACGATTCGCTTTGACCTGAAAAGAGTGAATGCCACCGTGTCACTCATGGAAAGTCTTGAGGCATTGCAATCTAAAAAATATTGACATCACATTTGGATTGAACATAAAAGTATTATCGATGAAAATGAAATTATAATATCCCAAATCTTGAGTGAAGTTGCTTTCGATCATTCAGAGAAGTCGGGTTAAATTAAAATTGAATTTAATCTTCTAAAAAATCGATGTACCGTATACGCAATAAAATTAAATTTCAATGTACACACGCCCCTTCCCCCTGAGAAATGAATAATCATAAAAATTCCGACGAAACTATCATTCACGACAATCCCCAATGTGCAACGGGTGATGATTGAGGTTTAAAACGTTGTGGGAAGCGATACATAAAGATGAGAAAGAAAGAAAGAAAGAGAGGGATATATCGTCGATTATCCGGGAACTGCAACGATTAGTCTGGGAAACCTGATTTTCCAGTCAACGATTGATGAAAAAAAAGGAAGGGTGTAGGAGTTTGTATGTTGAATCGTTGAAGCAAAGTTAAGCCGATCGTTCTAGGGGAGGAAGAGTTTGAGGATGAGGAAAAGAGGGAAGGGGCTGACAATGAGCGAGAAAGAGAAAGAGAGAGAGTAAAACAAAGAAAGAGCATTGTAACGCGTGATAAAAAGGGACATATATATATATATATATATATATATATATATATATATACATATACACACACATATATAACACATGAATCTCGTGATTGAAGCACGGGTAATCGAATTGGAAAGGTAATGGACGTAGAGGATTCGTGCTTCGGCTCTCGATTCTCGAGAGACGAGAACCGGCCCAAAGTGTTGGGCAAGAGAGCAAGCGAAAGAGAGAGAGAGAGAGAGAGAGAGAGAGAGAGAGAGAGAGAGAGAGAAAGAGAGAGAATGAGGAGAGTGAGAATCGTAGTCTAGGCGGGTCGATACATTGACGGGAATGCAATTACCGAGCTACTCGACGCGTTCTCTGCATTCTCTCTCTCTCTCTCTCTCTCTCTCTCTCTCTCTCTCTGTCTCTCTCTCTCTTTCTGGTACCCGGGCCCGAAACGGAGCTGCGGAGCACGGCGTGTGCGGCGTCCCAAGTTCCAATATCGCGTTTGAACAACGTCCACACACAGTGTGTGCAGTGTATGAGGACGGAGGCATCGTACCGAGGTACCATCTACCGCACACTGAGACGTCGACATCTCATTCATCTCTTAACGAACGACAATAGCTGTATATATATGTATGCATGGTCTAATACACAGCGACAAAACCGCAAGAGTTGAAGCAACATCTGCCCCTGCTGTTGCTCATTCCTTTGCGTGATTGCCAGAGTTTTACTATACCGAAAATCTCGAATCTACGACCACATTTTTAACTTGTGACATTTTTCCCTGTCATTTTTCTCAACAATACCGGGCTTGGAGATCCAACAACACGCTCCCCACAAATTACGAATTTGTACTTTTGGAATTTTAATGCTGCTCACACTACCTTCACTTTTATCGAATCAGTTGAAGCATATAAAATATTTTTTTAGACTGGAGTAGTGAAATTTGCTTTGAAACATCGAAAAGTAGGATAAAATATTGAACGATAATTAACATACTAATTTCAGACCATGTTTCGATTTAAAGAGTTGTTATATCGATCAGTTACTCATCTCGTGCAAAATTCCATTTCAAAATAGAACCACGGAGAACTGAGTGAGAGAAAAGAAAAAGAAAGAGAAGCCAAAAATATTCAAATATTTCCCACACGCGAAACGAAAAGAAATACACTTGGAAGGAGATCGAAAAGAAACCCAAAACTCCCGGAGGCTTTTCGGCCAATCTCCTCGCAATCTCTGGACACGAAAATGGAGAGTCTCAAGATTTCGATAGCCGAAACGCCCGACCAAGATAATCGAGGAACGTAGGCGTTTTTAGTGTTTATTTTTTTTTTTTTACAAGTTTATTCTTGCATTGGAAATAAGAGATGTTCGATAGGATCAAAAAACGAGCATCGCTTCGTATTAATGATGGAGTCTCAAATTCTCTTCATTTGTAAAAAGTAGTTGATCATAGAGTGGGTGATTGCCGTAACGTTTTCTCGAGTGAGACTTCAACTAGTTGGTTAAACGCAGCGCACGTCGAGGTAATAACCAAAATAAGAGGTAAATTTGTACGAACGGGGCACTGGTACACACGTAAAACACTGTCAACAGGGAGGAAGGCAGAAAAAGAAAGGAATGAAAGGGAGGAAGACAGTAAAGATTAACGGATGACGCCCGGGTCCATGGATCTTTGGATGCATGGCGAACATTGTTCACCAGTATCCGAGTTTCCTTCGAATTTCGAGACCGAAAGGTAGACGGGCGAATTGAAGCGAGTCAGTAAAACATATGGAAAAAGATCCCAAAGAAGGAGAAGAAAGAAAAAAGTAGAGTTGGACAGAGGAACAAATAGGAAGAGTAAGCGTCGAGAAAACAGAGAGACAACGGGAAAGGGAGACAGAAAGAGGAAGATAGAAAAATAAGAAAGAAATAAGCATGCTAGAGAGACGGTATAAGAGAAAGAGAGAAAAGAAAACAAAATAAGAATAAAAAGCCAACTCGAAAGGAGACCATAGATATGAGAAAGGGTTCTTCAGCTGAAAGGCATTGTTTATCCGCGGGGATGGGCTCTCGGGAACGCTGTGCATAGTATCGTGTAGTGCGGGAAGTGAGAGTACTCTCTCTTTACTAGTTTTATCTCTCCGTCTCACGAGTGACAGCGAAAGAAGTGCCTTTATATTATTGCTCCTGTATGCTGGGAGATATTCGCAGACATCCAACAGCACTATGCGCGCAACATATATAACATATATAGTATGTATATACATGTATAACTTCTCGCGTTTACTCACTTATATACAATTTAAACTCTGAGAAATAAGAGCAACCTTTTTTCCCCTCTATGCACTGTCTCTCTTCGTCAACGTCTAGCAAGTTTTCCACTTTGCGTCTAATTTTCATCCGAACACTAGTAATAGTTGCATACAGAACTGGATAAGGCTTTTATTCGGATCTCGAAACTTTTCTGCAAACTAGATATCTTTCTAGGCATCTCTGTCTCTCACACTTCGATCGTAGAGCTTCCTCTGTTTCCTCTTTTCGTTCTCTTGTTTTTCTCATCTTGTTGAGTTAGGCGTGTTCTTGTGGATTAACTGAGTAAGCAACTCGTTTACGTAGTCACACGTAAAAATGTTTTGCCTGCAAATGGGTAGAGAAAGCTCAATAAGTTTATTTTGAGAAGAAATAGAGTATACACAATCCGTCGTGCAAAAGTCGTGTCAACGTTGCACGAAGCAAGCAGATCGTAAACTTCTAAGGAGAAAAGTCTTCAATGACTTTTTCCAGTACACCGTTCGCGAGATATCTGTCAGTTGGTGATAGGTACCGCGGATAGGCTCACGCGTCATCACTCAGCACTCTCCACTCCCACTTCGTATCGGCACACCGTATTGGCTGTCACTAATTTAATTAATATTTGATGAGCGGTACATCGGAAAGAAAAACGGCTAAGGACCTGTCTTTTTGAACTTTTACATTCTGACCATTCACTAAAGTACAAACGTGATTTGCGTGATGTGTACACGCGACAAAGTATGCGAAACCTGCTTTGGAGTGTATTTGCAACTTTTTATTACACACACTCAGACACTAATGTAGAACGCCAGATCCTGAGGACTTGTGTTGCTTCGCTTTTAAAACAAAACTTTGTAAACTCAGTAACAAGTGACATTATGCCTTCCCGTCAACGTAGAGGCAAAGAGAGAAAGAAAATGAAGAGAGAAGGCAACGCACAACCCTTCAAGCAAGCAACTATTATCTTTCAACATTCTAGCACGCACCAACTAACGCGTTGACTATAATTCCACCGGATTACAGCGACAGCTGCGCGGAAGACGAAGATGCACGGAACACTGTTAATTCAAGTCTTAACGACCATAATATAGAGCGCAAAGTCTCTTGAAGTCTCGAACTTTGCATACGAAAGTACATACCGATGAAGTACGGACCCTTTCTCGAAGGGATTTTTTTGAAAACGTTGATAGTTCATTCATTCGGTATATATTCATTATAATAAAGATCTCGAATAATCATTCTCCTCTTAAGGCAATTTTGTAATAGTAAATACTTATATTCTACCCTAATTTAGTATAAATGAATTATTCAGCCAAAATAATACTGTTTTCATATAATTAAATTTAAATAAAAATTTAATTTTTCATTTTAGTCCTTAAATAAAAAAAAACTTTCACAGAAAATTTATTATCTGCGAAAAAAGAGGCAATCAAATATGTCATTCTGAAGGGCATGTGACGAGGGTGCCAGTGTTTTCACCATTTCCCATGTTTCACAACAGAAAAATTGCAGGGGGTCCTAGATGAGATGGGTCCAAGTTTTTCATCTCTACTGGTTGACCAAATATAGCAAGAGAATAATATGGACTAGGTATGAATAGAAAAAATGGGGGGGGGGGGGGGGATAGTCTGGGTGCGAGAGGACAACATTGTAGAGAGAAGGGTCGAAGGGTAACCAGAAAGAAAATTGACCACCCATAGAGTCCTTGCTAACAAATATCTTGACCTTTAGGGTGTGCGGACCGAAACTTCGAGAGGCTGCACTATACGTTCGGCCACAAGCGAATGTCCAACAAAATTGAACCTTTTCTTTCCCCAGGGTAACTAAAAATACACACATACATTCATTTTTTTTTTTTTTTAGAAAAAAATCTTTTTTCTTTACACAAACGAGCTGGCCGGTTGCATACTCGGAAAGTAACGTAGATTTTTGTAAGAACGAAAGAGACCAGGCGGATGCAGCGTTTTTCTGAGATTGGTCTTAGGCGCGCGGGCAAAGGTCCACTTCAGGTATAAGAAGATGTCTCGTTGAGGGTGTGCAGTCGCGTGGTTTATTCTCGCCTCATGATTACGTACAGAAAAGGGTCTTGCTTGGCGCGTATTACAAAATCGTTTGATCGGATATACCGGCAACTCGTCGTGGAAGCCGATGTCGGCGGCGGCGATGGCTCTCTAATAGACGATCTCATAATAATAATTTTGACATAATAACACGCTATTATGCTGGGAGGAGATCTCTCGACGCTCTCGTACCATATAATTTCGTCACGCCATAGTGCGGTCGCACCCGCGACCTGAATCAAAGAGAATATATCGGCTGCTGTGAGAAAGAATGAAAGAGAGTGGTAGAGAGTTAGAGAGAGGTGATTTAACGCAAAGAGAAAACAGACAAGGGGATGGAAGTGAGAGAAAAGAAGAGAAAGAGAGAAAACAGATAAGAGGATGGAAGTGAGAAAAAAGAAGAGAAAAAGAGAAAACCGATGAATTGGGTTGGTGTGAGAATAAAAGGAATGAGAGACTAAGGAATTGAGCCAGTATTAAAAGGGGTCGATCGGTTTCGATGCGAGTTATAGGTGGCATAAGAGAGAAAAGAGAGAAGCTTCAAAATCGGCAGGAAATCTACTTCATGCAGCAAAATTTCATTGCGCTTCTCCTTTTTTTTCTGTCCTACCCTCGTAAAATTCGTGCTACGTAGGCATCGCTGAGAGTAGGTACCAATGTCTCTCTCTTTCTAGTCTCTCTCTTGCCAATTGGTGCCTTTTTCCGATGCCACGAAAGGGAGGAGGTTTCCCTTGGAGAGACCGAGTCGGATTTAATACGAATTCCGGCGAGACAAAACGGAAGCCGGCATATTGCCATTCCTGGTTGGCGTGTCAGCCGACAGATAAGGCGAATAAGGCGAGAGTCTCCTTCTCGTTTGCTCATTTTCCGTCTCGGTCCTGCGAGCACCAAAGTACCATCCGGAACTCCAAGTGAACCAGAGCTAGCTTTCCTTCTCTCAGTCTCTCCTAAACTTCCTTGGTCCTGGTCATAGCTGCATCCTGTTCTAGGTTTTAGAGTGCCGGCTCTTGGGATTTCATTTCTCTGTCTTTACCTTACTCACTTAAGTGTACAGCGATCTTCCGTACTCTCTCGTTCTTCTCTTTCTCCCGTTCGTGATGGTTAGCACCGCGTGTACCTAATGTTCGTGGCATATAGCAAGGGGGATGAAGCTTGTATTTTGGAGCCCACAACCCTCGGAGCAGACGAGGCTGTCGTATATGGTGAGGATGCTCCCCGCTCTATTGCGCTATTCGCACAGCCATAGGTCGCTACACTCTCACAAACTTCTCTTCCTCTATTCCGTCCTCGTTTTGTCTTTCTCATTCACCCGGGGACTTAAGGTGCCACATACTACTTGGATGCTGCAGCTTCTTCTTCTCCTCTATCCACAACTCCGATCCATCGGTGAGATGCCAAGTGGTAGAACTTGGTAGGAGAATACCGCAGCCACATTCCTTGTGTCTCCGCCCCTAATACAACACCAGGCGTATACACACGCATTGCCCATTCTCCATCTTTGCTTCTCTCTCCCTCTCCCGTTCTTCTGTCTTTCCTTCCTCTAGTCGTTTGTGATTTCGCTTTAACACTCACACACCGCAATCCTTCTATTCCCTGCTTCTCTCTTCAACCATTTTCAGTCCTGAGAACCTTCCTTTTTGCTCTGTACCACAAGCACACATGCCTCTGAAAAACAGACAGGCGCAAAGCCAACTCGATTTAACACATTCGACGACGTCTGTAGTGTCCTTATGTTGATCCTAGTATTCGTCATAGAAATCTCAGCTTTGGGCTCCTTGTTCTCGATATTTGTCCCATCCTAGGACAAACTCTCGTATTATTACGTGTAAATCCGCGTGAATCTTCTGTGAGCCTCACAGGTGTTGAAAACATGCGTTACCACCTTGTCACTCGGAATCGGTACATTCCGAGTGAAGGTTTATTGTGCTGCGTATATAGATCTTTTGAACAACTGTTGCAGAATTCTCCGATAATTTAAGGCTCAAAATCCATTCGATTTGGTCTTGATTTATTCTCTTTGTCAATCTGACATTCACGATATTTGGCCGATAAATACCAGAGATGATAATCAGCAGGAAGGAAGGAAAGATCTAAGAAAAACGGGTTGTGTGGGGAAGAGAAATGATGTTCCGGAACCTTTAGCTGATCTTATCGCTGGACTCTCGATCCAAGGCCCTCTCATTCGCTGATGACAATCAATGATAATTGGAATGTCATTGTCCACTAGACAACAATATTATGCATATCAGTAAGCTATATTACCAAAGCTGCGTAACAGACTGGGATTTATGAGCGTTTTGTGTGTTCGATATATCATTCGTATGATGGTGCAATGTTTTATCAGCGCGGCCTCGGGATTGTGAGGTTATTCTGCCATGGCGCAGATTCTATTTCCACTTCTCTCAATACAGATTCTATTTCTCGTGAGCGATTCGCACTTCACGGTTCATTCTCACAGGAGAGAGACAGAGAGGGATTGAAAGAGGAGTGACAGAATCGATCAGACAGCTTGCACAGAGTCTATTCTGGATCCATGATAGGACTGTATATGATTTTCTCCCCCGTTTTCCATCAGATACGATTGAATATCGGGGTCAAACAGGCATTCAAATAGAACGAATCCGTTTCCCGAACTCTCATCAATGCACGTGCCAACGAGTCAATATTTAATCAAACGATTTATTAAAAGCACTGTCAATTAAGGAGATGATTAGATCTGATTACAAAAGGGTTATTATAAAAAAATAAAGAACACAACATTTCTACGAGGTAGTTTCGTCAACTCCCTCGTATTAATGTTCACTTACAATCGAGGTTCAAATGGTTATTGACCTGGATTATGACTAGTGTCGGGCAGGCTTCGCGCTTGGTTGAACTTACGAGAGCACATTATAATGTTTGTGTAGTATATCAAGCGTGAGTACTTTTTTTACTTCCCCCCTCTTTCGTCTTTTTTTGAGTCGTGCGAAGAGACAAAACGTGCGAGGGGTGTTTATTCTGGGGCTTGGATTTGCCAGTCTCGAGCCCTCGGATTCTCGTCGGTGACGCCGGCGCCTTATTTACGGACGGAACGACCCTCCAGCCATTTTTTTCTCATTCTTTTTCGTTCTCTCTTTTTTATCTTTATTTTTCATTCTGGCTCGCTTTACTAGTCCCACTCTCGCACGATCTATCTTCACTGGTGGCTACGGCTCATCCTCACATCAATACAAACCAGGCTATCCACAAATATACATCAGAACTAGTAGCATTATCATCCGTTGAAACGACTCCGATGCTCTGTAAAAAAGACCATCGTTCAATATATTTTTTTGTTTCAAATATTTGAGCCAAACATTGTTGGCTTCCTCCATTTTTCCCTTGTTTTACTAATGATTCTCATGTTTATAATGCCTAATAATCGAATCAACCATACGTAAATAAAAAAAAAATAATTTTTTCGAGTTTCATTTTAAACTCGATAAGTGAAAAAAATTTCTTGGAAATTTCATCACAATGATAATTAACTCTAGTAACACGTATCAGTTTGGTACGATAAAAACAGAGGTTTTGATTCATGACGTAAATGAACCAAGGGAATTCGTGCCATTTTGCCAAACAAAATTACTCGTTCGCAGATACATCAAAGTGGAAACGTACCCATGGCTTCGTTAACCCCACGCGATCACTGACGAAATTGATATAACGTCGTTTAACCACTTTCCAAAACAAAGTTAAAGCTCGCGCTCGAGGGCCGGACAACAAGCCGTTTAACTCGGTGTCCAAAATTGCCCTCGATACTTTGGTAATTACGGTCTTGACTCTGGCTCGTTCATAACGCGCTTTGAACTAAATACCAGCATAGTTTTCCTCTGACGGAATATTTTCGGCGTATTCACGAGTATACGAGAATAAAAAAACAGATTCGATAAAATTGTGTTGATCAATATTTTAGTAACCCAAAAATCTTCGACCTTGAATATGGTTTTTTTTTGCATTTGAAGTAACGGGGACGTAAAAACTAAATTCTATAAAGTCTGCACCGAAACATTGCTATGTAAATTTGTATTTTTCAAAGTAAGGAAAGACGAGGATGCGAGAAAATGCATCGTGGAAGGAATAAACGATGCGTAAGTCAATTAAATTTTTCCACCATGAATACCCCATGGAGAAGTGAACAACAGCGACGACGACGACAACGACGAGATGGCAAAATGTGGATACAATTCTTTTCCCCATATCCGAATCTATATATATATATATATATATACATCTATAGACATACAGCATATAGACATATATAAGTCCGACCGGTTTTCTCGGCTGCCACCGAGTCTCAGAGAAACGTTGCAGAGCGATGCACCCGTAGGTCTGAAGCATTGTTAGGTCGAATTCGTTTGTTCGTGCAAACATATGCGATATTCAAGGCTCTTCGTTTCGAAGTTTCCAGGAGAAATGGCGACGAATTAACGATGGAGAAAACGATTCATAAATTAATCTCTAGGAAAAAAAATCAGAATACCAACATTGTTAGCAATTCTTTCAAAAATTAAAAAATCTAAAACAACAAGAAAAATATTGACTTTTAAGAATTGTATGATTTGACATAACCGAAGAAAATAAAAATGACTACTGTTTTGATAGAACACGTGGTTAGTAAATACGTTTTTGATGATTTATTACTATATATAAAAGTCTACGAAAGACTGATAGAGCGTGCTCGTAAAGAGTCGTCGTGCTATGAATCTTTGCACCGTGTTTTCTTTTTACTTTTTACACTATTTTTGTGTTGATGTTGTCTTTTTTTCACCGCTTGTTGCCATCTTTCTTGAGAAGGAGATTCGTATACAAGAGGAGAAAACCACACGCGCCCCATCTTTTTTTTTCTCCTGCACTTCTCATAATTCTGCATAGCGAAGCGGGAAACCGCCGAGGGAGGAACTTTCAAAGCAGAGAAAATAGCTCTAATAAACCTTTTCGAGCTCCCGATATAACGATGCGCGCATGACGTTACATACATTAGGGAACGAAAAAAAGGAAGAGAGAGAGAAAGAGATAAAAAAAACAGTGAAGAAATGAAATTTTGCGGTCGAAGGGATGACGACGAATAAAATTGCTTATATATTTATGTATATGGGTGTATATTTCAAAGAAGAGAGAGAAAACCACGAGTACAAGGGGCACGAAAATACACTCGTTGAGAGCAACGTGTACATATCTTTTGTTAGACTTTTATTTGCCGTACTCCGTACTCAATCATGAGAGCAAGAGAGAGATAGAGGAGAGGGAGAGCGAGCCGCGCAACAGCCGAGGGAAAAAAATTGCAGCCCGCGTGGCGACAGAATCACGAGATATGATACACAATGTCAAAAGACCAAAACGAATCCCCATGCACTAAATATCAAACAAAAAATCCTCGATAAAGAAAGATATAAAAAATTGACAATTTTTCTATTATTCGATTCGTTGGAAATCCTATATGTGCGAGCGCGTGGAAGTTATGATTTATGGAACATACAATGCTTCAATTTCAAATGTATCAATTACATATACCATGAATTTTTTTTCCACTTTGTAGTCTGTGATTTTTTATTACGTCACAATACAATACAAAATCCAATGAAGAAAAAATTTCAAAAATTTCATTGAACTATGATTACATGTTTATTCAAATGACTCAACAGTTCGGATTACCCCGAAGATATTTATTTCTAGTGTACATGAAAGCAAAATGCTTTCTCACTCACGGACTACAGATTAACTGAAATTGGAGCATATCGTTGACCATTGTCGTATATTTATCTTATACGAAGCGTCGACAGTGTCAATCAAACTAAACGCATCAAGCATCAGTGAGAGAGCCGGCAGCGAGTCAAATGTCATATACGTATATGTAAAGTTGCTTTACAATGTGAAATATACGTATTCATATACGAGTAGAACAAAGTACACGGTCGAATTGAACGGGTTATGCGAGTTAGGTGAGTTAGGAGAGTTATGTGAGTGGATTACAAGAGCAAGAGTAAAGTGATGTTACTGGCTCGTGTATGTCGAGACTCATATTGTGATGTATAAAAGTGTATGCCATATACAAGGTATGACAAAAATCGTATCGAACATATGCAGAGTCGGAAGACAGTGAAATTATGAAGAAAAAAGTTTGTGACCATTTGTCTTGCTAATGAGCCGATGATGAGATATTAAATATTGAGTTGGCAGATATGACAGTGCGCCTGGCTGGTCGGAACTTCATAGAATGAGCAGACTGTGGCTTCGCCCATTTCGAGTTACTAACGCACTGGATTAATTAATAGCTCAAAAACGGTACATCGGAGAGCAAAATGGCTAAGGACTTTTCTCTAGAATATCTATAGTATTTACAAATTACCGGAAACCAAGAAAAGACATTTCCCACACGATTCGAATCCTTAATTTTATAAATCGTGCTCTTTTTACAACTGGAAAGTCGATATATATGTCTAAAATATAGAGTAAAATACCGCGATTCAAATGTAGTGTACACAAAGGCATGAACCTATAGACATATATATCTACAGACGCGGTAGTCCTGACGTATATATATATATATATATGTATATTACATATATATGAGGCATTCCACGCCATTTCGAGCGGCCGTGGCCTTGACCATTTTTAATTTTCTTGAAATTTTTTTATAAAATAGTAGCCCATGTACGGAATATCCACACTAATTTTTAGATTTTTATCTGACGTCTTTCAAGAGTTACAGTTTTTCGAAAAATCCGGTTTTTAGAAAGTTCAGAAACGTTCTAACGCCGATATCTTTTAAATTAATCGACATATCGACAAATGTCAATATATCGATTTTTTCATTTTGGTTCATACTTTTGTGAAAAAAAAGGAAAAAAAATGATAGAAATTATGAATTATGTGAGAATACCTATTATTTATTTTTTCGAATTTTTTTCCCATTACTTTCCTAAAAGAAATAATAGAAATTATGAATTACGTTAGAATTTGCGAACGAAAGAAATGAAAATTTTCGAATTTCTATTATTTCTTCTAGGAAAGTAATGGAAAAAAATCTTTAACTTATTGGATCTGACTAAAAATTGTAAAATGAGTACTATAATTACTAATTGTAAATGTGTATTATAATTAATACTTACCAGTATTATCGGTGATTAAAAAAAAAAAAAATCGATAAAAAAAATTTCGACGAAAATTGGAAACACCCATTTGATCACAATCAAACTAGGCTTAAAAACTTTGGAATTGGTTATATCTTTGATTAAAATATGATTCATACAAAAAACTTCAAATTTCTAAAAAAAAAAATTTAGTTTATTCAACAAAATATAGAAGGAAAAATGGGCCCACGATCGGACCAGCGTTAAAAATCGTACAATTGGTCATACTATTTTAGAGATTTTTTTGAAAAAAATTAAAAATGGCAATCGTCTTTAATAAAAAATAGTTTTATTTCAGATACAGAAAAAATGTTGACAACGATGATTGATAATTTTTTTCCTTTATTTTCATGAAAGTATGAACCGAAATGAAAAAAATTGATATATTGACATTTGTCGATATGTCGATTAGTTTAAGAGACATCAGCGTTAGAACGTTTCCGAACTTCCTAAAATCTGGTTTTTTTGAAAAATTGTAACTCTTGAAAGACGTGAGATAAAAATCTAAAAATTGGTGTGGATATTCCTTCCATGGGGTATTGTTTTATAAAAAAAAATTCAGGAAATTTAAAAATGGTCGAGGCCATGGCCGCTCGAAATGGCGTGGAATGCCTCATATATATATATATATATATATATATATATATATATACACGTGGAACAAACAGAAATTGAGCCGGCACAATCATGAGAACGACCATTAGCGCTTGTCGTCGCTCTCCTGTCAATGAATTCATTGCTGCCTATTACGACATCAAATTCTCGTCCCTTGTACGATAATCTTGCGATAATGAGGGCTCGTTACGAGAGTGCAAAGGAATAAAGAGAGGGAGTTAGCATGCCAGCAAGAAGATCGTAAACGTAGAGGACAAAGTCGTCGTAGTTATTTTTCTGCGCCACTTCTGAATTCAGTGCCACACTCACCTTCTTGCTCTTTTTTTTGCCGACGCGTCTCGTCTTTTATTCGGTCGTTTGTCGATACCACTCGAATCTTCGTCCAACCCATATACACGCATAAATCGCTGGAACGATCTTCGGGAATTTCCTAACCGTAGTCGCCCAGTCACGATCACCCGAAAACTCTTATACTCGCTCTCTCTCTCTCCCTGTCTTCTGTCTCTCTTCCACAAGAAATTTGTTATCTAAAACTATTGCAATTCGTTTGAAGACCGTCATGATTTTTTTTAAACCTATCGCACGCCAATTCTTTTCTTTTTTTCGTACTATGATCATTATTCCTATTTCGTAATTTATCTTCCATCAAGAATGTAATCGGCAATAATCTGGATGCCATTTCAATTTCTGCAAATTCCATCCAGCATCATGGTGGATTCATTCCAATGGTATACATATTACGATCCTAGTATTTTCAAAATGCATGACGAGCATTTTTTCAGCAATGGCATGAAGCCCAGAAATTTCCACAACATTTTTTTTTTTAAATCTTTTTCAAGTTAAAAATGATTTTAAAATGATTAAAGACCTAAATCATCTTATTATGCTAAAATTATGCTACATTTTTAATACGCGCAGCTTCTTGATTATATAATAATTAGTCAAGTCTTGATTGATAATAATTATTCAATTCTGGACTTGATAATAATTAGTCATATTATTGTGACCCTCACGGTCGACTATCGCTTTGGAATCATGTGCTTCCGTGGTGGTAGATAATGTGGATTTTTGTCGAAAAATGGATTATATGCTAGAAGACAGAGGGAAGGAGAGAAGAGACGAAGAAAAAAGGTTAAGGAAAGTACATTTGGCACGAAAGTTCAATTACTAAGGGCATTTTAGCATAATTAGTATTGGAGTAGGATGAATGGAATGACAGAATGAAAAAATGTGGGAAATGTGGAAAAAGAGAAGAAGAGAGAGAAAACATGGCACAAGTTTGAAAAAGAGATGAAGATCGGGATAGAATTCCCCGTACCAAATTCGAAACCACCCCTCACTTTAAGGGGACCGTATGGTCTAGAAATTTGAAAAAATCGATTTTTTTTTTTTTCGATATGTCGAAAGTATAGTATCTCAAGAATATACTGTGAAATTTTCATGCGGAAATTCTCAATATTACAGCTTCTACAGCCCATAACGCAGGTAGAGAGCGGTCCGCGACACGAAAACGTTCAAAGCCTTATTGGACACAAAGCCTTACGGGGATGATTTTTTAGTTTGCAAAAAAGAATGTGTTTTGCATGTTAAAAAACGTTTGTACAAACGTGCTGTTGATGCGAAAAAAAAACATGCACAAATAAAGAAAGCAACAAAGAAATTGACAGAAAAAGAAGAGGGAAAAAAGACACAGCGGAAATCGATAAATAAAACACCGAAGCGTCAACAATTGACGAATAAATTATTGCAAGAGCTGTCAACTTATTACGGTCTAGCAATTAGACGTAATTCAGATTCGACTGAAGGGATGAGAAGTGAAATATGGGCAGCATATTATCACAAAATTTCAACAGATGAAAATCCGCAACACTCGTACTGTCCTCCAGGTTCCGAATCGTGGTGCAAGTGGCGTCAAAGTGAGGCTGCAGGTACTTTAGACACCTACGAGCACCCACCTGCTCTGTGCGATGAAGCACAAGAGATATTAAAACCAATTTATGAAGAATTGACAGCAGAGACTTTATTGGAAAGGTGTATTGGCAGTAATACGCAGAACAATAACGAAAGTTTCAATGCTTGCGTGTGGCACCTTGCGCCGAAACATCTGTTTGCCGGAAAAAAAATCATTGATATTGCCACTCACATTTCCGCTTGCATATTCAATGAAGGATTTGCATCCCTATTGAAAATAATGGAGACCATGGGCATAACAATCGGGCCACAAGCGGAGCAACTAGCGCAAAACCGAGACGAGCTGCGAGTATCGAGCGCCAACCGTAGGAGCACGGACAACTCCAAAGAGGCTCGGACAGCTCGAAGAAATGAAAGGAGTGAGGAAATCTTGAATTATGAACGTTCCGAAGGAATCCTATATGGTGCCGGAATCGCGGATTAACTGTAAGTATTCAAAATTTGCTCAATTTTTGAAAATATCTGTACCTCAAACTTTAAACTCATTTATCTCGAAACGACTTTTTTCGGCACTGCGCAGGTGAAAACAAAAAAACTATTCAACCGAATCACTTGAAATTTGGATATGTTGTTCACAACATGTATGGCTATCGTCGGAACTACAATCATAATTTTATTTAAATAATTTCTTATTGTTTATACTAAAAAACTAGTGAAAAAAAACCCGATTTTACGAATTTTTTTTCAAAAGCGCGCCATTTTGTCAATTTTTAATTTTTTCGATTTGTTCTAGTCCCGACCATAACTGCACTCTTTCTGATTAAGAATCTTCTTGAATTTTGTGTTTCAGATGAGTAGAAGTCTCGGATCGATCTTCACCGTCCGGGTCGGATTTTTCGAGAGGGTCGTCTTCAATGCCAATTATATGATAATAAACACTGTTTTTAAAATTAAAAAAAAATTTTTTTGTATACTTAATAAAGGTAGTAATAAACCCGAAAAGTTAAAACATCGATTTTTAAATTTTTTAAGGCAAAAAAAAAATCGTGAAAATAGGTGAAATTTTCGTGCTCTAGACCATACGGTCCCCTTAACCAACTATTCCTCTGCTTGTCAGACTCGCATCATCGTTCCTCTCCCGCACTATTAGTTTAGACAGTTCGACCCAGTTCGTCTTGCTCCTATCCTCCAATTCGCTCTTTCTCTCTTTTCATTTTTCACTCTCTCACTTCCTCTCTCTGTCTTCCTCTCTTTTGTCTCTATCTCGATCTCCATCTGTACCTATCTCGTGGTTTTCCTTCCCAAAGTGTGAAAGAGAATTAGTCGCTTTGTTCTATATAGCTAGAAAGCTTCGTGTTGGGGCTGTATTTTCCTGGCAACACGAGGCTTCTCCTCGTTCCAAACTTATTCCCTCGAGTGTCAGAAACGATTTTAGAAGTCCCACAAGCGGATTAAGACCCAGTTTCGTTTTTCAACATCACATATCTCTTCCCCCTCCCCCCTTTTTTGCTCTACATAGTTTTGTAGAAATAGCTTGTTTCTTTCTATGACAATCCTGCATTATTATTTACAATCATTTGTCCAGACTGCATCTCGATAAAGAAGACATGATAGAAAATGTAGTATATATACATTAATAAAACGCAGACAATAAAAACTGGTCGCTTTTTTATTTTGTCATTTTTAGGTCTATCAGTAGCAAAAGAAATATCGTATGAATTATTTTAGGGTGATTGGTGAAATTGAAGTATTTCGAAAACGATTTTACAACATTCTTTTTTTGAATTATTCGGGAAAATGTCACGTGGCACTCGATAAGAAATATTCGCACTCTAAATTAAAGTACCTTTTGATAAAAATCTCAAAATAATCGTAGATTCTTTATCAATATGAAAATCCAATCGAAAGGTACAAAAAACTTAGTCAAAGTTGGAAAAAAAAGATAAAGAATTGGAACCAATACTTGGATTACGAGATCGATAATAATGAATAAAGGATCTTCCTAGAAATTCCAAGTCTACTTGGAGTTTAAACATATGAAATTACGGTATGGTCATGGCAATAATCTGGTGATCTGAAATTTTATTAACTTCATCGAGGAATTCTTGGCCAAATCGTTTTCATCGAATTGTCTCTTTTTTCTCTTCTCTCTCTCTCTCTCTCTCTCTCTCTCTCTCTTCTCTTCAAACTCTCTCTTACTCTATCTATCTCTGGTTCTGTCTCCTTTTCTTTCATCGCGAATGGACCATTCAAACTTCATCTGTTATTTGAAAGTGCTTCAGCCTCGTTGATATTTGACATTGAGTATACGGGCTTATCTGGCTTATCTGCCCATGCCTTGGGATATTTTTTATCTTTTCAATTTTCATCCAATTTCTGCTGAATCATGAAATTATTTCGACAAAAAATTGAGTTAAATATAAATCAATAATAATTTTGGATCGATTGAAACTGCAAGTTACCTTTATCTTAAATATAACTTTAGTAAATAAGTAAAAATATAAATCGATACAAATTTAAGGTAAGTAAGTAAATAGATTTTTAAAGAAATAAATTAATAAAAGAACAAATGAATAAGTGAACGGAGTGACAAATAAAAAGAATATAGAATTGAAAATATTGACCCCATTAGATCTTCAATCAACTAGATGCGCTTGGTGCATTGAAAAATTTTTTTTCTCGGTTTCCACTCGATCGCATCAGCCCCCAGTTAATCTCGCTCATATCCAGAGCCATTATCGAGGGAGTATACGTATAGGAGAAGCACTCGGGGGAGGTAAAGCGCGCATGAGTTTTCGCCAGGAGAGAAAAATACGGGAAAGAGGTGTGACAATATTTGCCGAAGATTGTAGAGAGTTTCGAGATGCTGCAATTTACGGGAAAGAGCTTTTTCACTAGCTACATATATAATGAAAAATATAAAACTAATATATATATATACGAATCTAGGGTTAAATATATAAACACATATATACGTATGTAAAAGCATATATCATTGATAATCTGCAATTACGGCTAGAAAACCAGACAAAAAATCAAATTTTCAGTACCTTGGAATTCGTAAAATTAAACGACTTTTCTCATAATTTCTCACTTTACGGCTTTACGTACTCGTAATCGTAAATCAAAAAGTCTAAAAAGAGAAAACAGAGAAACATATAACAAGAAATCGAAAAAGACCAAAATTACATGACCAAATAAAATTAATTAAAAGATATAATAATTCGGTTTTTTGATCGTATCACGAAAATAAACAATTTATTTATTACTTGCAATATCCCGTTCGCTACCATGCGTGACAGTTTATTGACAGTTAGAGATAAAAGTTGCTGCGGAGAATCATGTGTAATAAAATTAAAAAGAAGATATTAAAACCGAAACGGAGAGGGGATGAAAAATAGGATTGTATTTATACAGCCGCTATAAACCGTTATCCCGTATTCCAAAGCGAAAGCATGTTAATAATCTTTAATCAGGACTGGATCAATAATTTTCTATGCTAAGCCAATATATAGTTAGTTTGTCAATCGTTGGATACATAAAACGTAGAATTAACATCATTTGCATACACACACACACACACACACACACACACACACACACACGCGCGCGCGCGCGCGCGCGCGCGCACACACACACACACACACACACACACACACACACACACACACACACACACTCACTCACTCACGCACAAATATTTACTTTATTTTGCTGTTTAAAGCAGGTAGGTTTTCGTTAAAAATAATAAATAAATAAAACAAAAGGTTAAAAAGAAACTTCCAATGATAGTAAACAGATTCCGTTGAAAGCAAGAACCACATTTAACAGCAAATACAGAGTATAACAAATTTATACGTATCTCATGCATATATATATCGAAGTTGTGGTAGAACATTGGCCTAACCGACACTACAGGCCGATGGAGAAATCGAGAATTGGGATCTTGTGTCGAAAGGCATAGAGCTAATTAATTTAATTACCGGATAAAGGAGAATGCGGAAAGGAGATCCCCCACGGAGAGACCTCGTGAAGCCTCCGCACGTTGCATCCACTAGATTGACTAGATAAATTGCACTCAACACATATATACGACAGTGCACTTTTTTATTACTCGCTCCGAGCATGTCCTCAACCCTTCATATTCGTTTTTTCTTTCCACTATCTTCACGCACCTGAGTACAACATTTAATAATTCATTCGTATATACTTGAAAACCTCAATATCATTACTTTTTCGCCATTGAATTTGGTTGTACATGGAGAGAATGTTATACGAAAAAATACTATGTTTACCATGTGGTTACTATGTGGTACCATGTCGACCATTGTGAAGAAATTTACTATGTTTTTCTATTAAAAAAATAGTAAATTTTGCTCAAAAGCGACGACATGGTTCCACGACGGAATGTGAACATAGTAATTTTTCGCGTAAAATTCTCTCCGTGTAATTGCACCCTCAAAAGCAATTAATTCTTAATTGCTTTTTTTTATTGAAAAAGTAAATCAAATATACGAGCTGCAAAATTATCAGATAAAAAATACGCGAATATGAATATCAATTTAAAGTTGGTACCGTTTTGGGGACACTTAATCGAAATTTGTCCTGCCGCTGGGAGGGTTAAAAATGACGATGTTTCTGTATATCATTCTTGAATGGGCAATTACTGGGTCGAAATTTGGATTAATCTCGGTTCTATTCAGACCTTTCTAACACGCAGCGATGAGAGCTATTAGTAACAAGTGACGTGCGAATAATGGCGGTACACCGCATACGTCCGAGAGCGACAGGAATGGAAGTAGGCACACGAGCGTTTTATATGTAAACATAACCAAACAGAGAGTTTAGGGATTTATTTATTAGGGATTATTAGAGTTTAGGGCATTATGTAAATATATAAAAACAAAATTTTAAACCGTTTTGTTTTCTGCAACGCGCTGCTCCTGACATAATAAAGGATGAATAAAATACAATGGAGACACAATCGAGAAAAAGGTATACTAATGTTATGTTTCCAAGATAAAGACCCGTTAGTGATATATCCTATCCGGCATTTGGATGGACAATACTAGCAAAGTCCTACAAAGGAAAAGCCAACTCGGATGAATCTCGACCAACGCTGCTTCAATTAAAATCGGAAATTACATACTCTTCTCTTACTTTCCCTCATGGTCTCTCTAAACATTTCCAATCGAACCCAATAGTAGTGTATATATAGATATATGCGTAACATGTAGACCTCATCTTCACGTTATAGTGCTTTGCGGCGTGTTAAGTGTTCTATTGGAAATAGACGAAGCAGCGAAATCGACAATCACACGGAGGGGACCGAGACAGCGGAAGAGAGAGAAAATGGAAGAGGGAGAAACCAATGTCCAACGAAATTAATCCACTAATCTGACTCTCAAGGAACAGAATATTGAAAGAGAGAAATAAACCCGGAAAGAAAATCAGTGAGAGAGAGAGAAAGAGAAAGAGAGAGAGAGAGAGAGAGAGAGAGAGAAAGAGAGAGAGAAAGCTGATGAGAATGAACAAAGCAGAGTCGGAGGGAAGGACAATTTTCTCTCGAACAAACGACCCAACGTTTCTTCCTTTTCGTTACTCTCTTTTTCTCTCTCACTCTCTTATCTTATTCTATTCCTTTTACTCAACGTCGTCACTGATTTCATTACGCGGGAGAGGCTACTGATTGTCAAATAAATGTAATTATCGGTCGAGTAAAGTCAGATAAAATATGATACTGTGTATGCCATGGAGAAATGCGGAGGTATAAAAAGAGACGAAAAGAAAGAAAAAAGGTAAAACTAAATAAATAAATAAAAAAAAGTAATCGTTATAGTGAAAACTGAGTGAATCCTACATCACTGTTTCCTTTTCTCTCCAGGGATTTTATTTTTTTGTCTGAATACAATTAAAGAGATGATCGGCTACTCGGGTCTGATCGTGTTAAATGAAAAACTGCGAAAATTGTTTTCAACAAAAGAGAGAGGAAACGTAACAGCAAAAAAAATTGAGAGAGAAATGTTTGATCCTGTGGGATTGGACCAACTAAAACTGATAGAAGAGACTGCGGTCTGGTTCGTGGAGTCCGATTCGTACGGATACAAAGTGAGTGTATTTGTGTGTTCGTGTACGTGCTCGTGTGTGTAAAGAAAACCGCATTGAACACGAAGGAGGGTGTGCAAGAGTAAGATAATGTAAGTGTAAGACGTACATATTGGAGTCTGGGAAGCTTCTAACCCAACCAACCCACAAAGCAACCAGAGATTACGGTGGTGAAAGAGCGGTTGATCGATTAGCAACGGCCTTTGATCACTACTTCCGCTTTCTGTCATTTCGAATCTTAAAATCCCCAGTCCTCCAAATATATTATCATATAAATATACAGACACATTCATGTATACGTAGGAATACACATCGAAAACGTATATTCGATGCTATTATAGCAACGTTCTAATCATTCATGCAATTACGTATAAAATAGGAAAGGCAAGAATATATTTCAGGTACATATTCTGTGACGTGACAACCTTCAATTCAACTGAAAGCGGAGGTAGAAATGCGACAAAATAATTAAATACTAAATAGTATTAAAAAAATTAAGAGAAATGTGTCTCGCTATTTCGGCAGTCGTTGTAAAGTAAAGAATTCCCGTCCTCACGGAAATGTCGCACATTTCTCTCAACATATATTTCGGTAAAAATTGCCAACGAGTACGATGGAAGATGACATTGACGAAGGCCTCGACGTCGTGGGAAATCCCGATGTCACGACTCGATGGATTTATTTGCCAATATAACATTCTAAGATTGAGTCCCACGACTTGGCAATTTGTCCACTCCTTGAACTTGGATTATTTTCGTAACAGCAAGAGAGTCAAGCTGTTTTTCATTTCGATAGGTGCAGAGACCGGAATAATTCATGATGTAGTAATGAGGGATGGGGGTGAAAGGATTTGATTTAGGATCAATTATGATGTGAGATATTTCGAGAGGAAATTTTCGGACCTAGGGCCTGTTCTGTGCCTTCGACTGCGTCGATTGATTCTGCATCTTTCGCAGGACTATACGCAGTGTATCCGTAAACTTAAAACTAGATTTAAATGCTCGAACTGAACGGAGGCCAAAATATTCTACTTTTATTAAAATAAACGCAACTTTATAACAGTTACCAGCCCTATTTAGACTAAATCTTGAAAAAACCAAGGTCTAGTCTTAAAAATTTATTCTGAAACTCCTGAATCCTAAATGCGATTTGATAAGCGAGTTGAAAGTATCGAGCTCCGATGAATTCTGGAAAACTGCCATAGGTGCCGTGGAACTCGAAATTCTGCTATATAACTCAAAACACATCACATATTTATACAAAGATCTCACCTTATCGTGCTTCTCTCCTTCCCTCTCTCTCTCTCTTTCTCTCTCTGTCTGTCTCTCTCTCTCTCTCTCTCTCTCTCTTGGTCTCTCTTTTTTGGAACAGTGGTATAGCTTGAAGTAACGACGTACAAAGTTTATGAGAATTCCTACCTAAAGCACTTCTCTAATAAGATCATGTTCGATTCGCAGTTGCGAACTATGGTGAAAATCATTTCATAATGTATACCTTTGTGGTCATACTTCATAAAAGTTCCGGACTGGTCACATGGGTTTGTAATGACTTCAGTCGTTTTTAAATGGATGCTGCACTAACACTTTCGGTCCAATTGGCTCGAAAAAAACATGGATTATAATAATGAAGATATGAAAATATCGACACACCGTATTAACATACTAAATTTAACAGTAAAATGGTGAAAAAAAATATTGAACATGTTAATCTGGAGATCTTTGACGTTGTTACTTAAAACACATTGGGTCGTTTAGACCTCGCATGACGGAAGGAGAAAATACTAGTCAGAGAACGATGTGTAAAGAACGCTGTCTCAATAGTATTTTTTTAAAGATAAATACAAAGTAAATGACAGCTTATGTCTAATCCGAGATACATCTGAATTTAATTTTAGAAAATAAATAAGCGACACTCGTTATTTCTCACACAATTACTCCGAATTTTGCGGAATTTCAAAAGTTCCGATAAAAAATAAACATATAGTGGAAAAAACATACGCGAAAACGATCTTTTTGCATACTGAATCATGATCCAATATACATACCAAAATCGTTGCTAGAGCACGCCTCCAAATATTGTGCGGATACAGAGTACATATTGCGCAAATTGTATTCCAGATGCAATCAATCCCAGAAAATTCTCAAGGGATGATGTGCGAGCTTAGAGCGACCACAGAGCAATTACACCAACATAACGATATATATACACATATACATATTCATATATACATCCATGTAGCGTGATCCATCGAAGTGTAGTCTCACGAGAAATCCGGGATATCCCAGAGTGTTCAAACCGGAAGGACGGAAGGATAGAGGTACTTGCGGACTTGCCTCAAGTGTAGAAGAAAGAGATAGAGAGAGAATGAAAGAGCGGATGAGGAGCAAAGGATCTTCGGCCTTGAACTCTCACGACGAGAAAACGATATCTCTATCTGCGTTCTATATTATCCTATCCCAGCTTCATAATAATGCACCCTCAGTTGCCCGCAGTTGAGTTTGTAACCCCAAGTTTGCGATAGACGGTTTATACACGAACGAGGCGATATTTCGTGAAGGTTGAACACGTTGGTATGAAGTTTTCCCCGGAATTCATCGACAATACTTGCCAAACATGACATACTAAAATAAGATTGTTTTTCTTTTCTCTCTCTCTCTCTCTCTCTCTCTCGTTCCAGTCATTTTTTTTCGTTTTCTTTCCGCAATCTATCGAAATATGTGCTTGTTCTTTTTTATTCGTACAATGTCTATCCGGGGTGGAAACATTTCGGTATTTTTTCAGATATCACGTGGTCTGTAATGGTTTTTTATAATGATTTCTATAATGGTTTCTGGTTGGTATAATGGTATCTAATGGTTTCTATAATGGTTTTCTTCTGGGTATCATGAATATTGCATAGCCGAAGAATATATACTGATTTTGTTCTAGTTAATTCGACTTAAAACCAGGTGAGTTGTCCGTACGTTTGAGATAGCTTTGGTGATTGAACTTATTTATGCTTAGCGTATATTATACGTCTTTGATGATGGCTATCTCAAACATCAGACTAACTCACCCAGGCTACTATTTTGTTATCTTTATTGCTACTATTTTGAGCGAATTATTCTTTTTTTCACAGTTCTATATGTAATTAGAAAGTACTTTAGTTGAATAAATCAAATTAATCAATTGCCTTTTCGGCTAGTCTCAGCTCAGAGTCTTATTTAAAAAAAAAAACGAAATTGTGTCGATCTTTTCTATTTGAGGTTTTCCAAAAAACGATTGGCTGTTTGATTTAGCTCTGTCAACAGCGACAGACTATTTTCAACTTAATGATTACGATCTAAAAAAATATATAATTAATCATGTTTAAAAACTCACCGGGTGGACAGTTGCACTCGGAAATTTCCCTTTTGTTCCTAAAAAATTGGCTGCTGTCTCGTTGTTGGTTGGCTGCAGCTGTACGTTGTTCTTGGGCGATAATTTCGTCGATATTTCGACGAATCGCGGTCACTTTGAGATCCATATTGGTCTCAACATTCTGACAGCGAGACTCGAGATTCGCAATTCGCGCCTCAAGTCTTAGTTCGCGGTATGCGAGGATACAGGATATTGCAATGCTCGTTACGCACATTACGAGCATCGCAAAATTCGAGATACTCATAGTCTGAGATTTCTTTGTTGGCATGCCGAGATTCATGCCCGATTGCCATTTCTTTTCGGACTCCATTTTTCTTCAACGTTAATTTTTCGTTTATCTATATTTCTAATTAATTTTTTCGTCGTTATAGCGTGGCTATAGTTTCATTCGTTTATTGAATTACGTTGAGGGAAGACTCTGGAAGAAATACTTTAACGGTTCGATCTTTTTTTTTTTTAATAAATTACTTTCTTTCAATTTCTTTACTTTTTAGGCTCATTCATCCTTTTTTTCTCGAGTCTTTAGCGAAGGTTTAATTTTATAATGTGTTTATGTACTTAAGGGGCATCCACAAAATTCGTTGCCTCTCTGAGGCCTCTGCACCGCCCCTCCTTTTGGGCCTCTCCGCCCCTCCTCCTCCTCCTCCGCCTCCTTCACCAAGCGTCACACTGACGTCCACCACCTCGTCGTTCGAAACGATCGATCCTTCTATCGATTTTAAATGCCGCACGATCCTTTCGGCCTTTACCAATCCCTACAAACCACGCCGCGTCATCATCGTCCATCTGGAATCCATTTCTTCTCTCTCTCTCTCTCTCTCTCGTTCTCTCTTCTCTCACTTTTCTCGTCGCGTCGGGATTACGCCGTTAAACAAACCCACCCCTATCTGAGGATTCAGGGTGAACCCATACTCGCACTTAACAAACAAATCCCCCCGCAACACAATTTATCTCTATCTCCCTCCCCCCGCACGAGATTAAACCTATTTTATTCCCTTCCTTTTCTTTTCCAATCAGATCTCACTTCCAATTAAAAGCCTTTATTTTTGCCGGTAGATTCTCTTCCCCCTTTTCCCGGTCACAGTGATTCAAATTCTTTTGGGTATAAAAGGGTTTCACGAAAAAAATAAAATTTTAAAAAATTCCTCGATCTTTACCCGCGTCTTTCGACTACCCCCCTGACGCGTGATCCTACGATATTTATTCGTCACGATAGCGTTGAACTCTTTCACGTCGCACGATGAGTATCGCGATTAATTTTTATACACCGATTTCTTTCGAGTCGCACAAACTTGATCCTTGCGTTTTTGGTTATTTTCTTCCATACTATGGGGATAAGTATACCAAAATCGACGAATTTTCGATCGCAATTATAATAAACACTTAGGGAGTAAATTAGCTCCCATTAATTTGTTGTATTCCGAAGGAACGCGGTTCTCGATCGCGCAATCAATTTTTCGGAATTACTAAAATTATATTATTTCAATTCTCTTTTTATTTATTTGTTTCTTTTATTATTAATAATAATTTATTATTTTTCATACTCGATCGATAGTTCCGGGCCTTGATTTACAACGTTTTTGCGTTCGACAAGTATCGAGACAATGTGATAAAGAAATAATGAAACATCGAAAATGAAAGTATATTCAAAGTTTCGACGATGCGCGCGTTATGACGGTCGCAGCCAGACTGAATAGAACACCGTACGGTAGAGGGTTCCCTCCGTTTCGGGTCTCTTCGTGCTGGTTCGGACAAACTCGGCGGATCGCGAGTTTCACCGCGCTTATGTCGCTGATCCACGAACCATTTTCCACCACTACCCGCCGCACTCTCGACACCCACATGCCGCGAGCTCTTGTCGCGTTCGCTCTCTCTCTGTCTCTCTCTCACTCGTTATATTCAATTTTTAAATCACTCTTTCTCTTTTAATTTTTAATTTAATACTTCTCCATTTTTTAGATTTAATTATTACTATTATTATTATTATTATAAATGTTCTTCATGTGGACTGATCCACATCTGACTCATTGTCAAATCAAATTAAATAAAATCTCTCTCCTTCTCTCTCTCTCTCTCTCTCTCTCTCTCTCTCTCTCTCTCTCTCTCTCTACACACAGTTACACCCTTATGTTAATAAATAAAATCTTTTTTTTCTCTGTTACGCTTTTGTACGATGTTCAACACTTTTAACGACAAAACCATTTTTCCTCTGTCCAAAAAAGGTACCCTTTTGGTGATGAATGACTTTTTTACACTTTTTTCCTATTAATTTTGTTTCCATTCTCTCTCTCTCTCTCTCTCTCTCTCTCTCTCTCTCTCTCTCTCTCTCTCTCTCTCTCTCTCTCTGTCTCTCTCTCTCTCTCCCTCTCTCTCTCTCTCTCTTTCTCTCTGTCTCCTTCATTTTTTCTTCCCTCGATACCAATTTGTTGTCAATGAAAAAAATGCTTTAACACTTATTTCGTGATTTCTCTTTTTGTCAGTTTTCGTTTGCTGACATAATTATTTTCGTTCTATCTCCCTTTTTCTTTTTCTCGTATTTCGTTCTGTTCCTTCTCTTCATTTTCATTAACCCTCTTCTTGCGGTCTTTTCTCTCTCTCTCTCTATCTTTTTGTTTTTATCCTCTTTCTCACTCCTTTTCTGATATTTCTTCATTTTGTGCCATTACGCCCTCTCAGAGAATGATATCATGTTTCTCTCTTATTTCTCTGTCTTACATCTCCCTGACGTCCATTTTTCTTCTACTCTCCTTTCTTGGTTTCCATTAATTCTTTTTTTAGTTAGTAGTTCCGTCCTTTTACAAATCCATGCGTCTCTTTTTTTCTTCGTTGTATCACAGGATAGTTATTTATCCGCGTAACGGAGCCGGAAAACGATTACAGCACTGACCATCCTTTGGAGTACTGGCAATGACAGAAATCACAAAACACACATGTTGCGATGAAACGCAGGGCCGAGTGATATATTCTCGCGTATGATCGCAATAAAGGCAACGCGCAAATGATTCGAAACGATAAAAAAAAAAAAATAATGCCTATAAACGTGCAAGTATCCGAGCCTATGCAAATCAATTTTAACATCGCATAGCATTCATAATTTTTATATATTGGTTTGACATTTTTTTTTCCGAAAACATTCTGGTGCATTAAGTTTCTCATGATACAGACGAAAGTCATTTTGCATTTTGTTTTACTTTCACAAAGCAAGCTCCTCTTTATTCTTAAAGTCATTGAAGAATTTCACCATATCCAAAGTCATTTCAAAGTCCAAAGCCAATTGCCAATTAAACGCGTATTATTCCCGAATAATGGACGACACTATGTGAAAATATAAAACCACCTTCTATTCTGCAAGAAAAAAATCATCGAATCTCATGTACGTAATTCCACCGAAAACTTATCCCTTCTTATGTATATTTTTCTCCTTTTCCTTTTGTCATTCGTAATTTTATTATTCTTTGTAAAATCTCTCTCATTCTACTATAGTCTCTAAAAAAACTAAAATACGTTTTAAGGCGCTCTATCAGTTGCGTAAGTGCGAGAGAGATAATTAAAAAGTAGATACACGTTTTTCTCGGACACGCTTGATGTTTCGAAAAAAAGAAAAGTTTCACCTTATTCTCTGATAAAATGAGACCAACGTGTAATTTTTCTTTTTCTTGAAATATCAAGCCTCTCTGAAATAAACGTGCAACAGGATTTTTACCGACCGTACGGCAGATAGATCACCTTAAATCCGCACAAATATGCAATTAAATGTAATCAGTGCACGACAGGCTTATTCAATTAACGGATATCACAATGCAAAGAACGAGATTAAGTTGTCTGTAATTTATTCTTAATGATCCAAAATAGCACTCGTGTTCTGATACTCATGTGTTCATTTCAGTTTTCATTCAAGCCTTAATAAGAGTTAAATCGCTCCCACAATTGAATACAAACTTTATTTTTGTTTGAAATTAATGGGATTACGGGTTAAACATGTGGAGGCAATGAAAAGAGGTTTATATGTTACGTTTGCAGAAATTGCGCTCCATATTTACAATAATATATAGTACTAATATTATGAATCCAAAACTTTGTTTATTTGTTTGTTTTTTTGCTATATGGAGAGAATTAAACTTGAAAAATTACCGTGCAGTAACAGTAGTAAGGTGGCAATCTGCAATTTCTACGATTACGAGGGTGAATCAAAAAGTCTTTAGAATCACTATAACAAAATCGAACAATCGCTGAAATTTTTTTCTATTTTTCAACGTAGTCTCCTCCTCGTTCGATACATCTAGTATAGCGCTATTCTAACTTCCTTATTCCCTCTGAAAAAAATGTTATTTCTGAGTCTCAAAAAACTCCTCTATGGCGGCCATAATCGCGTCATCATCGTCAAATCTTGTGCCACGTATGTGCTCCTTTAATTTAGGGAACAAGTTAAAATCACTGGGAGCCAAGTCCGGTGAATACGGCGGATGATCAAAAATTTCGAAACTAGCATTACGGATTACTATGAGGGCAATTTCGGATCGGCGAGCTGGTACGTTATCGTGGTGAAACAAAACACGCGGGCCGCCAATTTACCGCGACGTTTTTCTTTAATGGCATCTCGCAATTTGTAATCAAATCTGCATAGTAGGCATCAGTGATCGATTTTCCTTTCCACAAGTAGTCAATATAAAGAATTTCTTTAAAATCCCAGAATCCGGAAGCCATAACTTTGCCTGCACTAGGAGTAACGCGGTATTTCTTCATTGGCGCAGAAGACGATCGTTTCCAGAACACGCTTTGTCTCTTCGTTTCGTGATCAAAATGATGGACCCATGTTTTGTCCATTGTTACAAATCTCCATAAAAAACATCAGGATCTCGCTGAATGATTTCGAGATTCCAGCGAGAAACTTCAAGACGTTGCTTCTTGTTTTCATTATGCAAGATGGGTTAGCATTCGCGGAACCCATCTTGCCGAAACTTTTTTGAGCTTTAAAATGTCCGTTAAAATTGATTAAACACTGCCAAATTAAATCTTGAGAGTCTTCGCAAGATGTTTTATTGTCACTCTCCTGTCTTTTAAAACCATTTTTTCCACTTCTTGAATATTTTCGTCAGTGCAAAAGGTTGAAAGTCGATCAGAACGGGGGTCATCTTCACAGCTCGATCTTCCTCTTTTGAATTCAGCAACCCAGTAAGCAATAGTAGAATATGGTGGGGCATCGGTCCCTAATGTTTGCTGGATGTCTGAAAAAATATCCTTGACTGAAATTTTTTTCAGACAGAGGTACTTAATCACCGCACGAATCTCGTTTTTATTCATAGTCGCAACTTTTCAATGACTTGTTAGACGGAAAAATTAATATCTGCAAAAGTGTTCAATCGAATCAAGGGATATTGTACACCAATATAGTGTGACAATGACTCGTCAAATTCACAATAAACTGCTCCCCGAATAAGCTTTAAAAATAGGTGTTTCTAAAAATTTTTGATCCACCCTCGTATTACTGAACAAAACACATATGTTCATGAAAATTAAATAAAGTTTCTTGTTTAAAATAGGAAATTTTACCGGAGTGTCTAGTAAATTTTGATGTCCAGTAAAATATGCAGAACATAAATTAAAAAATTGTGTGAAATAAGTAAAATTTTACCATGTGGTTCATTATTTTATGTCTTCAAGAAATGTCCTTCAAAAAGTGTCGTGTTTATGACGATTATTTCAATATTTATTTTGAAATATTACACGAGCGTCACGGTAAATTTTACCGTGCTGCACAGTACAAATTTGCCTACAAATGTTTACACCAGAATGACGTAATATTTGAAATTTTACGTTTTGCAAATTAAAAAACATTTATCGTTTACGAACATTTACCGACTTGTCCCCACGTTCAAATGTATCACAGTAACTTTTACGGTGAAGTTCACGCCAAAAATTTGTGCTAAATTCTCTCCGTATATTTTATAACTTTATGACAATTCGACGAATTGTTATCAAATTAATTATACTCATAGTTCGTATGACGAAGTAGGAAATATGATAAGAAAAATGAAAAAAATATTTAAAAAACAAATGGAATTTCGTTCTACTACGCGAGCGAAACTGTGAATAAAACCGGTAGTATTGTATAACTACATTTTAATGTAGTACAAACACTAATATTGTTGCTGCTGAAGATACATGGTGATACTTGAGTAGTATAACCAACTTTTATCCCCCTCACCCCTGTTTCTCGGGAAATACTTTGCTAATGCTCTTTTCCGGGAGGTCGAATAAAAAATTCATTGCTGCGACTCAAGGGTGCAATTCGATCTCCGTCTCTCTTGCTCTTCCTCTTTTTCTCTCGCCACTTCTTTGTCCCTGCTTTGTCGATTTATCCAAGCGCTCCCGTTACCGTACCCCCTGCTAACCATAAGAACTTTGAACTAATTAAAAGTTGACCGGTTGGCCCCATCGAGTAGATAGAAAGAGTGGGAGAGAGAGAGAGAGAGAGAGAGAGAGAGAGAGAGCGAGAGGGGAAAAAGTCTCTCGTGTTCTCTCTTGTCTTCTTTCACTCTTCGATTCTCCCCTACATGGCCGTCACTCAGAGAACCGGCAAGAACGCTTCAACGGAAACGAGGGATGAAAGAAAAAAAGAAAGCGCCCAAGCGTTGACGCCATTTTCATGCCGGGCTTCTTTCATAATATATACAAGGACTCGATAAACGTCACTACGATCGAACGGGAAAGAAGAGATGTTGAACGAACACTAACAAGATCGAAGGAAAAAGAGAAGAATCGTGAGTGCTTCGCAGCAATTAAAAGTAAACGAAAAATGGTCTTGCGTCAGAAAACAGTTCCACTCGTAATGCAAACATTTCGTCTCGAAATAGGTACAACGTCGCTCAAGATTAAAAAAAAGATGTTACACTTTTACAAAATGAGAGGGGAACTTTAACAAAAGCCACCCACCAGATTACACCTTACTTCACCACTCTCGAAAAATTATCTAAATGTACAGAGACTCTGGAAAACCCCAGGAATCGCTAAAGAAAACTTCTCACTAGACTCGTGAAAATATTACTTTCTGTACATTCTAATACTTACACGATAATAAATGAATTGATGAATAAATATAATATCACTCTTCTCAATTCAATGTACAATCGAGGATTGACATGTTTTTTTTTTCCAAATATACTTTTTATAACGAATTAGGATATCAACCTGAAAAAGATCGAGGGATATTATCCATTTTGTCTATTTATATACACGTGTACGTATGTACAGACATGAATGGCCAGACGGGTGGCTCGTTAATATTTCATAAAGTCGTGTGTACAGGGGGGCTTATAAGAGGAAACGCGCATCGATCGACAAATTGGTCGTGCATACAATGGACCCCATATATATACTATAATACACATTTTGTCCGTATACATATATATATATATATATATATATATATATATATATATATATTTATACATATGAATACTATAATGCACAATATACATAGCATCAACGTTGTCTATCCATTTCACTCGCTAAACACACTATTATGGACGACATTAAATGGCCATGTACGTAACCCTTTTGCATACGCCAAACTCTTCTTTATGAGACTCTCTCATTTTAATGCGAAAAACATATCGGTTATTTTCATTTGAAAATGAATCACAAAAAAGGTTAAAGCCAGAAATGAATTCATTGACAACTCATTAGCGCTTTATCATACTAATTCTATTTTTACTTATTTGAATCAATATTATTGAAGTTTATATCAATTGGTATTATGGTTATTCATATTATGCTTATTCACATTAATTTATAGAACTATTCAATTTAATTTAATTTCTATTTTAATCTCCATAATATTTTCAATTTTTGTTTTATCAAAGGGCTCATTTGATTTGCAATTCGATCTGCATCAACGCTTTCGAAATTTACATAATAAATCCATATGACACGAAAATTCGAATGAGTTTCCGCGAATAGGTTTCGCTCCTATGAAGTTGTGTCTTCCGTAAGTGAAAGGATATGCGTGCAGCTTCACATAAAGGGCGCAACGTGATATACATGAGTAAGTATGAATGGCGAAGCGGAGCTTTCTTTATTTCTCTCTGCCTCTCTTTTTGTCTCTCTATAGATATTCGTTGTTAATATTGCATAACGTTCGAGGGTTATACGAGGAAACATCGATCGACAAATCGATCATACAGTTTACGTGTGCGTCTGTGGTTGAAGGAGGGAGAGCTCAATTCCCTCTGTCACTATTTCCTGTCTCTCTTCATGTTTCCCTGGCTCGTTCACTGAGCCTCGCCAACCGGCACAGAGTGCGCATTATGCGAGATATTATGTATACATATACAAATATATATATGCACATAACGTGCACTGTAGGGTGCGAGCCACAAACTCCTCCCTTCCTAGCCCTTTCCCTCTCGTGGACAGTCGTGGCCACCAACGGACACGACCAGAGGAAGTGCTCATATAGACTACATCCTAGAGCATCCTGCACGGGCCCCGTGTTCACCCATTATATCCACCAGATCTACCAGCGAGATATCAGGATGGATTATATTCTACCGCAGTTACATATGTATATATGTGCTACGAATATTCCACGATTGTTTCATGTACATACATATAAACAAAATCGAATCGACGCGATGTCGACAGATCCCTTCCACACCTTCAAATTCTCGTTCATTCCACCCCATATTCAAAGCACGATCTACAAATACAAAATCATTCCAGATGCGATGGGCCAGCTCTTTTTTTCTTCTAGTAATCAACAAATCGTCAATTTCCTACATTGTGAAATTATTTGCGATGTCAAAATTTACTAAACTTCGCAAACTGGGTTTGCTGGATCTTTATCCGACCATACCACGTCTATTAATCCTTCCAGAAATGTTGTACGTATATCAAAGACCAATCAACCCCCTAATTCTGTTTATAACTAACCATGCTATAATACCCGTCACAAAATATCGAGGTGTCCTTTTATAACGACTGTCCCACTCGTCCTAGAATCTGCACAATGTTCCAGGGAATTATCATATATTTGTATATGTAAAATGCCCTGACAAAACCGACCCTCACTTTCAGCTGGCAGCCCCCAGGCCATATTCTCCGTTTTTGATCACGACTTTCAATTACCAAGCTCTTTGATCGTCTCCCTAAATGACACCGGTCAATTTGCCATATTTTCAACGTGCAATTACTGTTTTCTCTTTGTAATGTTGGTAGTGATGCGATATGAACGAGTGTCGTGTGAATGTTGAACTTGGCTTCAAGATGCGACTGAGTAAATGGATAATTTGAAAAGCAGAATTATGAAGATTAAGGTATTTTTTTCAAAAGTTGTCGTTAATTGCCAAAGAAGATGTGCATCCTTCTTCGTCCAAGTCTTACTCGTGATTGCCACATAGTACTTAAGCTTCCGGACAAATTTTGTCAGCTTGAAAAACGAGAACAATCTGCTCCGCGAGGCGAAAGAGTAAGATTAGCTGCTTTAAGGACTCATGGAAGATTCACAGGAGTAAAGCGGCAACTAAAGATGCACTGGCAAAGGAGAAAACCAAGGGGGAAGGGCGTTTGCCTCCTGGCTTGATAATGAAGAGAGAACACGAAAGTAAAATAAGTTTAGACCGACGGAGAAAAACGGAAAGATGTAAGACAAGGGAGCACGAGATCTTTGGCAAAGAGAATCCGAACCTCTTTACCTTCTTCGTCTGCTCTTGTCCGGAAGACTTCTCCTCTTACTTAACGAACTAAACGCCTGGCGTAAAATTACTCGAACCAACGATGAAGACGAGAAGGACCGAAAATACGCGAGTGGGAAGAGCCCGTTGATGACACACAGGGTTGCAGTAAGCAAAAGAGAAAGAGAGAGAGAGAGAGAGAGAGAGAGAGAGAGAGAGAGAGAGAGAGAGAGAGAGAGCGAGTGTGTGCAGGTTTATGAGAAAGAAGCATCTCTCTAACCGTCGAGTGCTAAGATGGTGAAGGACCCTCTCAGACACTCAGGGAGGTGAAGGGAGAGTAAGAGATGTTTTACTCACCGGAAGGTATGGTGCTGGGTTTCGAAAAGTTTAAAATTCTTGGAAACAGCTGGGCCACCAACCATATCAACACAGCAACTTCTGTCCATACAACATAAAATATTGTTTAATCATCGTTAGGATCCATGTGAGATCATTTTGTAAAAAGGCAATCCCTGACAGATTTTGGCCCATGTTAGCTTCCTGATTAATGCAATAAAAAATAACCATTCTATCGTACTCTGATCCTCAACTACCGAATTGATCATTCCTCGGACAAATAGAAAATGACCCTCCAAGTACAAACCGAGTACGTATTTCTAGCGCAATCCTTTTAGAGCAAGCAGACATTTTTTCTCTGCGCAGGATTATAATCTGGACCAAGGGTTGGAGAGAGTCATGTTGACGACAGCTGAGAAAGTAAATGGGGAGGAGAAAAAGGTTGGCGACAATGAGGTGGAGGGAGGGAGAGATAACGAGACGTTGTCCTCGAGACTACGAGAACGGAGGTGTCTCCGAGGCCGTTAACAGCTTTGGAGAACACAACAGCCAGGTTGGAACAAGGAAATAGGATAGCTTCAAGGCAGACGTATAACTTCCACCGCGGGGCAATATTAATTCCGAAACCTGGGGAGAAAATGTTGTAGAGACGAATGCATAAGCGATATACGTATACATTTACATATACAAACGCTATAAGATAAAAGGGCGTAACCATTATAACTGTGCGTGTTGAATAACATGGGTTACGCACTTTTGTTCGCTAACTGATCTCACAATCGCCCAACTTCCTCCTTCCGCATGCGTTAGTTCTAGGCGATGCTCATAATCCGCTTCAACTTACTTCCAGGAATAGAGAGTTGAGAAATGCTGCGGAGGGAGTCTGCGAGTTTTACAGTTCCAGTTAATAATATATTCTCCTCAAGGGAAAGAGAAAGAGGTCTCCAACATTCTGCTAATGCTCATCTCGTGTTGGGAATCACGACAGTCTCATTAGGTTTACGAGCTAAAAATAAAATTACCTCTGCAGATTTCGGAGATGAAACATTTTTTGGCCAACTTTGAAGGAATCTGGCAAAAGAAGCTCATTATTTTGTTGGTCTGAGTCAAAGATCAACCTTTTATGGGCCGACAGATGTACTTTTAAAGTAACAATCCTTTGTACCAACAACCCAGAATGTCAAGTTTTTCACGCACATTGGAATCAACAATGGTTTATAACCTGAGAGACTTCTATGTGATGAACGCAGGGCATATAGGACACGGTTTAACATGCAGCTAAAGTGGATACCACCCTTTTGTTTCCCAGACAAACTTTAGTATCCATGTATCCTGTTTAGAACCTGTACAAGTGAATGCTACGTGGCAACAGTGCACCAATGTGATACATAGAAACAGAACTCATACAATTGTAGATAACACATCGAATATATGTATCCGTATACGTATTGTTCCGTACTACGCCACGACACGGCGGTCGAGCACGGTGAAGGGATCGCAGAAGCAAGAGGCACGTTGCATTGCCTGTGGCTACACAATGGTCTGGTTGTTGGCAAACCTACAGGTTGCCCTCTCCAATGAACAATATGTATTACCCCAACAATTCCTACATGGATAGAATATAGGTGTATCGCGTTCCAGACGATCCTCGGTTACGCAGACAAATCCCGCGTTCCTTCTTGTTATTCTGCCAGAGACTCGCGACTATCCTATCCCAATAGAACTGGTTCCTTGACGGCAACCTGGATCAGTAACCAGTACGAACTAGAAAATTTCACAGTGTACTGGAACTCAATATTTGTAAATTCTCCACGCTCACTTGTGCTTACCTATACATGCGCATCATCCCAAAATCCTTGGCAATCCTTGCGGTTTTTTGACCTACACGAAATGGAATTCGAATCCGATTTATTAATCCGCTGAACACTCTCTATTAACACGATTCCTGGACGAACATACATTTGGTCGTACTCTTTCATTAACTTCTAATTGAAAAATAGTTATGCTGCTCAATCGCCACAAGTGCAATTGCTAGAATTCTTGATGAAATTGGATTTAAGGTAAAACCTTGGTCTCCTTCTAACGTAGAAGATAGGATCGTCCATAAAATGGTAGGCCTCGAAACAGGTACGCCGAATAAACTCGCTATTTCAGGACTATGGCATTCCTAGATTCCAGCGGAATCGGCATTTCCTACCCTTTCAACCACCAATAGCCTCTTCTAGTTAGGCATGGTATCACTGTCATTTCAAACCGTCCATTTGAACAACCATGGCAATGTAAAGCGGCTTAAGTGAGGAGAAAGTAATGCTAGGGCCGGATGTAAAAGCCCATCCATAATACGAGATTCACGCTACAACTGAAACTCGAATCACGCCCTCGAGAACCTTTCAAGAGTCTCTCAACGAGTATAAGCCCTCGCTCTCTCACTCTGCGACTCTCATTTCAAAAGCTATTCGACTGACTATATACCTACTTCGATCCCTTTTGCTCTGTACAGTTTCTCTATGTTCCCTGTTTCTCTTTTTCTCATGTTCTTTTGGTATGGACATGAGCATGAACCACCCCACACTTTTCGATGGCCACGTCGCATCGCACACATTTCTCGCTATCCGTGAACGTGGCCGCACGTGCTAGGGTGGCTGCGAACTCGGTGTTACCCCACGCCCAACCATGGACAAACCCGCTGAGGGACTCAATGCGCAGTTTGTATTCCGTACACCAGTAAAGAGTCGTTCGTTATAACCATTGGCGTACTATACTCGAAGTGATCTCTCTCTTGCTCTACGTCTTTCTTCCTCCTCTGTCATTCTCTCACATACACATACACATATTCACATTCACTCACTTTCCCTGCTTCCGATGTATCCTCGCTCTTTCTCATTCTCCCAGTCGAACTACTCGTCGCGCCATTGAACCACCATTCGACTTTATATTCATGACCGTGCTCCACAACGCGGCAGATACGTCCTTGCGATATATTAATTTGCCATTAATGTAAATCATGGACATTCGTACACACGATGCATAAATGGGTAACGGCGACGAAACTCAGGGATTGTTATCTCCTGTCCAGTCCCCCGCTTCGACTGTCAGAAAGTAAAAGCTACACAGGAACGCATCTAGTATACGCAGTCACCATCAAAACGTCGGAAGTACAGATCAATCATTAAGTACGTATGTAAATAAATATATACATACCCACGTACATATGATTGTGTATTTGCGGATCGCGCGTGATTGCATCGAATATAATTGACAGACGATGAGACGAAACCAGAGCCAGAAGTGGAAAAGTTAAAGTCATTACATGCGCATGTAGAAGCTATTAATTAAGCGTGTTCCGTTGGCTCATTAACCCGACCATCGCGTTTTTGCCCCCATCTCTCTTCCTCCTCGGCCTCACTGCCGGGGTTACCTCTTGCAAAGGAGCCCATTGCGGTAAAACAACATGTATATATATGCACATTAGGGTGGTCCTTAATTAGCGTGTTCTTGAATTTGGACTCGCGTATCTCTTAGAACGATTCGAAATAAATAAATAAAAATGTGTGCCAAAGGATTTTTCTCAATGGCAACAATTACCCGTGCCTCAAGGTGTGGCTTTTTCCCTATTTAAATAACACGTGTTTTTGAGGGGTTTGCACTTTTTCTTTCCCTCCATACTTATTATTCTAAAAATATTTCATGCTTACAAATATGTTGTATACGGATGCAACAACGCATACGAAGCTTTAAAAGTCATTAATTAATTATCATCACATTTAATCGATAGGTATAAATTTTGTTTTGCTAAAATCGCGCTTGGAGTAATTTATCATCTTGTAATTACTCTATTTAGTCAATTCTTCCTTGAAATTTCAGAGCTCATAGCAAATTTCATCAGCATTCAAATAAGCTTAGCCTCATTTTGATCGGATGCCAACTGACCGATTGGTAGCCGGATTGGTGAAAAAGTGCAAAACAGCAACGTTGCCAGGTTGTCGAAAACTTGAAGTATCCTATACTATAAAAAATCCACCTCTGTTATTTTTTGTGCGACAATTCTAGGTCAAGATAAACCCCCTTTAACCAAAAATCGTTTTTCGATGATAGCTAAGGATCTAATCGATCGATTTTGGCCGAATTTCGCACAACATCATTTTTCATAATCCCGTACAACCTGGTGAGCTCGCCTCTTTCAGAATATGCTTCTGAGGTATAGATCTTTAACCATCCGCAGTGCACCAAAACGTTTCGATCGATTTTTGAAAATGAACCAAGCCGAATTCAGTATTGCAACTTACTTCAAGTTGCAGCTGACATTACAACGGAAACAAACACCCCTGATGGTCCCCAAGAGCCTACGAGAAGAAATTGATTTCACGTTTCGAAAAGAAGGTTCGATTTTTTGCATACAACCCGTGCTTCGAAATGAGTAGAATCGAATCTTTTTTTTTTGAAATGCGAAAAAAGCACTCCTGATAGTCCCGGTGAACCTACGGGAATGGGTTGATTTCGCGTTTCGAAAAAATAATTCAAATTTTCACGTTCAGCTCGTGCTTCAAAAAGGGTAAAATCTTACAACTTGGGATAAGTTGCAATGCTTAATTCGGCTTGGTTCATTTCCAAAAATCGATCGGAACGTTTTGGTGCACTACGGGAGGTTCAAGATTTCTACTTCAGGAGTATATCTCGGGAGAGGCAGACTCACCAGGTTGTAAGAGATTATGAAAAATGATGTCTTGCAAAATCCGGCCAAAATCGACGGATTAGTTCCTGAGCTATCATCGCAAAACGATTTCTGTTTTAAGAGGGCATAATTCGGCCTTGAATTATTGTACAAAAAATAACAGAGGTGGATTTTTCATGACATAAGATATCCTTTGCAATGATATATTGCTGATCGTGCCTATTTTTTTCAAAACATCAGGTTTTTGACAATTTGGCGACATTGCGTTTCGCACTTTTTCACCAACCCGGTTGCTAATCGGTCAGTTCGCATTCAATCGGAACAAGACTAGGCTTATTCAAAAGCTGATAAAATTCGCTGCAATTTTCGACTTTACTGTTTTTCGAGTCGGTCAATTTGGACCCGACATACTCAACAAAAAAACATAATCAACAAAAAAATTCAACAAAAAAATCAATCGCTGCGTTTCCAGTGAGCATGACTGTATACAGGATTTTGCATTCTTGCAATAAAACTTTCTGCCCATCGAACCATCTTGAAATTCATTCACCAATGAATAAATTTAATAAAAGAATTGATTAAATAGTAATTATAAGATGAAAAATTACCCCAGTCGCGATTTTAGTAAACATTTTTTGTATTATTTTCAATTACTTATGAATTAAACGTAATGATAATTAGTTCATGACTTTTAACCGTTCGTATGCATTGTTGTATCCGTATATAATATATTTGTAAGCATGAAATATTTTTAGAATAATAAATGTGCAGGGAAAGAAAAAGAGTGCAAATACCTCAAAAACACACGTTATTTAAATGGAGAAAAAGCCACACCTTGAGGACCGGGTAATTGTTGATATTGAGAAAAATCCTTCAGCACATATTTTTATTTATTTATTTCGCATCTTTCTGAGGAGTATGTAAGTCCAAATTCAAGAACACCCTAATTAAGGACCACCCTAATGCATATGTTACTGAACAACCATGGACGCTCATCACTGGTAAAGAGACGCAGTTCGCGGCAGTTCATCAGCAGGAAAAAAGGATATCAATTGAGCCATATTGTTCGGCACTACAGTGCCACCTCGATTTTCTACCACTTGGAGAGAGGACTGGTAAAAAATAGAGGTTGAACTGAGAGGTGGGACTTAAATATTGTGGGGAGGTACGAAATGGTGCGAGCATGCGCATACCTATTTTTACCTTTAGAGTTTAAGGTTATGTTGCCGCAGCGCCTGCGCGCTAGCGTGCCGGACGAGTACGGTAGAGATAGCAATGCCCACAGCCATTATATTCCCTTTGGCGAAACAAAATAGAGTGGGGCAAGAATTAAGGGGAATGGAAAAAAATCGAGGTGCAAAATGATCGAGGTCGCACTGTATTTGACACATTCCATATATTTCATTACATTTCGTACGATAATGGATAGTAAGTGGATCTATAACGAAGCACTGCAAGAGCCACAAGTTGAACATATGGAGAAAATTATTAATTGGCGGAAAATGATTGAAAATGGCCATCCGATGGAGACGAAGAACATGAAGGAAGTTTCAAGATAGTAATTAGAAACTATGCAAAGTCCCAGCAGTCTATTCCACCTTAGATAATGTGTTGTCAATTAATAAGCTTCCGGAAAGTAGGTCAGTGAGAATTTACGTTAAGTGAGGATCATAAAATTAATGATCCCCGTATCATTGCAAAGGATAATTAGACGGAAAAAAATTTGGAGCGGTTACTCAGCAAACTTAAATTTTGGTAAGCCACTTTGTCATGAATCGTAACGCGGAAAATGAACAAACGTGGAAACTTCAGTTGCACGCTGGATTATAGTACACGAAGGAGAGACAAATTTTCATAATCTGTCGCAAAACTTGGAGAATCATCGGGTAAGGACGAGAGGGAAAGGGTACAGCACATATTAACTGAGCTGGTCGGGGTGGCAGGAATTTAACAGCCAATTTATTATTGCTCTTTAAATCGCCTTTCAGTTTTTTGCTCGTTTATAGCTATGAAGGAACGAAAACATTTAGTTAAGCGCAACCACACGAACTAAAAAACCGCGAGGATAGTAAAAAAATAAGGAGCAGAGAAGTAGAGATACCGAGACAAGGTAAAAAGTGTTCGAAATAAGAAAGAATTGAATGAAGAGAGTAACTAAAAAAAGAAGAATATTTAAAAGCCATCATCCCGACTTAACTAACTCATTTGCATGTACTTAACTTGGCACGAAAACCAGACTGGATGGGATATGCTTTGATATTCATCGCTGCCGTCTACCAACACTGTGGATACGTCGCATAGTAGATTAGGAATAGAAAATACTGCCTCAGCTTCCGTCTCGATACGGCGTGAATTTTTATTTTCTTCTTCATCCCTATTTCTCGGTCTCTCTTTCAAATCCTTGAATGTTTTATTTAGCTTTCCAACTGTCTTCAGAGTTCGATACAGCATTTGCGTACGAAAAACGTATAAATCCTCGAAATCCAAGAAAACGTGAAGTGAGAATGTCAGCATATCGAAAAGAATTTAACCAGGCTGGTTAAAGTTATCCTTGCATTATTATAGCAAACTATAAATTAATACAGTTACTTTTCGTAATATTTCATAAAATGCAACAGTGAGTAACCTTGATATCTAGTAACTTAATATCTTCCTGTTGCTTAACCGGAAGTGGCCTTACGTTAAGTTTACTTAAATAAAGAATCATTTATCAACCATGCTAATTTAACCAGATCTATAGATTGCTCATTGCAGACTCTTTTTTAGCACAAAACATTAAAACAATCATTCCCTGGTACATTAATTTCAACTCGACATCAATCTCCTCCATTTGCTAGGGTACGAGCCTAGAATTGTGAGCACTCCATTGAAACAAAGATAATAAACACATTATGATTTATATGCGTTAGTTGAGACATTACTCTCGCTCGAGATGAAGTGCACATATAGTCATACGAATTATATCTATATATATTCTGATGTGTATATATATTTATAAATGTACTCCACGAGCTTTTCCTCTTCCCCTCTTTCTCTCTCGAAACAAATACATACACTAGAGTTGAAGCCACAGGGGAGAGAGAGAGAAAGAAAGAGAAGATGGGCGAGGGAGATAAGTGGATACTTCCCTCTCTTCATATTACTTGGGAATCCTCTGTACTTTGCCGTTGCTTCTCCGGCATTGAGCTAACAAAACAAGGGCGTTTATAACCGTTTTATTGGCTAGACTAACGAGGCAGTTGTTAAAAAAAAATGTCACGCTCACTCAAAGTTTTTAAATTTCTTCAGCTGTTTTTGACCACTCGTTTCCTGGTGAGTATTTTTTTCAATATGGGTTTGAGAAAAAACTTCTTTATAAAAAAAAAAAATAAATGGAATGCTTATAAAAATGATATAATAAATCAATATAGAAATAATGTGTTTTGAGTTAAATTACCAAGGAAACTAACAAATAATAATGAAAAGCGTTTGAAGAAGAATGTCACCATCAAAAAAGCATAAAATGTCACCATAAAATACATGAGTATAAAAGTAAATGGAGGGAAACGAAAAATGAAAGAATATTGGATGACAACGACAATTATGGCTTTGCACGAACGATTCTATCGATATGCTCTACTTTTTTCTCTCGTTTTCTATTTCCCTCTGGCTCTCTGTTCTTTTCGCTCTAGTACGACTTAATATACGACAAAGCAGACGAGTGTGTCTTTTCATGTATTTGGGTCAAGTGTTCACAGCTTCCACTTCGAGGACTTTCGAAAAATCCCGTAAATGTATATCGACACGCGTCATCCTACGAATTACTATTTCATAAAGAACCGCTCGAGATTTTAACCGAGAACACTCATATTTTACACAAAGTTATAAGTACCACGAGAATTACTGTGTCAAACCGAAAACTAAATTTTTTCACGTTCCAATAGTCCGTAAGAATTCGAACTAATATGCATTATAGATGAAGGACCTTTCGAAAATTTCTATGAACTGTTGAAAACTTTACTTTTTTGCACGTTTGCCATGTTTCCCTGAACTCATATTTTGTTTTTTTTTGTAACCTATTTTCTATTTTCTTTTAAATTATGAATGAATTTTTTTCCTTTCGATGTTTAGATTTAGTATTATCATTTTAACGTTATTATACAGGATTGATATGGTTATCCCCTTTATAAAGCCTCTCCAGGGTAATTGCGCGTACAGGAAGATGAAGATTGTCGTAAATACGTCAAATCACCGCCTCACTCGGTTTCCTAAACCCACATGTGCACTCCATGAATAAATGTATATATTTATACACGCATGATCATCTCGTTCACGCAAGTTCCCGCCGTTCGCTTTTGAACCGTTCGCACACATTGTAAATCGTTCGTCTCTCTTTCTCGCTCTCTTTTTCCTTTCTCTCTCTCTCTCTCTCTCTCTCTCTCTCTCTCTCTCTCTTCTATCTCTCTCTCTCTCTCTTGATAGTTTTGGTCCCGCGCCATACGATTGAATCACTTCCGGACCCAAGAGCGGACGTGCGGCCCGGAGAATCGAACTTCCTAGGGATATTTCGATTGACGCGCCCTCAACAATTCAAGCGTATAACGGACCAACATCCCGAAGCCCCTGGCTATGCGTATCAACCAGCATTATATTACCTACATTCGCCAAGTGTTATTTATCTCATACATAAATTATTATATCGCTCTACTAACACAATCATTTTTTAAACTCAAAGTCTACAACAATTAGTTCTCGAGATAATTACTATTGATTGCAGAGAGTAAACAAAGAAAAACATCTCATTGAGGTCAAAATCGAAATATACGTGATTTTTTATGAATACTCCAATTTTGCTCACATGAGAACCTGATTACTTCGTTAAATCACCAAATTTTGATTTCTAGTTTTAGTCAACTTCAAAGATAGGAATATATATATTTTTGTTTTATAAAGCGAGGTAGTGAAATAATAAATTCTTTTATTGCTTAAAATAAGAATATCTCATTTATAGAAAATTAACTACACTGGACTTCCACCAGTTGAACTGCCATAAATTAAAAAGAACGTCTACTTCCTTCCAATAATATTTCTAATATAGCGGTATAAATGTAATTAAAAAAAAATCGTTGTAGATTTTTTAGCCATCTTAATTTTGTTCGGTTTATACTAAAAATTCATCCCCTCAGGATTTTCAACTTCCAACTCTCAACCATGTTGAAAGAATGTCGTCCTTTAACGGCAATATTTTAAATTGCGTCTGACATTCCCTTCAACACTCAAAATACCCTTAAAGAAAAATGCTGTGGGTATAAGAAAAAGCATTACTTATATCCTGCCATGGAAGGCACAGACTTTAACTCGTAAAACATCCTCAAATATGAATCTCTCGACGTCTTTACAATGGAGACACTATACACCACTATTATTAGTGTGCTATTACTAATATACACGCTCTGCCCATATCAGTATGTATAATAGTAATATGTACGTTATTTTTTTTTGCTCTCGCATGCCTCGCGATCCAGCTAATCTACGTTCCACTTCGTTCAACGGACTCTAAGACATTCCTACGCCTACGTCACATACGTATATACATATATGAGTACTTTCGGTCGAATGGAACACCACTTGAGCCAGACTTTTTTTATTCCATTTCTGATTTTTTTTATCGAGTGCCAAAAAAATGGAAATAATTTTTTCGAAATATTGATGATTCAAAAACTTCTGGCATCATAAATTATTTAAATTTGGAAAAATTATCCAATCATCTATAAGCAATATAGACCGAATTTCTTTCATTTTATGTACGACTCTACGCAACTCGTAACAAAAACAAAACAAATTCCAAAATGTTTATAAAAACGGATACAGCGATGATCAAAATCATTAACATAATCTGAAGTGCTGAGGATCGAAATTATGGTGACATTTGAACAAGAAAACCTCATACATAATCACAATGGATAATTCTTGTGTATTCGTCAAGCTGGTAGTCCCATTTTCTCGTATAAATACCAGAATAACCGTCAAGAACGACACGCGACTTTCTCAATTACTCGTGATTGAATCTGATTTCATCAATCGAGAAATGACGCAAGAAGAATAAAAATACCGTTAGCAAATTAACGTAAAACTTACCATTTTCTCAGAAGTATCATCACTGAAAATGACAGATAAAGCTTTGATCCAACAGGACATGACAATAAAAATGTTTTATTTTCAAATTTAGTTTTGTGTAGTTTCAATTGAGTTATTTTTAGTGATATTTTTATTATCATTTTTGATTTATGTATATTGAGCTACAGGAATAATTCGTATGCATTTTTATATTAAAGGATTTATTAATTAAAAAAGTTTATTAACTAACAAGCTTTTTTGGATTATTTAGGAGCAGTTTTTGGGGGAAAAAATGTAATTATACGAATGTTCAATGTTTCTTTGATGCCCAATTTAGAATATGGAAATTCAATAATTTACCAAAAGAATGAGATTTCTTATAATCCCATTTTTTTCCGTAGCAAGGTATTATTTCATGATCACATATTATATTATTTTATCAGTCAGCAAGCAATAAGAATTCTCAAGAGAAATAATTTATTAAAGTGCTCGAGTTCAAACGAATTACTTGTTATTGCATTGTTAAAAAGAGCGGATTTTCATTGGAATTAGAGCGAGAGTCTATTTCTTTATCTTTTTTTCTGAGGGAGAGCGAAATTACGAGAGTGTCGTCAACGCACATTGACATCGTCGGGTGTTTCTCAGGAGGAAATTAAATTAAGTGGGTGGATCGTCTGAGCGGCTAAAAGGTGCCTTTGTGCCGAGCAAGACCGCTCATTTACCGATGGCATCGTGAAATTTTCTCTTCTCTCTATCCCGCTCTCTTTGCTCATTCTCTCTCGTTAAAATACGCCAAGAGTAAAACAGCTCGGTATATGAAAGACTCGATTGTCGAGATGAAGAAAATCGCAATTTCGCGCACATCTCTCGACAAAACGTTTCTCACCCCATAAATTCCCGAAGACAAAGTAATAAAATCCTTGAAATCCGATCACTTTGATTTTCCTGCGATAATTCAATTCTGAAAAATTGAGCTAATAGAATTCAAGGCACAAAAAACCTTGATAATATACGAATTTCGCGAGAGAGATATTTTATGGGGAAATCAATGTTTATGGTGAAACGAAGGGTTAAACTCAATCGAAGGAAATTCACCTTACGTGAATGTGATTTGGGGGAAAAGGAAGAAAAGCTTTAATGTTTTTTCAGCTTAATGGTCCAAAAAATGGAGTAAATGACGGAATACAAACGGAGTTTGGAGAGTGAAGTAAATACCGGGAGAAACAACAGTTATACGCTCAATAAAAGCAAGCGATTTGTTCGATTATGACGAGCGCAATTGACTCGAGTTTCTATTTTATAAACAAGCGGTACACCCATAATCCCGAGACTGCAAACGGCTCTCGTTAACGTCACGAGAAAGAGGAAAAAAATTAAACAATGACGATGAATTGAAAACCATTTTTTAAAAAGCTCTAGTTCTTTGAACAACATGCACGAGCATTTTTTACTGCATAAACAAAACATACATGGTGTGTGAATAGGGTGATTCATTGTACGCCGAATTTTATCGTCGTTCTCTTGAAGTTTTACGACAAAATATTTAAATACATGATTCAATCGCCACCTCGAACTACAAAATATGTGTTTCTTTATTTTTCAATATTCTCAAACAGATTCAATTTCATTCCCGTTAAAAAAATATGTAGCCTTACGTTGACTTTTTACTTGTTTTTACGTTAGCTTTGAATATCTGACCGTTATTATCGGTTACTCGAAAACGTTTTTTTCATTCTCATTGATAGTATTTCTAAATTATTTCTTATGGACAAAAAGAACCATAAAATTCACATCATTAATAAAGTGCAATTGTCTATTTGAAAATTAATATTTGTCTAGTTTTTGTGACATAAATAATCCATTATTCAAAAAACATAAAATGATAAACCATTATAAATATTCCTTAAACAACGTAGTATTAGATATCAGCAATTATTAATAAAAAATGAAACAATAAGCTCGAAACAAATTAAGAGACACAAAATTGTAACAAATAAATCTAAAAACCAATGGTATTTCCCAAATAATCAATAATCATTTTCCATTGATATGTAAAGTATGCAACTAAAATTTTCTCTCAATTTCAATGTACCTTAATTCATTGTGAAAACTTGATCATCCAAATTCCGTTTGGTAGGGAGATAAGGAGAAAGAGAGAGAGAGAGAGAGAGAGAGAGAGAGAGAGAGAGAAAGGCAGAGGGAGAGATATGCATTAGCCGTTAGTGACGAGAGTGTTGGACGGCTAACCGACCCAGAGGGCATCGGGCCAAATGAGAGAGACTTGCCCACGGGATTAATAGGGTACGTGAATGCTCTACGCATGGGATCTCACGTCTGTCACGTTATTATAATACAAGAGAGACAGAAAATGAGATATAAAGTGAAAGACAGAGAGAGAAAGATGAAAATGGTATCGAAAATGAACAGAGAATGGCCCATGTATGCATAAACGCATATATATTCACATATACACGATACATGCATGTATTTGTGTGCATGTAGGTGTATAAATATGTGTATATAATGAATATACTGTGCGTACGTTGTAGGTACATTGGAAGCCTCGAGTTACGCGGTCCCCTGAGTAATGATGTGTGCGTCATTCAATCTCTCCACTAGCAGTGATGGCCGATTGCGATCGTACATGCACTTTTCACATGAGTGTTAGTTACGTATAGTAACGAGTAAAACGGATCGGTGTGTAAATTCCGTTGGATATGTCCATAAATAAATCTATATATATAGATAAATTTATTTACATATGGAGTATTCTAACACCATTAAAGCAATATCGATCTCTATTACTCGCTTGAAATAAATCCATTCTGATAGGAAATTTTTATGTGTATGATCGCATGAAAAGTCAAATCTGATTTTTTGATCGTTTTTTAAAAGTTCGAATGTTAAATTTAATTTAGAAATCACAATACAAAATGAGATTACAATATTTTAATGCAAAATTAATAAGATAATGAAATATTGAGCAGGCTTTTAATCCTTTAGGGAAATAGTAATTAATTAAGTCGGAAATCACGAGACCGAAGTCATGTCGAGATAAAATGTCCCATACTTGCTCCCGTTACTATACTCGTATCCCAGACAGTATCTGAGTTATGCCTATCCTCATGTACAGGCATAATGAAGAGCAGCGTCGCCAGGCTCGTCGAGTTAATCGAATTAGACAGCCTACACCTTGCTTTGATATTGAAGACGCTAACAGAATACGTCACAGGGTAGCAGTTACATCGTACATTCGCTGTCGAATCGTTGGGTTCACTCCACTGATTGACTTTGCAATTTCAACCGATGTACCAAAATGAAATAGCGTGATTTGTAGATGTTTGCAAAATAGCTCGCTAATTGAATGGTAATTAATCATCCGTAAGAATATGATTGACTGTGAATTTATATTTAACTATCTGATCAAATTACTCATTTATTTACAGGTGGTTCAACAAAGTCGTCATAATATTACGTCTCGGTTTTTGCTATGATTCGGAATCGTCCAATTTATTATATCGTCGGAATTAGTTCAATTATTCGGGAATAAGTGATAGCACTTATTCCCGAATAATTGAACTAATAAACTTTCGAAAATCAGTCTTACTCGGGAGAGCGATGTGTCAACATCTCCCTCACCTCTATCGATTGCAACATCGTTACAATATAAATATAGACGTTTATTGGAGAGAAAATGAGTTGTGTGTCTTTATTTATATCTAGTGTTCTATCTCTACAAATTTGTCGTGGAATTTTTCACTGCATGATATTTCGCACAGAATCTCGCGGAAATCTCTTAAACAACAGAATATTGTTAAGTTCGATAAAACTAGCTTGATTATACTTTTCTCAACTTTGACATATAGAAATAATAATAATAATGATAATAATTATAATTATAATTATAATTAATAATACTATTAAAAATTATATAATGTTAATAATAATGCACGGTAGACATGTGAATGTTTTAAACCAACCCTACGTCAATGGCTCGGGTGCTCAGATCTGTTGACCGAGACAGGAGGCTTTATAGAAGCCAGGACCAGGTTATTATCACCAGGCACTACCTGAAATACCTCGTAAAAGCTGTCGTTAAAGACGACCAATGCCGAAGATGTCACCAGCAGACCAAGACGATACAGTAGATAATCGGGGCTTGCGCGACTCTAGTAGAGAGTAAATATCTTGCATGGCACAACCAGGTAGCAAAGATTTTGCACCAGAGTTTGACAGGGTGATATGCCTTCTTAAGTGGACAAGTACCGTATTATAAGTACATCCCCAGCGGAGTCCTAGAGAACGGTACTAGTAAAGTGTACTAAAATGGATCTGTACTGACAAGCCGAATAATTGTATACAACCGGCCGGATATCATCGTGGTGGACAAGGACACCAAGGAAACGTCACTAATTGACATTGGAATCCCTAATAGTCACAACATTCTCGACTACCACGATGAAAAGAGACAAAAGTTCCAATGGCACGGGCAGGAAATCCAGCAAATGTGGCATTAACACTGTATGGCAATATAATACCGCTGATAATATTGATAATTGGAGGGGTCTCTGAAGTCCTCCTCGTCACCAACTTCTGAAAGCTCGGGATTGCTGACAGGCTGACATCTGTGCAATAGGTTATTGTCTGCTGCATCTACAGTTCGTTCCTTCCTTAACTCACCATCCTAAAATTACAAAATCAATAACAGCAAATGCTCCGGCCGACACTTGTTTAAGGAAGTTCTGCTCGTACTTCGAGGGACGCGCGAGGCGCCGAGGGTCCCTATGCTTATACACAGGCTAACCGCACTGCTGCCAACCTGCTTTTTCTATCTACGTCTCTCTCTCTCTCTCTCTTTCTTCTTTCTGTCTTTCTTTTCTGCTCTGCAAAGTTGCCGCTCCAAAATCTTTTGCGGCCATATCCCAAGGAATCCGACAAATTTTATAAGTTAATTCGTTATATCTCATGACATGCGTAGTAAATCAGGTCCATTTTTTTCCTATGTTCCTAATATATAAGTCTGTACTTGATCTAATTTTCAATGTGCTACCGCTTTTTTAACTACATGAAATCATTTCTCACATTAACGGAAGAAACCACTTTAGGAGGCCGAAATTTTGGTGTTTTTCGTGAATTTTATTAACAGGGAAGGAATAATCAGAATTTGTTTAAACGTGGTGAATATTTTACTCATGTTTTGAATTATACTTTGTAATTTTTTCAAGTCATTTCCGCCGGAAATAGTGGAGTTAGAAGCTGCTGTCCATGGACGATCGCCATCCGAGTTTATTGCTGGTGGACATTCCTGAAGTCACAATTTTTATCTGTAATCATTACAATTTTTTTTTTTCGTTAACAACATATTTCCTAAGAATATGAACCTAATTGTGATAAAAAAAGTTGAAAATTGCATGTTTTTGAGGTGTTTGAACACAATGTCATGTTTTTATACCATGTTTTTTCACGTTTTGTGCATTTAAAAAAATATTTTTAATAATAATATCATCCCAGAGTTAGGTTCATATAGATTGTAATTGAATAAAGAATATTCACACAAATTTTCAGAACGATTGATCAATAACTTTTTTAGCTAGAATGCCCACCAGTTGAAAAAAAGTCGTCCACGGGCAGCAGCTTCTAACTCCACTATTTCCAGCGGAAATGACTTGAAAAAATTACAAAGTATACTTCAAAACATGAATAAAATATCCTCCAAGTTTAAACAAATTCTGATTATTCCTTCCGGGTTAAAAAAATTCACGAAAAACACCAAAATTTCAGCCTCCTAAACTGGTTTCTCCCGTTAAAAAAGTACGTGCCATAAGGCTCTGTGTAATTTGGAGGTAAATTAACGATTTTTTATCTCAGAAAGTAGGTGGTCAATCTTGTTTAAATATTGCAGGTACACGCCGAATATGTTTCTGAAAGTGCTATTAAAATTTCAAAGACCAGCCATCCTTTTGAGATTCGAGCAGAACTCCCTTAAACACCTACCTGTTATAGAGATCTAATGTAAAAATAATAATAATAATAGCAGTACTCATGAAATACACAAACAAGACTGCAGTTCGTGCCAGTTAAAAGTTTACATTTGCGTGAATATTAAAATATCTCTATAGTCGCACAAGAAAACAGATGCCTTTTTGGAACCACTTAAATTTGCAATTTAAACACTGATCAAAGTGATTTATTGAGATGCTGAAATTTGTTCCTCCCACAATTGCAATATTCGCTACTGTGCCTTTTTTAATTCGATCTGCGACAGAGGTGTAATTGGACAACCAAAAATACAAAGAGGTCTTTTCAACATGTGTGAAGAAAAAAAAACCTTAACTCAAATATTAGGGCACTGAGATCGAGAGCCTTTATACAATGGTTAGCGGATATAAGGGCATATTTAAGGGATTTTACACCCTGCTCTGTCGGAGTTTTGAGCATGTTTTGTAAGAACTTGATACAGGGGCGCAACGTTTAACTCATGGCTCCAAAAGTTTCCTTCCCATCTTTATTGCTTCCTTTTTCTCGTCCCTGGCACCAAAAACTCATGGATAAAGCTACCCCCAGAGATAAAGGGAGGAAAGAAAGGGAGATAAAAGAGAGGGAGAGAGAGAGAGAGAGCCAATTCTTTCACTAGCATTTTGCTCTCACCAGATCGCTCAGCCAAGCAGGCTCGTTCACTCCTGTAAAACATATCGCGATTCTCGGCACGTTTCGCGCGTGCCGGTCAGCAGCTGGCCTCTTGCCTATAACGCATATATACATTCCTACATCCTATTCGTATGTTATTCCAGACGAGAATGCGAGCGTCTGTGAGAAAACGTGTCTGTAAAGTCCTAATGACGAGACTCGACTTCCATCACTATTTCTACCAGCGCAATCCTGTACTGGCTCTCCCAAAAGCCCCACTGTCAATTCTATCACATCGGGATTAAGTCTGTCAACTCCGAAAATCCTCAAGATCAATTCTCAGCCACTTTTCTTTACGTTCAACCGTTCATGACATATCCATTAATTAATTATAGCCAATTTATTGGACTGATAGAAAAAGGGCACCACAAGAGTCATGAGATGACCTACGGCGGATTATCATCGATCACTTCATTATTCGTCTCAATTAAGGTAAAATGTTTAGTCGGTAAATCTCGTACGAACCGCTGTTGCGACTCTTGACTAAGTTTTCTGCTACATAAATTGTTTTCAAGCAGTTACCAAGAACCACTGCTCTGTTAATCTTTTAACAGGGCAAGTTTTTTCTCTTTTTCTCAATATCTATTGTTATAAGATGATAATTTGGTAGCGCGGAAATGGCTCCCTCTCTCGCGCTCATGACGGCTCAGTAGGTGTGAAGTTTAATTATCAAGGCCATATGAAGGCCTTTAGAATTTCATGTTCTAGCTACCAAGTAAATCTTGAACGCAACTTTTGAAGCACTCTGTAAAAACGATCAGAAGTATTCTCAAGATTCTCTCTACCTTTCTTGACTCAATTTCGAGACTTGGACAATTTTTTTGTAGATGAAAAATGAGTCTTGATGAAAAATGGTACATTTAATATCATTTCGCGATTTATTGGACGAAACGAAATATTTATTGTTTTTGATTTTTAAAAGCTTTGTGATTTTTGCTGTAAAATTATTGAAGTAAAAAAACTAATCTTTACGAAGCTAATTACCAAACTGCCTCATTCATATATATGTATATCGAAAATTGTCTGGAACTCGTGTTCGATGACATTTTGAAAAGTAAACCTCACTGATGAAAATCACTAATGATCGACTTACATTATGCGTCAGGTTTACCTCTCAAGACTGGAATATATTTTGTAGGATCACGAACGAGTTATGTGTAACGAGACACACGAACCTTGACGAAGTATATTTTTCGTCGTAAAGCAGATAAAATAAAAAAAGAACTGAACTAGCCGAAAACATGAGTAAAGGCATGAGAGAGTATTGGATGGGGAGCCGAGGGGGTTAAGCTTGTCATGTAACATTCCTCTTCGAGTAACTCGAGAACGAGCGTGAACATCTTCGGTGCCTCGGGGTCTAAAATAAGAAAGACATGCAATAGAGTTCTGTAATAACGAACGAAACTAATAATCCATAGGTTTTTCCATGATTTTTTGTATTAGGGAATATATATTACCTTTGTAAAAAAACGACATCCACTTTTTTTCAATCTTTTTAAAAATCTGTAAAAGATACCACAAAGTAATTATACCAAATAAATACTTTGGGTGATCACCAAAAGCAGGTCCATTTTTTTCCAAGCTTTCACATATTTTGAATTGGAGGAATTCCATGACGCTACTTCGCATCTGATTTTACGGAGTAAGAAAATCGCAAAAAAAGCCATTGAGAAAATTACGTACCGAATGTAAAAAAAATCGCATAAACTAAACAAAGCTTGATTTGTCCGCTTCGAAACGCCGTTTGCTAAATCGGTTGTTGAATGTTTTTAACCGAGATATTTAACGTTTTGTCCGGACAGAAAAATTACAGGGTGTCTAGTACTTTAGGCGAAAGTTGTGTTTCGAATTGGTTTTTTCGGACAGTCTAAATAATTCTTATTTTTATATAATATAGTATATATATGGCTACCGCGGCCACCCATATTTCATAGGATATGGAAAATTTTCTGTATTTGCTATAAATCGTCAGTTCTGAGCCATTTCGTTCGTTTCAAATCGATTAAAGGACAATGAAAGCAAAGCGCTCATGGATGGATTTTCTCTGCACTCTCGAGGTCTGGTTCTTATGCTAATCCAGGATCATGGGTGGCCCTCACACACGCCCTTCGCTCGCCGACGAGCACGCTTTCTTTCGTATTAATTGCACTTACACACGTATCTTTCCGTTCACATGTATAGGTAATATAATACGATCACAAATTGTGGGAACATATGAGGCATTTCAAGCCAAATCCACAGGCCCTTTGGAATACGTTTCAAACTTCTTTTGTCGTTTTTTTTCATCCGTCCAATCCCTTAACGCACAAGGATAATTTTAAATTTTATTTTCACGATATCCGATGCGTTTCATTTTTCTTCTCAAATTCATTCAAGGTACACGATTGTGGCGAACAAAATGAAATTCGTTAACTCAGTAAAAATTTGGTTAAATCAACCACTTAATTTGCTGGCTAAAATAACTATTGCTCATTACGACGAAAATATTGTTGAATCAACAAAATTTTCTGTTTAATTAACATATCTCATTTTGTTCGCCACAATTTGTTGATTCAACAAAAAATTTGTTGAAACAACAAATTTCTTTTCTCAGTGTATCAAAATATTCGTCACAATCTACGAATACTTTACGAAGGGGTCAGTGTAGAAAAAAATGGAAAGGGATTCCAAAATGCTAAGAACCTGTCGATTTTATTCAGAATGTCTCATGTAGACATGATTTATATTATATTAAATGTTACATATATATATATATATATATATATATATATATATATATATTGATTGAATTACGGCGTATATTATTGATTGAATTACGGCGTATATTATGTGACTACACGTGAGCTGATCAGAATACAGATTATTATCGAGCCTCAATTAACGTCGATCGAGAGACGTTTTTTCTTTCTTCGATAAATTCGCGTCTTCGACAATATATGTTGCTTTGTATATAAGCTCATTTTACTTAATAATAAATTGTAATGAATAAAAATTTACTCAGTGATTAAGTTTCAAAAATTCTCCAGACAAAAAAGAAAAAGAAATATTATTGTCGAAAAAAAATTTTTTTGAGAAAGTAAAGAGAGTATTAAATAACAAAATATTAGGTTATCTAAAAAGAATTTTCCGATTTTTTATTAATTTTTGAATGAATTTTTTTTTAATTAAAAATCGATGTTATATAAGTACATATGTGCCATTATTATCTTTGACCTTTTGCCATTTTTCGGGTAGTTTCATAATTCCATCGGTGTAGAACTTTTGTGGTTTAGTGGCGAAAAATTCGGCGACATGTTTTTCGGCTGCTCTTTTGTCGGCCAATTTTTTTCCATCAAGGAAGTTTTGCAAAGACCGAAACAAATGATAGTCATACGGTGCAAGGTCCGGTCTATACGGTGGGTGCATCAAAACTTCCCAACCAAGTTCGGTCAATTTTTGGCGAGTTATTAAAGATGTGTGTGGCCTGGCGTTGTGGCCGCCCGTTATTAATCTCTTGAGAAATGGCTCCATTTTACTGCGTTTTAACAACGTATCGCAGATTTCGATACGGTTAATTAAATTTCGTGCAGTCAATTCATGTGGCACCCAAACATCGAGTTTTTTTGTATAACCAACCTTTGTCAAATGATTCCAAACTGTTTGATGGTTAATGCCCAGTGCGTCAGCGATGTCTTGACAGCTTGCATGCCGATCTATCTCGATCAGTTGCAAAATTTCATCGGCTTTTTCAGTGAGAGGCCGGCCGGAGCGAGGCAAATCTTTCACATCCAAATTTCCACCACGGAAACGTTCAAACCAATTACGCACGGTACGATCAGTTACAGCATCCTCACCGTAAACTGCACAAATTTTTCTGCATGTTTGTGATGCGTTATAGCCTTTTCTATAGTGAAAAAGTATCACATGGCGTATTTCTTCAGAAATTTTACTCATTTTTAAACGTTTATAACTTTTAACACAAACAAGGACTAACCACACTCTCTTTACAAAAATATAACTTCAAATGTCACCTTTCAAACGCGCGTTGAGTTGGCTTAATCGGATGAGTAGTTCCCGATTTACCGCCATCAATACCATCCACTGTCAAAAATCGGAAAATACTTTTTAGATAACCCAATATATCGAGCTACGGCAATGAAATAGAGTTAATAAAAAAAATTGTGTCAACGCAGAACGTGAAAATGTTAAAAAATTGACTGCAAATAAGTGGCTAAAGTATTTTTTTTTTTACGTGGAACGTCACGAGAATTGTACGATACGACGTTTAATATTACTCACATATTACTGTCTCGAGGCCCCTGAAAAGAGAGGATCTTTCGAGAAACTGATGAAAAAGGAGTACGAAAACACAATGAAGTCCGTAGTAAAGCCTCGAGGCTGAAGAAGATAAGCTCTCATTTCTCAAGACCGAATTGTATGGCCAAACATATGACATGTTTGGCCGTAGGGGCTGTCGGAAATGAAAACGAGATGGTATGAACGAGCGCGAAAAGTTGGATGAGCTAATTTCCACTTGGGACAAAAAAAATTAATGTTTAAAAAAATGGGAGTAAAGTTTCTATTCAAGCAGACTGAAAACGCAAAATGAGATTAAAAATGGAATAAAAATGTTTTTAATCGATCACAATACAATGGATTTCAATCAAATTAATCTACCGATGAAATTCATTTAATATTAATTCATTGAATTATGGTGTTGAAAATATTTTGATTTCAATGACATTACTATTATTCTCGTTAATATGATTTTGTAAAAACTCACTTAAGGTAGATCGGTGAATTCAAGCCATCCAAGATGAAGGGCAGACAATTTTTGTAATTACACATAAATACAGGATGAATTGATATTTGCAACTTGAATGCTATTTACCATCTAGTTTGGTAGTAATTAATTCGTAAACATCGACTGGTTCCAGACACTTATCCCTATGAGCATAGAAAAATCGTATGCGCGTCAAGACTTGTTGAATTTTTACTTTCGGTATTTCCAAGATTTCGTAATAAGAAATTTATCGCTGTATTCCACGAATATTCTTGAATATAAAAGTGCTTGGGTTTTTGGATGTTACCGTTAAAAATCGACTGAAAAATAAAAAAGTATTGTAAAATGATTGAGATTTTCATATATAGATATTTGGCGTCTGCTAGCACATACCTTCAGGCGAGACAGTTTGCCAATTTGACTGTGTTTTTCTTTCCTGTTCTCGAATGTTTTGACCGTATTTGATAAATATCCATAAAATTAATGGTAATAGACAAACCGGCAAAATCTTTGCCATTGCATAATTCCTTTGCGTAAATACACTATATAGGGTGTAAACAAAACTGACAGTTTCGGCACACGACAGTAACGGCCATGACACGTTCTACAATCCACTACGCTCGTCAAATTTCAATTATTAAACATTTTTTGAACAATAAAATCATATATAAATATCCATTCCCCGCTCTTTATATTTCGAAAATAATAAAATCATAATTTTAAAGTCAGTTTTGCATTTGCAAACTTTGGTCTACAATAGATACTGCAAAAATCACGTAGCCGTCACCAATCTACCTTAATGCTACTGTGGATACACAAAAGTTCATGCTACAATAATAGTATGGACGAAAACCCGTTTTATTAAGTTATTTAATTAAAATACATTAAATTTGATTGAATTAACGTCTGAATTAAATTAATTGTTACTAATTAATTTATCAATACTTTCCAGAGTATTTCAATTAAAATGCTGTAGGAGTGGATGTAAAAGAATAATATTATATAAAAACGGTTATTGTCGAAAGCTTGATTGACCACAAATTACATTTGTTGCAAAAAATAAACGATTTGTGTAACTTTGATGTATTTATTATATTTGAATTTCTAACATTAATTTATATTAGAAATATGTTCTCTAAGTTGCAATAAATTGCAAGTAGCTACTAAGAGAATCTATCACTCAGCCTCATCCTCTTTCATTTAATTTTTTCTCTCACTCATCAAGCTCAAAAGACTCAACAACACTCCTCTATATAGTACATATGAGGTATTCCACGTCAAACCGGCGGACTTTTTCCCTGACCCTCGCCGACTTGGGTAATTATTTTTTATATGATTATATGAAGTCTAAAAGACACCCTGAAATTTTTTCAGATTTTTCTGAACAGCCATTTTTGAAAAAAAAAAAAAATCCAAAATAAAGCCCCTTTTTAAAAATTTGAAAAAATTCCTAAAAATCGATGATTATGTGCCAAACATTTTAAGCTACCGCCCATAGTGGAAGTACGATTTTTTCTGTGTGTTAATCGGCTAATAACGTTAAAAAATTCCAAAAATATCGAAAAACACTTACTCCGGCCCAATAGTTGAATATTTTGGTGCCTAAAACTAATTTTCGTCACAGTTTTCGAACAATCAAATCAAAATTAGAACACCGATCCCATAGGATCCTCAAAAAGAATTGATTTTTATAAAATATGAATGAATAAAGATGAATACCTCAACTTTTTGCCTGGCGCAACTTTTTTTGTCTTGTACTGGTCTAAAATATCCTAAAAAATTTGTTGGGTACGAAAATATTCAACTATTGGCCCGAAATGAGTGGTTCTTGATTTTTTGAGAATTTTTTCAACTTTAATAGCTCATAAAAACACAGCAAAAATCGTACTTCCACTGCGGGCGGTAGCTTAAAATGTTTGGCATATAATCACCGATTTTTAGGAATTTTTTCAGATTTTTAAAAAGGGGCTTTTTTTTGGATTTTTTTTTTTTTTTTAATGGCTGTTCAGAAAAATCTGAAATAATTTCAGGGTGTCTTTTAGACTTCATATAATCATATAAAAAATAATTACCCAAGTCGGCGAGGGTCAGGGAAAAAGTCCGCCGGTTTGACGTGGAATACCTCATATATACGTGTAGGGTAGTGGTGGATGTTTCTGTAGCATATTCAATAGCAATCTCACCAGTAGAGGCAGAAGAATCAGCCAGCAAAGGGGGAGAGTCTATTGGCCGGTGATGAGGTTATTCCGCCCTCTCTTTCCCTCGGGAAGTGACGTCACTTTGCCACTTTATCGTCGCAAATACGATGACCAACGACGTATAACTGACTGCTGATGTGAGACGTGGACTGTCCTCCGAACGTCTAATGTAATTCGAATTCTTCTAATACTACACGCAGTATAATATATCAGTTATATATGACACTCGATTTATTTATAAATTTTTAAAAACTAAAAAATATGTTGAAAAAGTAAACGATACCTAGTACAAATTTTATAAATGTATTCCATGTTATTGTAGGAACAGGAGATTAGCGACGCTTCCATTTAAACATTAAAGTTGCAGTCACGCATGCAGTGGGAATGAAAACAACGAATAAAAAACAGTAGAGAGTGGACAGAAAAGCGAGCAAACTACATTACATCTACACATATTAGAGACATCCTCTGTAGCGAATGGAGTAAAATCATTGTTCCTCTAAATATCGTCTGTCGATGTTTATTCAGAAAGTAGACTACAAAAATAGTCTATATTATTATATATTACACATTATAATGAATTGTTCGATGATATTTATGTTTTTAAATATTTATATATCTAATTAATTGTATTTTTTTCACGTTCAAATAGTTAACACATATTGCAGATTTATTTGCATAAAATGCAATCCTAATATAGATTTTTTTGGCAATGTTTATATATAAGTAATGAATATGAGACTGTAAAACATTAAATTGTGCGTCAATACGATATTTATATATTTTCATGCATTTTCCAATATATTTCCAAGTTCGTAAGAATATATTGCTCGCTACGAAAGATACGAAAAGTCTGAACGTATCGTGGATTACACTACTGACGCGATCTCACGTAGACGTCTGACTGAAATCCCATTTATACTGCTCGAACTCGTATCTTCTCACTAAATTGCACTCTCATGCTCATTATTTACGCGATATATGACATCTTTGTGGAATCAGAGGGAATGCAGTTACCATGTACATGCAGGATTTCAGAACTATAAATAAATTAAACACGAAGTTTTGATGCATGAGAATTACGTAGATATACGAATTTCTCATTACCCTAAAAGTATATCCCACCGCGGACTTCACACGATCAATACTGAGATGAAATAATACCATTTGTTATTTTTTAAAATCGCTAATAATATTTAAAAAAAATAATATAAAATATAAAAATAATATGAAATAATATAATATAATAATAAAAAACAGAAACAATTTGTCGTAATCCTGAAAATTGATACCTATGAGAAGTATGAATTTCTTTGGAGAAAATTTGAGTTTCGAAAACATCATCAGTCGTTGAATTCCCTAGGCACTTTCGCGTGTCGAAAATAAAATCAAAACAAAATCCATTTTTTTAATTTCCCATCTAAACAGCATGTCGGAAATTGTACCTACCGAATTAAAAAGAAAAAAATCGTTAGTACGTATTTGCTTAATTCACTCGCCACCATCATGAAACGAAGAAAAAATTAATCATGAAAAAAGCTATTGCGCTCGAAATGTTGAAAAAATTTCCTGAAAAAAAAAGAAAAAAAAACAAATTAGAAATACTGTACGACACAATCACTTAACTTGATCTATACTTTCACGGACTAAAAAAAAATCAACTTTTCGAAATTTCTAAATATCTGCATGTACATGAAAAGTCTTTCGAAATGAGATATAAATTCAAAACCCATACGCCACCCTATACGAGACAGTATTTTCTCTTAGGCTCTATACATACGTACAATTCGAGCGTGATATACAAAACACTGGAGTGCGTATGCAAATGCAAATCTGAGCGACGTGAATGAAATTGGAGCGTGACAGTTTCGAAACTGTGGTACAAATGCCGCAAATATCGATTCTATAACTTTGCGAGGATGTAGTCAACATATCTGTGTGAGTGCATACTTGTTACGCCCTCTTGATTAGCGAATTCGCGCGTTATATTCGAAAATTTGATGCAAGTCGGAGTTCGGTCTCTGTTCCTATTTCCCTGCCATGCATTCGATGTGATATACGAGTGAATTTCAAAACTCTCATTCACATAAATACCATGTGGTGAGAATCAAATGATTGTAAATAATATGCCAATTTCCCGAATTTATCGTGCTACGCTTGAATAACTTTGAGTATTCTACATCTACTAGAAATATTGTATTATAATCGTATTATACAGGGTGTCCCAGGTTGAATGGTCAATTATGTACACCATATTTCTGGATTGAATTTCGAGTTGGATAGTCTAATACGATTTTTTAATCGGATCCTCATCCGATGAGTTTTAATTATAAAAGTTCACGAATCGTCGCTTTTTTATCGTGCATAGCCTTGGTCATCAGTGCGCGAGATAGAAGTGCGTGTTCTTGTCAGCTTTAATCATTAATTACTTATCAAACCGATGTGTGAATCTAGTGGTCAGCGTGCTTGCCTCTAAACCAAAACAGCGGGAGGTCTCGGAAGCGAATCCAGGAATCCCGCTGCAGTTTCATTGGAAATAAAAATATGGTTAGCTCCGGATATGTACTTGAGTCCTTAACTTAACCTAATAAAAAATAAAATTAATAAATAACCCATCGGGGCAGCGCCTGATTCAAAAACGGTATTAGAATATTCGACTCCAAATTCGGTCCAAATTTTACGAGTTCACATTATCGACAATTCAACTTCGAACACCCTGTGTGTTTCTTTAGGATTACACACTTCTCTTACTTTTATCTAATTGATATAAATCTCTTGACGAAAAAAAGTTTGGTCGCTTATCAATCGAGAACCACTGAACCGATTTCGATGAATTTTTCATAGGAAGAAAGCTCATGATTCAAACTAGGTTGTAGGCTGTATAACATTCGAATAAATTGTTTTTTTATGGAAATGTGAAAAAAGTTTAAATTTTTTATTCAATGTTCAAGTTAAAAAATATATCAATAATTAAAAAATGTAGATAAACAAAAAAACCGATTTACCAATTGAAAGAAAATTCAAAAACAAAGAGAATGAACGGCGACTGGGGTTCCAATTTTGGAAAGAAAAAAGTTACAGCTGTTTTAGTGAAGTGATAAAAAAATTTGTTATTTTCAATATTTTATTGAGCAGCGTTTGTTGGAAGATTTTTATGAAAAAATTCCAAAAATTATAATAATAATAATAATATTTTCATAGTGTTTATGCAATAATAGAGATTGAGGCCTGAAGTCATGTTAGGTAGACCGGAAGTAGCTATATATTCGTGAGCAACGAGGGTGTAATTCTCGCCATCCCTTCAACGAGTTTCAGAATCCAGACGGCCAGCACACGTCTCGATAAATGGACAATGTTCTCACTGCTGTGGCATCGCAGAATGTTAGGAACGCTGTCTGGATTCTCTCAACGGATGCTAAACTCTCTCTTCCTCTCGTACTATATTTTGGACTTAATATGTCTATAGATGGAACTAAACGTACTGCACAATGCTCATACTTTACTCTCAAACAAACCTCACATTCGAGCGAGCACTCAAAAAGCCCTCCTGAATCCTCACATCCGGATGTACTATATTTCGGTATATTATATGGACTACTCGGTATGAAAGGAATTAGTGTATGAACTAAGCGTTGAACCTTCGAATGATTGTTATAAAAGAATAAACATAACTTTTTAATGAAACGAAAATATTTATGACAGAGTGAAATTAAATACAAGAGAAATGAATGTGATATCTTGAAGCTTTAACGGGAGAAACCAGTTTAGGAGGCCGAAATTTTGGTATTTTTCGTGAATTTTTTTAACAGGGAAGGAATAATCAGAATTTGTTTAAACGTGGAGGATATTTTACTCATATTTTGAAGTACACTTTGTAATTTTTTCAAGTCATTTCCGCCGGAAATAGTGGAGTTAGAAGCTGCTGTCCATGGACGATCGCCATCCGAGTTTTTTGCTGGTGGACATTCCTGAAGTCACAATTTTTATCTGTAATCATTACAATTTTTTTTTTTCGTTAATAACATATTTCCTAAGAATATGAACCTAATTGTGATCAAAAAAGTTGAAAATTGCATGTTTTTGAGGTGTTTGAACACAATGTCATGTTTTTATACCATGTTTTTTCACGTTTTTGGCATTTAAAAAAATATTTTTAATAATAATATCATCCCAGAGTTAGATTCATATAGATTGTAATTGAATAAAGAATATTCATACAAATTTTCAGGACCATTGGTCAATAACTTTTTGAGCTAGAATGCCCACCAGTTGAAAAAAGTCGTCCATGGACAGCAGCTTCTAACTCCACTATTTCCGGTGGAAATAACTTGAAAAAATTACAAAGTGTACTTCAAAACATGAATAAAATATCCTCCAGGTTTAAACAAATTCTGATTATTCCTTCCCTGTTGAAAAAAATTCACGAAAAACACCAAAATTTCGGCCTCCTTAACTGGTTTCTCCAGTGCCTTTATGAAGGCACATTTGATGTGCCTTCATAAAGTATATACTAGGATAAGAGTTTTTAGCTCGATAAAAAAACCTATTAACTCCCGATATTCAATATCGGGGACCTTTTTGATGGAGTATCGAATTCACATGTTTTTTTTTTAAAGGATCGTATCCTTTGAAGTGAATCTTTTTTTCATCAAAACGTACGACATTCAGTTTCCTTCGTTTGGTTCATTTGAATTTGTTTGGGTTTGTTTGGTTCCCATACCGTTGAAAAGTATCGCCACAAAGTTTTACTGCATTTGCTTACGGGAGTATTTTTTTTTTTATTTATTTTTTATTTTTCGATTAATTTTTTTTTGTGGCAGAATTATTCCTCGATCGATCATCATTGAGCTCTCCGGTGGTCCGTACATCCTTGCACTTTCGTGTGATGTCTATCTCCTACAAGCGATTTTATGAGTTCAACAGGAGAAATCCCAGGCGAGAGTGTTAGTAATAGTCGAGGGCGCTTTCGGACGTCAATTTTTCGCAGAGAAGCACAACACACATCTCGTAATGGCACGACGGCGCCAGGAAATTGTACTGCAATCATTTCCTCTCTCGGTGTACATCATAGAGAGGAAAATGGAGAAAGGAAGAGAATGAGTTAGTGACGTCATGTCCGGACTTGGTCGCTATACAGAATACCCCAAAAGTTACGCCCAAGGTTTACGGGGTAAGTAGAGTTTGAAATACCGAACCGACCGTTCTTTCTCTCCGAAGAACCCCCGCTCCTACTACTTCCGCTCAACAAATAGAGTCGCACGTTATCATCAAGCGATCGCCACTTCAATTTCGATTTATCAGCATGCCGGATTGGCCATATCTCATCAACGGTGCATCCCAGAGACAAATAACCAAAGTCCTTTCTCTTTAAAATCTTGTGATTAAACTATCAACAGTTTGCACTTTTGGAATTTTGTATATACAAAGAATGGCGGACTTGCTTAACATGTTCGAAACGAGTTACAGTGGCTCCATTGCGTGACAGTTTCGCACCAATTTTACCGCTTCCAAGTGTTTTAACGCTTCGACAGCTTGCGTTACAGACATAATTGCAGCATGTCTGGCTTTTCAATTTTCACGCTTTCTTTATATGCATCTGTATATAATGCATGAAACTACTTTTTGACTGTATTCTACAGAAGACAAGAATGTGCTGCTAATTATTCATTGACAGCAGACAAAAATTAAGTAATCAAGTACAATCATCAATAATTAATTTATAGTACGACAGATGTTAATGATTTAAAAGAAATGCCCGTTATTTTCCCAAATGAAACTAAATGACATTCTCTTATGTCAGTAGGCTGGTGAATTAACAACTGAATATTTTTTTAATATTTTTCTTATCTCATTTTAGCTATAATGGGTAACTTGAAGCATTTGTTAGCGTCCATAACATGGATTTTTAATGTTTCTTCTTCATTTACTCTTTCGTACGTCAAAGGTGAAAAACTGCATGCACAGGAATTCTTAAGGTGCGAGAAATCGTGTATAAACCTATACGCTGTTGCAACGCGTGTAATATGGTGCGCAGACGAGTGAAAAGAATGTTTCGGGGAGTTTTAAGATCGGGAATATAAAGAATGAGAAGTGAAGTCGACAGGGAAGAAAAAAACAGAGGGATAGAACATTGAAGAATTCGCCCTATTCTTGAAAACTGCATCCTCCCCATTATAGTGAAACAAAGGTGCCTGGCTCCATTACGAGACTCCGCCAATTTGAGAGTACCTAGCTAACAGTCCTTATGGTGCTTTCTGAACATCTTACATACATAAATATGGGGCATTCCACGCCAAATCGGCCACTTTTGAAATTCGCATTTTTTATTGTGTTGATTTTTTTTCTAATAGAGCTCAATGAAAGGAACTCGTCGGATTTTTTTCAAATTTTTATTTTAACACGTTCATCGAAAACAAATTTTTCAAAAATTTCCGATTTTTTTCTTCAAATATCAATAACTCACTCAAAAATGTAGTAAACCGAATGGATGAGGGGTCAAAACTTTAGTTTTTGAACGTACTTTCATACGAGAATATATAAGAATTCATCAAAATATTACATAAAACAATTTTTCAAATTCTAAGCGAGAAATGTTATTTTTCAGTGTTAGCCCCCTTCGATTTTGCTCTTGAATTTTTATTAAAAACTATCATTTTTTAATGACTTTTACGCCTAGTTTGATGATGGGGAAATCATTCGTTGTATTTTTTATAATTAAATTGTGGATTTTTTTTACTATTAATCATGCACAAATCCCTGAAAAATCATACAAACCGAATGGATAAGGGGGTCAAATTTGTCGTTTTGACAGGTGCTTTCGTTTAAAAATATGTCAACAATTATTTAAAGATTACATAAATCAATTTTTTTATTATAAGCAAGAAATGTTTTTTCCCGCAGTGTTAGTCTCTTTTGATTTTGCTATTAAATTTTTATGGGAAAATATTATTCATACAATACATTTTAAGACTAGTATGATCATGGGGAAGTTTTAGTCTGATCAACAATAAAAATCTTTAATAAAATTAACAATTTGAAAAATAAAACTAGCTATTTTCTCACGTTTTCTCAGCTTAAAATTCATTAAATGAATCATGCTTTCGTACAATCGTTAAAGAAACAAATTGATTAGTACAAAAGCGCTATGAAAAAAGGTTATTTTGTCTTAGAATTGGAAAAACTAGGTGATATAAACTTGGAATAATTTTTCACATATTTTTAAACAAAAGTACATTTCAGAACAAAAATTTTAACCTCCTAGACGATTCGCTTTGTTCGATTTTTCCGTGAGTTATAGATAATTGATTGTAAAAAAAATCAATATTTTAATTATAAAAATATACAACGAACGATTTCCCCATGATCGCACTAGGCTTAAAATTCCTCAAAAAATAATAGTTTTTTATAAAAAAATCAACAGCAAAATCGAAGGGGGCTAACTACGTGGGAAAAAACATTTCATGCTTAAACATGAAAAAATCGATTCATGTAATGTTTTGATAATTTTCTGCATGATTTTAAACGAAAGTACGTTTTAAAACTAAAATTTTGGTCCCTCATTCATTCGGTTTACTGCATTTTTGAGAAAGTTATTGATACTTGAAGAAAATAATCGGAAAATTTTTCAAAAATTCGTTTCCGATGAACATGTTGAGATAAAAATTTGAAAAAAATCAGACGAGTTCCTTTCGATGAGCTCTATTAGAGAAAAAAATCGAAACAATAAAAAATGCGAATTTCAAAAGTGGCCCCATATGTTACCGGCCATATCCTATTTTAGGACAAACTAGTTTGTCCTACTCGATTTTTAACACCTACTAGTTCACTCTAGGAAAAATCAGTATGTATTGAAATGGCGCTAGGCCGGTGGCATAACAATATCTATACATGTACGAATGTATAAGATATTCTTTTTCAATCGTTTCGATTGAAACAATATTCGAACTGGAGCTTTCCCATTTTTATCCAAAATTGTATATATTATATTGCATCCAGTTTAAAAAATATCTTGAATCTAAAAGAAAATTTCACGAGCCAAAAACTTTCGAAGTATTTGTCCGAAACTGCAGAGTATAAAGTTTGTATTCCAATGTGAAAATCTGAAGATACATCTAAAGCCAAGCGGGAAAAACACAATTTTTTAATCTTATCTGGAGAACAGGCTTAGATTTTTTGTTATTAAGTAAGATGAAAGAATTTTGGGAACTCTTTCAAGTTTCTCAGGAATTTTAGACAATGAAAATATTCTCAATTTTCTCGAAAGGGACAAAAAATGATAAGAAAGGTTCGTCTCATAAGAAAAATCTTGAGAAAAAAAATTGCAGGATGTTTCCAACAACAAACAGAATAATACGAAAAGTGATGAAGAAAATTGAAGGTGACAAAAGGTGAATAGATGTTCCGTTTAGTCAAGAAAACCTCATATGGAGCATACGTGTCTGCGACGTTTTGAGAGTTCACTTGTGTGTGACCGCAGACTAATTTTTTTTTCGCGGTCTCTCCCGGGATGCGAGAAAAGAGGATACAAAGGAACTCGAGAGTTGTGGCGTGGAAGATGAAGAAGAAGAGAATGGATTGGAGAGAGAAAAAGAGGGTTGAAGAGGTCGCGACTGGCGACGAAGTGGACCGGGGGAGAAAAGGTCTGAGGGTTCATCGTGGCAATCCTTGAGAGTAGAGTTACGAATTGGCAAGACTATGTGAAAGAGTGAGCCAGATACAGAGAGCAACAATTATAAACACAGCAATTACGCGACTGGCTGCGTTGGCGAATTTTTCTCGCTCTCTTCTTCCTCATCTCCTTCAACCCTTTGCAAATTTTTTTTGTCACCCTCTCTTCTTTTAATCTTTTCATTTTTTTTAATTTTTTTGCTTGCAACGTGAACTCTATATAATTGAAATTAAATGGAAGGTGGGCTAATTAAAAAATATTTATTCTAAATATAACTCGGGATGTTTTTACCATTTTTTTCCGTTTGTTTTTTTTTACATTTTTTTTTTAGTGCACATGTATATATTATGCGAAGTCGAAAGCTTCTTCACACTTCTCCAAAAGCTTTCGTTTCGTGCGCCTGAAACCTCTACCTTACTCGCTCTGCCTTTCTCTTTCTCGTTCTTTCTTTCTCGCCATCCCTTTTGCGTCTCGACACTAACTCCAAGGATGCTTCAACCCAGCAACCGCGTCAATCAAGTATTAAACTTTGAAAAACGGTTTTTCTCAAGGTGTAAAAACAAAAATTCTGTATTTATGACACTGAGCTAATGTAAAAGTACGTTCGTTAAAATTATTGATTTTAACTATTTTTTAAATACCTAAAAATTGGCCTTTTATCAGTTTGACTCGAAACCCGACGAAAAAATAACGACTAGCCAGTCAAACTTTCATTGGGCTTACGAAATTTCCTAAAAAAAAAACAAATAAAATGCCTAAAAAATTTAAAAAATAAATCATTCGAATGGTGTCGGTCATGAAAAATGAATTTAATATTTATTTTTTATACTAAAGTTGACTTATCTTATCTGGCTGATAGCGGGTTATCCAAAATTCAAATATATTTGAAAAAATTGCTTTCGGAGTAAAAAAACAATTAGGAATTTTTGAACGTACTCCCAACGCTTTTTTCTGTCTTTTTCACTCGCCCCTTTTCCTTTCTATCTCTCTTTCTCCGTCCCTCTTTCACTCTGCCATAATACGGAAGCTTTTTTTTTCTCTTCGCGTACATACGAGTCGTCCAACCGTGACGCGAATAACGAAGGAATCCCTTCGAACAACAGCTCAACCCCGTTTGCATAAACGCTCAACAATCGTCACGCTTGACTCGGATCGTCGTGTCGCTCCACGATACACGATTATGTGCTGATGCGACATAAAAATGCACTCCGGAAGTTAAAAAATGAAGGAAGATATTTAAGGGGGTCATCCCATGTGACAGCTATTTTTTTTCGCTTTTTTGGGATTTTTTTTTTTATGAACCATTAAAACACAATGTCTTTGAATTTTTACCACACATTTATTAACATTTTTACAGTCCCTCACAATTTTATCAAACAAAAATATTGAGTTGAATCGACTTTACACCGTTCGGAAGACACTCATGTGTTGGTTGACGTCTGCCATGATTCCGGAGGTTTTGCTCATCTGAAATCAACAAATCAAACGGCATTTTAATTTGTAGATCTGAGATTATCGCTGGAACTAGAGTAAAGTAAAAATATCGAAAATTGAATTTTTGGCACGGTTTTAAAAGTCGAAAAAAAACGACGAAACTTGGAACTTAACATTAAAAACCGTGTCAAAAATTCAATTTTCGATATTGTTACTTTATTTTAGTTCCAGCGATAGCCTCAGGTCTACAAATTAAAATGCCGTTTGATTTTTTCATTTTAGATGAGCAAAACCTCCGGAATCATGGCAGCCGTCAACCAGCACATGAGTGTCTTCCAAACGATATAAAGTTGATTCAACTCTTTATTTTTGTTTGATAAAATTCTGAGGGACTGTAAAAATGTTAATAAATGTGTGGTAAAAATTCAAAGATAGTGTGTTTTAATGGTTCGTCAAAAAAAAAATCCCAAAAAAAGCGAAAAAAATAGCTGTCACATGGGATGACCCCCTTAAAAAACGTTGGAAATTGTTTTTTCTCAAGGACAACAACAAGGGAATGAAATAAATTTTTATAAACAATTTTTGCATTTATAAATTTCAATATTTTTCTATCCGAATTCGTATAAAAATTGAATAAAATCTTCTTCGATAAAAGTAGGTAAAAAAAACTCCAATTACATTCATAAAACTCTTACATTCATAATTTCAACAAAAATAATAATTAATCTCTTAACAAAAAGAAATTTACAGAACCTTCAATTTCTTCGATTTCCAATGATATATAAATCGAATTCTCTTGAAGACAAAATAATAAGCAATTCATTTAATCAGCTAAGAGTCAGGTCCTTCGTCACAGGACAATTTGTACTGACCGAATGGTCGATTATTATGAATATTGTTAACGGCCATATAAGAATAAATTTTGGGATGTTGGTTGCCAGAAATATAACGTCCATAATGAGACAAAATGAGTGATAAAAAAGGATTGGGCGGTGGATGGAGTTGGCTATTGTAGCCAGCGTCGGTCAGGAACCAATCAAAGGTCGAAAACGAAGCGGCCAAGTCCTTCGGAGGTTCGTGACGTTGTTTTTCGTTGATTCGACGATGAGACTGTACGTGATGGTGATCGTCGAGACGAGTCACGGTTTTTGAGCTTGTTGATAGTTTGGTTGCACGATCAGCCTGAAGCGGAACTTGTACCACGTAATCTCGTTGATCCTTTGAGATTTCATGATCATGATCGTTGCTAAACTCGTACACGGGTTTCGTATTTTCGATCGTAGCGAAATTCTCCTTTCCGGATTGATTTTCTTTGGAGAGATCTTGATTTTTCACTACTGCAACTTTATGAAGCGATTTCGAATTCGGACAATTTCTTAAAATCGATAATTTACTGTCTTCGATGGGTAATACTCTCGGTGGACCGTAAAAAACCATGGGATCTCCAGCTCGTTCGGGTGGAAGATATTTTCTCGTTACATGATGTCCAACATCTTGGTGGTTTACGAATATCGAAGAATCTTGCTGGATATTCGATACCCGATCTTTGTCGATTTTCAAACCGTTAGCTTCCTCGATTTTCGTACGAAATCCGTAATAATCCGGTCTCGGAAGCTGCAAAATTCTACTCGGAGCTTGGGGAGTTTTTGGTGTTTGAAAATTTTGATGGAGACGAGAAGAATCGGGAGAAAAGTACGATGCGACGTTGAGATTTGCAGTCACTATATTTCCACTGGTTTTTACTGTTATTCCCTCGATTTCAATGAAAAAAATCAAACGAACGACCACGATTAACTGAATTTTCATTCGTTCTTTTATCATAATCTCAAAAGAGCTAAAACTTCGCGTAACGAACCACGATTGACTGAGGCGAGGTCTTTTCTAATTCGATCTTTATAGCAAATACCGTGTCCTACTTCTTAATGGATTTTCCTTGTTAGACTCAGGATGTTCGCGCACTTCGCCATCGGAAGTGAGCAACACTTTCTTCTTTCTTGAACATTATTTAAATATACCCTCGAAACGCTAGGTAAATACATAAATTTAGATTTTAACGTTTTCGAAATCACTTTTGCAACGCCTTTGTCATTCCTATTTTGCTGGAATTCATTTGCATCGAGTGTTGAGAAATTGCAGTCTCATCGAATAAATTTCCGCGTTGCATAGATCTCACTTTTTGTAATTAAAATGAAAATTAATCTTAAATAAAAGATAACGTGCAAGGAACGTACACTGTGTGGGAAAAAGTTATTTCGCAGAATATTCATTTTTCGTTCCAATTTGATTTGTATAATTTTGTCTCCGGCAGGAGAATCTTCTTGAAAGATTAATTTTTTTTCCAGTCGTCATGTTTTTATTCATTCAAATATTTTTTCTGATTTTTTTATTTCAAGATTTTTCGTCCATTTTTATAGAAAAATCATTTTTTCGAATTTTCAATCGTCACTATTTACTAAGACAATAATAATTAATAAACGGTTCCTGCAGATGCTTGTTGTGTATTTTTCCATACGTTAAAAAACATTGAGCTCCATCTGTTGCCAGTTTTGTCTTTTCGATCGGTACAAGCGAACGTGCTATTATCATGACCGAGTAATTATTATGACATTTTTTAATGCAGGAAAGAAGGAAACAGTTTATCTTCATCGTATTCTATAGTTGACTCTCCGTTGTGTCACGTTCCCATGTGTCAACCGTTCCCTCATGTCCTCATCGTCCTGTTCCTATGAGTCAACTTTCCCGGCCCCCATTCCGAAACGTCAAATATTTACTCTTTCGCTCGTTTTGCATTCCTTCTATTTCCATGCGAGGTTCCCCCTGTGTCAGCGGTGTTAAGAGTGGGGATGGAGGAGAAGTTGACACAAGGGATCGCGTTTGGTTCCATCGAGTTGACACATGGGAGAGTCGACTGTATTCCCTCCGGGAGATTTTTCTCAAGATTTTTCAAGAGCACTTCAACTCTATGACTTCAACCCAGATAACCAAAGAGAAAGAGGTTTTGACAGTTTATCAAACATGGCGACCGAGTGTTCCTCCAGTTTGTGATTATCCAGCGCAAAAAACGTTTTTATACAGCGACATTCCCAGTAGCTAGAATGTTTTGTATTAAATTTTAACGTTCGATAACAGTCGATAGTTGACAAAACGCATTACAGGTAGAGTGAAATATATTTTTTTTGTTTGTTAATATTCAGGTGCTCAAATCGCAAACGTCTAATTGCACACGTGTGTATATTTGCTGTTACGGATGCAGTATGACCTTATTCGTCTAATTTGGACGCAGGAAGTCGATACAATTCGTGTCACTTCGTTCCCGCTCTTCAACCCATTGAGAGATTGAAACGTCATTTGCATTTAATTTAACGATCATACGCCGCAGAATTTTTCAGAGCAATAAATTTTTGTTTTTTGTGATAAATTTACTTTTGCAGACCTTCACAAAAGATTAACCAATGAATATATCGCGTTAAAAAGTAGCCGAAAGGCATCCTCAAATAAAAATCCAGAATGTCAGTCGGATAGTTTGGCAAAAAGCTTGAAACTCTCCTTTGACAATGCCAAGTTTGCGGAAAAGGGTTGTCGGCTTTATGCGTCAACTCTCCATCAGCAATCTTACCGCAGCTGTCGAGAGTATCGGGCAAGGTGAACATGGCCTTCAAACACCGAGGTCACCGCAAGTTGACATTCCTGGAGGATGCTTTGTTACAAGATATCTTAACGGGTAATTGAAATTTTAATTTTATTTAATTTAATGTTTTGTACTCCAGCCAAGATACATATAATTTTATCCCACTTTGAATTTTATTTCTAGTTTTATCGATAAATATTTTTTTAAAAATCTTAAAAACTTAAATAAAAAATTAAAAAACAAAGTTAAATGTATTTATTGTATTTCTGCCGATTCATCAAAACCTGTACCAATTTTGAGCTCAAAACTGACTCTCCGTTCAGAATACTATGAAAAATTTTATCAAAAAATTTCCAATCTCAAAGATTGACTGTTTTATATTTTTTAGGTATAATAAACATGTGTACCAAGTTTGCAATATTTAAAAAAAATTCAAACTATTTACAGACTATTACAACCAAATTTTGACTATCATTAAAACCGTCAAGACGCTGCTCGTCTAGATTTTTTTCTGTGGGAGACAGAAAAAAAAGAAAGTAATCGTACTTTCAAAACAAAAATTCTGATAGCGTTAAACCAAGCGTAATATTTACGTCGTCTTATCTTATCTTTATTTGGGAACATGAACCATCTGGTGGAAAAATGTCTAAAGTCTTTGTCATTGAGGAAAATTATCGAGATTTTAAATTGATGAATAAAACGTTTAAAATTCATGAATTTTTTTAGACTGGAGCAAAAGTCGGAAGGTCCAATTATTCTGCATGGACGAAATCCTGAGGAATTACCATGCAAATCATTGGGAATTGTTTCTGAAGAGGAGGAAGTATTTGCAGCTTTGACGGGTCCGGATCATGGTTTGACAACGGTGAATCTAAAACAGAGGCATCTGAGTATAAGCGATCCGGATGTTGATTACATAGACATCTTGGATCAGAGTGATCAAAATGCGACTGGTGAGTTTTGGAAAATTCAAACATAATTATAACTGTATTATTAATAATTTATATTTATGGCAAATTTTTTCAAACAAATTGAGGAAAGGTAACTGAAAAAAGTACATAATAACTTCTTACAAAAAATTCACGTTTCATCGCTTGTCACGCACTACACTTCTCGAGTGTAAATTACTAAAATAGCAATCATCAAGAGGATTGCTGCATCTTCTAACAAACAGTTCTGTAATTAAAGATATCTTTGGAGGGAAAAAACGAACTTTTTTGTGAGAGGAGCCTGAAAGAAAATCGATTTATTTTAAACCACAATAGTGCACAAGTTATAAAAAAATTAAGCAGCAGTCTTCACAATAAATACGTTTTAAGAAAAAAATGGTGGGGGGTTCGAATGTGAATTTAAAATCGCAGTCAACACCTCGATGGATTGTATATTTTCCGTGGCGCATGATCGCTGGTTAGTGATACCCTCGACCGACACACCCTTGTGTCCGATCGACAACAGCTCGGTGAAAATTCGGGCAGCTGGCAAGCTGTACGAGCCGGAAGCCAAATATTCCCGAGAGAGTCTTCTCGACGATGACGACGAGGATGCGAATCGTTACGAAACTCGTGGCAATTCAAGCAATCGAAACATCATAAGATTTTTGGAGACCGAAGCTCGAAACGATTATTTATCGAACAATATAATGACTCAAACAACCACCGGAAACGTTAGATTCGCCGAGGACGTTGGAACAAACGTTAATTTCGAAATCATCGAACAACAACTCGTTAACGAAAGTTCCACCGATAGTCTCAATGATAACTCAAACAAGGAAATTATTCAGCTTGTTATGAGAACATCCTCCGACGATACTCTCGACACCATGGACGAGGCTCATTCCGAAAACGATATTATTCCACCTCCGTCCGACTTTGCGACTGAAATGATTCCTCTCAGGAAATCTAAGAGCGCACCGGCACCTTTTAAAAAGGCTCACAAAGGTGCGACCAATTGTTGCCGACGTTTTTGCCACAAGCATGCAGTTTTCTTTGGCTGTTGCTGATGCGCTATTTCCTTCAGGATTTCATCATTGTATATTCATTCTTTTTTTTTTACATTATGCAAACTATAATACCGCATGACAAGGGGTGATTAAGCATGAATAAAGTTAGGGAAAGTTCGATAGCAGGTGAAATAAAAATTTGGGAACCACATTCCAACATACCGAAAATACCTTCAATTCGAAAAAAAAATCTCTGATTATTCTGAAAAAATCGCTTTGTTTCAAATTACATTATAAATATGCGCTAAATTATTTACTTAGCAAAAAGGCATTTTTTTGACCAAACTCGTTACATAGAACCCAACACAATTATGAAAAGATGAATGAGTCAAATTTCGATAAAAAATTGCTATGAACGTCGCCTGAGCATTTTTCATTACGCGCAATTCACAATTTTACGTTTGTTTATTTCGTTGTTTTCGATGCTTTGGACATAATTTGATTTTCGCAGGATTATTCAAGTTTTCAATAATGCATAGGCTCCAAATTTACGCATATTTTCATGTTTTATTTAGGATCACTCACGGGTTCGGAGATTGCTGGTGTTGAAAACTGGTTCAGTCCTAACGAAATGGCCTATGGAATTGCAACGACCCTTTACGAGAAAAATCCAACGAATAATATTAACAATGGTGAACCTATTGCTGATTGCTTTGGTGTAGCAGCCAGGCCTAATGCTGCAGTTCTTGCACTCGCTGACGGAGTCAATTGGGGTAAATTAAAACATAAAAAAATGTAACGGTTCCTATCGATTTTTTTAAATTGCCTGTTAAACAGTTTTTTTTTGCTTTTTTATTTCGTCAGGTCCAAAGGCAAGTATCGCGGCTCGTTCTGCCGTCCATGGAAGCATGGATTATCTGAACAAAGCTCTTTTTTCGCCGTCTATCAGTGGAGAAGTGACAACAACAAGGGATGTTTTTGTCGCTCTTCTTCGTTCCTTTCACGCTGCCCATTCCCTCATTCTCCAAGAACAGGGAATGCTGACTACCCTGACCGTTTGCGCAGTTCTGCCACTCGCAAATTCAACGTCTGGTACGAATTCCAAAACGAGAAGATACGTCGCTTGCACATGTAACGTTGGTGACAGTCTTGCTTACGTTTATTCCAGGTAAATTGAGTAATTATTGAATATTTCAAAGTGTTAAAAAACTTGCAGAAAAATACGTTTGGATTTGAATGGATTAGGGATGTACATTTTTGATATTTAACCCTAGAACCCTAGAATCTATTTTTTCTAACGTAAACCCCAACTTAACGTAAACTTAAAATAACGTAAACTGGGATAAATAATTACTCCAATCTTCTCTTTAGCATAAAATGTTCCTCGTATGCGATAACAAGGTTTAATTATATAGCAGTCTCTTCGTTTTTTTGATAGCGAAGAGAATGGTGCAGGATAAAGCCACATTCGGTAAATATTTAATGAGAAAACTTCATAAAACGACAGAAATGGTTTTAAAAAATTGTTTTGAGAAGCAGATTTGACATTTTCATCGGGTAACCAATTAGCCCGTTGTGGGGTTCTAGGGTTAAATCTGGGAAATTCGACATCGAGCTCAATCATCTTAATTAAATTCATAGATTGAAAGAACATTTCAATAAAAAAAAGTTCCACAAACCTCAAACCTGAAATTTCTATTTTTATTCGTCAACAATTTTGCAATTACAGAAAAACCGGCGTTCGAGAAATAACGCGAGGATCTCATGACATTCATTGCATGCGTGACATGAGAGACGCTTTGGGTGCTCTCGGTCCGGTGGATGGTTGCAATCCGGAATTGAACAATTTGACCCTGGCGATGACGGAAGTGGAACAGGGTGATGTCGTTTTTCTGACGAGCGACGGTATATCGGACAATTTTGATCCGGTCGTCGGGAAATTTGCTATTTTACCAATCGGTGGATCGGCATCGAGTGGTCAAAGATCCGGAAGATCGGAGGGTCATAGCAGAGGCGCTAAGCAGACTCGGAAACCGAGTGAGAGCTTGAGAAGAACAAATTCGAGCGGTGGCGGTGACAGCAGCGAATTGCCGATCGTCGAGGCCTATCAGAGACACGAATTGACGCTTCTCCGAATGGAGGATTTGTTGAGAAGAGGCGTTTCCGGCGACGGGCCGCCATGCAAAAGTGCCAAAAGACTGTGTGAACTGCTCTTGGATTTTGCTGTAATTTTTTTTTTCACAATCTATTACTATTTTTCTTTTTTCATTAAGTTTTTTGCTGATAAAAAAACAATTGTTGAGAAATTTGTTACTGGAACAACGTCTCAATTGTGAATTTGTGATTCTAATATTTTTTCGTATTTGTTCAGGTTCGAATAACTGCCGCAAAGCGTCGTATTCTCGAAGACGCCGATCTCTATTACGCTCAGCACAAAGACGGCCAATTGGTGCAGCTCTCGAAACTCGAGCAACGCTCGCGAAGGAAAAAAATGCTGGACAAAATGTCAATGGTACCAGGAAAATTGGATCATGCGACGATCGTAGCATACGTAGTCGGTCCCCATGGAGCAACGGAGAGCGATCTCTAGTCCGTTCACGATTAAATGATAAAGAGAATACGTTGTCTTAACGATATTGTTCTTGTGGTAAAAACGCCCGGAACCATGATTTGTAAGTTATATTTTTATTCGTCCCCTCTTAATTTTCATTTGTTTTACTCGATCGTCACAATATTGTACATGAAGTGGCCAAATAGTCTGAATACGCAGAGAAACAAAAACGCGAGAGATCCACACTGCCGCCCGCAATTATTTACTAAACCGGCAAGTACGTTGCTGCTTCGAAGTCATAGAATTTACATAATTCAACCCGGAGAATTGCGGCGAATATGTCCGATATTTTTGTAGAAGCTCGATAGAAATATTCCAATGGATTCAATAAAGAACCCGTCGTTCGAACCGAATCGATTCTTCAATTCGAAATATTTCACAGTCCAACTAATCATCAATGTTTGAATCGTTGAAACGCAATGAATTTTTTTTCTTTAGATCTTTGTAGAAACCTCTAGATTGAATCAGTAAATTTTCTTCCCAAATTTGAAAAAATGAATCAACTGTTCATTGTAGTTCAACGATGTAAATTCAATTATCATTATTTTCGTGACATTTTCTCGGTTATATATTTTTCTTTCTTTATTCGTTTCATTATTTGTTTCAGAATCCTGCAGGTCAAACTGTATAAACCTTCAACTTGTACCACTTTGATCTCTTCCACAAGAGTTGTATTATTTTATTGTCTATATTCACATTTTTATTGATGCACTTATTTTGTATTTTTCTTATTTTTTAATAAACTTTATTATTATGTTTATATGTTGATCGTGACAATTTTATTTTTATTTGAAAAATAAGTTATTTATTTATTTTCATTTATTTATCCGGACGTTTCGAATTTTGTTTCCCGCAAATCTGATCCTACAAATGTTTTCAATTGAAAAAAATATTTCCTATGTTAATCGAAGACTAAAAAATTGCAAATTTGAATCACGTGAATAAATAAAATTGTTTTTTGTTTTTAATGTACAAAACGCATTATCTTGACGCAGTCGACATTTTGTGGAAGATAATATAAGCTTGTTTACCTTACGTTTACAATTATTTTTAAAATCACAGAAAATTCGATCTAAAAAATGTACAATACATAAATATTTAAAAAAACCCGTTTTTACGCGTCCGGCTTTTTGGCAAACGACATTTCCTAAATTGAGTCGTTTGAAAAAGTCACGAAAAACAATTAGAATATAAATCTTTTCCCCAAACGTCAAAACAGGTTTTCTTGCCTATTAAAAATTAAAAATTATTTAAATACCACGAATTAACGAACTACGACTCATCAAAATAGGGCATTTGCTTTTTATTTTACAAATCAAAATACCGCTCGAGTTTGCCCCGAAGTCTGGCATCGTAGCTACAAAATTGAGTACTGGAAAATACAAGAGTATGTATTTCGATACGATTAATTGAGCTTTCATGAGAAAAAGGCTTATGGATTGCTTATAAATTACAAAAAGATCTTGCGGTAATTCCATTGCCCCCTTCTGAATTTGACGAATGACACTTTACAAAATTTCGTGCGATGATACATGAAATCGCTCTTTTGTTCTAAAAAATCATGACCAGTAAAATCGTAACAGTCTTTCTGTTTTTGCGTGGATTGGTCACGTTCTTAAAAGCAAAAAAAATCATTTTAAGAGCAAGAAAAGAGCGAAGGTGGGCTAACGATTTACAGAAACACAATGGAAAATACCAAATGACAAAACAAATCTCAAACAGATAAAAATCTGGTTTAGATCAGAGCTTACTAACAAATTGAATGAACCGCTTTAACGCGGTTTGATAAACGTCACAATTGGAATAATAATAATAATATTAATATTAATAATAATAATAATTCTTGAGATTCCTCTCCCGGTGAGGGGTTTCTCGGCACAATGTTTTCATTGAGATACTTACAACATATAAAACGATTGCTACGACGTACATCACTAGAACGTGTCGAAATCAACGATAACTTTTTTTTTTACGTCGCAATTGAAATAATATGTTGCGATGTTAGGTTAAATATAATACAAACATGATTTTTTTTTAGCTAAATGAAGAGATCTGCTAACTAAATTACTGGTGACGTTTAAATATCTTTAAATGCAACGAATTTCTTTTTTTCATTAATAAAAAAAAAATGTTTAACGGATGAATAGTACGAAAACTGATCAGGCTATTGTTGGGTTTTCTTTCAAAACCCATAGATAAAATATGGAACAAGAAATATTGAGCAAATAGAAAATTACAAAATAGAAAAATACAAAAAAAAAAACATTTCGCTGCATTTAAAACAAAAAAAAACACTAACATCGCATTGGCACTTTGGCTCCATTGACACGCATGACCCGGAAAGAGAGCAAGGAACGTACAAACGACCAGTTACTTTGAGCTATTTTTGCCAATATTTAGCGTAATTGTTTGGTTAATCTGTACGTTCGGACCGCAGAAAATGTCCCCTTGTGATTGAGAACCTGATGGTTCCTCAGGTACGCCGGTGGCCTCGTCCGAATTGCTTTCTTCCTGCGTTGAATTCGAGGCACAGTTTCCTCGAAGTAATACGTTATTCAGCACGTTCTCCTGCTGTTCGATGCCGAATCGCGCGAATGGACGACTTGGCACTTCCACGGTCATTTGCCTGAAATATTTTCAGTTTTAAATTAATTTTGACCGTTGAGGATTTTTTTGGAGTAACAGACACTTGTCTGAAATATTTCATATTTATTTATTGATTTTTTTAAATAATTTTAGTTCAAGATTTTTTTTGCAGCTTTGGTTCTGTTCAAAAATGATCTTTTACTTTCATTATTTTTTGCTTCAGTCCTCCGTTTATGAATAATTGCAAACGGCAATTTCTTAATTTAATTGGAAATTGATTCTTGTTTTTAAAGTATTACCTAAAAAATTCTGAGATTTTTTTGGTTATTTTTGTCTCAACGACGTTGGTGATGTTTTTCCCTGATTTAACGTATTTTTTAATACAATTTAACTCTTTTTTACTGCTATTATGATTTCGCATATTTACCCGGGAGTCCACGAGCTCGGATTTGTCTCTTCTTCCTCTTCCAGATCCATTTGTAGATTGTTCGAAGATGTGTGAATGGGAATTGCTACACCATCGGCAACATTATCGTTGAGATCATGCTCGTAATTCGGTTTGGTTACCCAAAGTGGAGTTCCAAATGGTGCTGCACTAACCAAATTATTTCTGTCAACGTTCGGTCCTATTACGGACGAATAAATCGGTGGTCGTTCTTCGTCAACGGGATAAGTTTTATGCCTCAAACGAAACGAAGCTGAAAAGATAAAAAATTATGTTTTTATTACTGTCTCGAATAGATTTTTTCCCTTATCTTTATATTGTGGTCGACATATTAGATATTATTTCTTGAAAAATGAATCCGTTTTTGGTAAGACTGAAAAATCTTCGAATCAGAACAAACCTTCGTCCTGCGGTGGTGCAGTCGGTCTCACGCTCCAGGGCATCATTTTATTGCAAAATTTATCACGGCTAGCTACGCAGAACACTGAAAAAATGTAATAATTTTTTTTAACAATGGAAATTTAATTAAAATATTGAATTAAAAATTGCAACTAATGATTGCATATTACTTACATTTTCTCAATGCAATGGCTAGCAAGAGTATGGAAGAAAGCGCTACAACAACAGCTGCAGCAACCCAGTACCAAGGCCAATTGAACTCTCTCATAGATTCTGCAAGAAAAACCAATTGTCAATCTCTATATATATAAATCTGTTGGCAAAAAAATGTTTGGCCGCTTTTCAATCGAGAACCGCTGAACCGATTTCGATGAATCTTTCACCGGAAGAAAGCTCATGATTGACACTATGTTGTAGGCTGTATAAAACTCCGATACATTGTTTTTTAAGGAAGTATAAAAAAAATTCAAATTTTTATTCAATGTTCAACTTTAAAAACTCATCTGTAATTAAAAAATATAGATTAACAAACAAAAAAAATTATCAATTCAAAAACGAAGAGAATGAACAGTGGCTGGAGTTCCAATTTTGGACAGAAAAAAGTTACAGTTATTTTAGTGAAGTGATGACAAATTTGAAAATTGAGCATCTATTTTTGGAGTATTTCATTTGAATTAAAAAAACTGAAAAATTATGTTTAAAATGGAAAAAGAATGGCAAGGAGATAGGCCATGTAACATTTCAATACATTATTTAATACGAAATTGAATTTTTTTTCTCATTTAATATGAAACTATAATGAAAATATAAACAGCCACAATAGATATGGACGGACGTTAGAAAATCCGAGGGTACAGCTATGTGATTGGTTTAAATTACTTGTATGAATATGAAATTTTTGAAAAATTTATCTTTTCTATACATTTATCTTTTTTATGTACATTTTTTAAATATAAAATTTCGAGAGATTTATTTTTTTCAAGTGGAACAGGGTGTGTGGTTTTTAGTGGGTAAGAATTCCACACACTGGCGTAGTGTGGATTCTACCCTGTGTCGCATGTAAGATTTTCTACAATCCCTTAGAAAAAAAAATTGCATTTTCGTAAATGCAAAGCTAGTATCAAACATAATTATTCAAATGATTTAAAATCGAATTCGTTGAAAAAGCATAGTTAAAAAATGTTCTTATAAATAAAAAGAGTTTGGTCAAAAAATGGGATTGTTAAATTCGCAAAAGTGGAAAAAACTTTGATCTTACCAGTCTCAGTCTCTTTTGAGATCGTAGTTTTTTTGCACGTGGATTCCCGGACTCCAGTGCCAAGTAATTCTGCTGCATATCTGTTATAAGAATTTTTTGTTAAAGGTCTAAAAAATGGTATTTCAAAAAACTTGGAGACTAGATGAAAATAACTCACCCTGGATAACAAGGTCCGCATTGGGACGAGTACTGAGCCGGCCTCGGACCTTCGACTCGATTGTAACGACTGCACCGAGTGTAATCGACGCACAAGCTCGATACATTATAACAATATTTGTCGGATGGACAATCGTGATCATCCGTACATGAAATTTGCCCATGCACGACGCTCTGAAATTATTAATTAGCAATTGATACACCAGTGGTTTCAAGTTATGTAAATAATTAACAAAAACAGAAAATTTATATTTTACCAAAGTGGTGAGGGCTAAAAATGCGACCACCATCGCCTGCAACAAATTAAAAAAATGCTCGGTATTAATTAATGTCGTTTCTAGCTACAGAAATCGAGTGTTATTAATTGTTGAACCAATTTGCCATTGTTTTTAAACAAATTCAAAATTCATAATACCAAATTCAAAAAAAAAAAACATTCGGCAATTCCGAGAGGTTTAAAGAAGCGGATTTGATGAAAAGATTTAACGTTAATTACAATAATAAAACTCAGGAAATTAGTTTGTCAGTAATTTCATGCAAAAACGATATAAATGAAGAGTTATTCTGAAAATTCAATTCTTCATTGTTTATTCTTTAAATCACTTTAAGGGCTAACAATTTTGTAAATCTATCTTTCAAAAACAACAGGAGAACTTATAAAAATAATTTTAAGCAGAAATTGACCTCATTAATTTAAATATTCAGATACAAATTTGCTTAACTACTAAAATAATTACAATTTCATAGAATCACGAAAAAAATGTACGATTTATTGTGAAATTGAATAATAATTAACGATTTTTTTTCTCAAAATATTTCCCCACGTTTGTGTATGATCGGGGCTTTTTGATCGAGATCGTTGTTTTTCCTGGAAATGATAAAGCCTGCTTAATGGCGTCTAGGAAGTATTGAAGAGATTTGAAAGGAGGATTCGCTTTTATTTATTTTTATTACTTTGGGTTGATCGGTGATCGTTACGAGGGGGACGAATTTTTAATAATTGTATTATCCGATCTCAAGGATAGAGCTTTCAATGCTGACGTTGGTGGCGGAAATCACAGGCGCATTCCTTCTCGCGATACGTGGCCTCACCGGAGTGGCGGCTTTCTTCACATATACGGAGAGGGGAAGCTGGTACGGTGACCAGTACCGCGATGAACCCGTTCTCCGGACGACTAGACGCCGAACCCTCGTGCCCCACCCCCCTTTTCGTAAGTAAATCGTTCTTGAGAAGTAAAAAAAAATATATATCTATATCGAGATATATTTGATTCTTTGCGGTACTTATAAAGGCTCAATTGACCTCGACGCTTTCTTTAGAAATCGACAACTGAAGACACCGAAATCTTTCGCATTTTTTTTTCGTCCTAATATACCGTTAATTAATTCAAGATGGAAGACCAAGTTATTGTATGAAAATGGATCTCAGCCACAGATGAAAGAAAAATAGTACGAAATTCATTTGGAACGAAATTATTCTAAATTCGACAGAAACAAAAATATTCAATGCCAATCTTTTTTTCTTTCTATGTACATAAATTATGTGATTTTAATAAGAATAATTAACCGATTATATTTATTGTATTTTTATCATCAATCCAAACAAATTTATAAATATAATTCGAAATGATATATTGACAAAAATGGTGCATAGTCAGGTCCATGTTTTTACGAGACCACTTTATAAATAATTGAAAATTTTACTCCTTTATAAAACATGGATTTTTTTTTCTATAACTTCATGTGTAATTGTTCTTTCATTTGAAGTCAAAACAGATTAGATTAAATCGCAAAGCGGACAGTTAGTGATGATTGAATTCAACCGCGAGGGCAAACGACAATTATCTTAGAACGATTATAATAAGACCCTGAAGTGTCCAATCTTGACGTCAGATCTCTCTTGAAAGATTTTCTCGCCTCCGGAACCTCTAACCCTCGGTCGTACACGACCTCGGGAATACCAAACTTCCTCGCAAATGTCAGTGCATGCAATTCTACGAAATTGGAGATAAAAAATGTCAGCTCGTGATAAACCCTAACATCGTAATATCATAGAAGAATATTATAAGAATTTTGTTTGTTTTTAGTATTACAATAAAATAAAATAAAAAGTATTCTTAAATAAATTGAAAAAGATAAAAACTAGTAAAAATCCAGAAAATAAATTGAATATTTCTTAACGAGTCGCAACAAAAATTCGATTTTAATTTCTAAAGAATATACACGTTGTTGTCGTGGTTCAAATTGCAGACATCCGTATCTCGCTGCATGCTATTTTCATGTGTGAAAATAAAACACAAGCAAATAATGAATCGTCCGATGCTCGTGAGTTCGTAAAACAAGAATTCTACGCCTCGAGATATTTATCTCCTTTCCGGATCAGTCACGACACTGACCTCAATTCTCGACGGTATGAACGGAGAAAGAAGACGTTCGGACCCCTCGACAAACTTAATCGCGTGCGTTATTACAATTCGAATAAATTCACTTTCATCTCTGACTCAATCTCATATACGTGTCAATTACTTTCATCCATTTTTTGTCATCGAAAAACACCCGAAATTATATCATCACAAATACATATTCATTAAAAGTTTTAACACGAATTTTCAAAAACTTTTTGAAACGCTTGCCAATTGCAATCGATATCATTTCCAGTAAAAACTCAAAATTCATTAATTTTTTCTTGATTAATCAATTATTTAAATATATATTAATAAACGATTAAATAATCTATTGATTCATTATTTTATTCGATTTGATAAGATAATAGAAATTTAATGAATTAAGTAAAAAATGTAAAAACTCACTTCGTTCCGATAAGCTCGATGACGAATTGTCAGTAATAGATATTTCATGGGAAAAGGATTAAGGCGAGGATAGCAGCCGAAGGGTCAAAGCAGCAGACTAATAAGACAGCAGGTTTAGAAATCGTGGCTGGTTAATCGCACACACACTTGTTGAGATGTTGAGATGTTTTTAAACGATATATAAATCCCCACTCTGTTAGTATCGCAGCCGCGCGTGCCACCCATCATATTACAATTCCACGAATACTCGCGACGAAACCAAACTCACTGTTTCTATGACGTCGTCTTTCATCGTCTTCTTAGTTTTGGTTGCATATAAACATGGATACCCGAAACACGGATCCGCAAAATTCATTGGAATTACACGTTATAAACAGAAATAACAAATCACTTGTATCCTGTTCCCGAAAAAAAAAAATATATATATAAACAAAATTGGGTAGGGTTTTATTATTCGGAATGATTTTTTTAAATTCATTTTTGATACAATGAAATCAGATAGAGTTTTATTGTTTTTCGTATTGATAAATCGGTTGAAAAAAATACACGATCCCATAAAATCATCTCTCGAAAGAGACTAATTGTAAAAATGCAGGTATAATCTTTCAAAAATGACTAAGTTTATATGCAATAAGGAAAAAATGGAAATAAAGCTTCCTTAAAAACAGTAAGACCACACCAGTGGTGGCTGAGTAATTTGTTGTCTGTAACAATTCCTTATCGTCTTCGTATTGAAACTCTGCATGATAATTTTGTGCTATTATACTGTTGTTGGTTGGTAGGACTCGTGCAAAGTTTGATCAGAGCGTGAAGGAAGAAATAGAAAAAAATTTGAGTCCTAAAACCCGTTGCGATTACGGAGTGAATATTTTTTTAAACTACGTTTCGTTAGCAACTAAAAATTCCAATTATTTATGAGAAATTATCATTTATTACTCCAAGTTGTTGAGGTGGAAAAAAATAAGTGAAGTAAATTGTTGTTTATTGTCTGGGCAGATGTTTTAGTACATTTTCTATGTTGGTTCCTTGTCAGAAATTCCAAAAATCTTTGAATGATTTCCGAGATCTCGGGAATCGAGATTCGAATAATTGCTTATCTGGTTTACGAACATGAGGATGCGTTTTATTTTGTCTACGACCCTTACTGATCTTTCGTTAGCTTAATTATGATTTATGACGTCAATCAACAAACACGAGGAGCTAATAATGAAAAATTATTGATAAAGAAATATGAATACTCGTGGCAATGTTATCTCGCGGTGAACGTCGTCAAGAGGGTTGAAGAATCAAGATGGCGGCTAAAAGAGGGAATGACGATACAGAAGTGACGCATACGGAGGTCCGCGTATTCACCCGTTGCGTCACAAAGAGAGATTTCAATGACCTCGATAACAATTTTGATACAATCGATGAAACAATTATACTTATCCCAAAATTTTCATAGTTATAACTTAAAAAATTGTCCATTTTTGTAACATGATTTTGATTTTTTAAATTATTGATTATATGGCAATAAAATTTGGGAAAATCCCGATGACCATGAAGATTCATGAAGGAAGAAAACAAAAATGGCGCCCGCGAAAAAGAGTGATGGCGGATTTAAATTATTGCGTCAGCCTTCAAATTCACTCATAATAACAGCCCAGGAACAACAATAACAACAATAATTAATAATCATAACCAATAATAGAATTAATTGTGACAATAGATGAGTAAATTTATTAGATGGAATAAAGAATATTCCAAGGACACTTTTAAAAAATAGTATTAAAAATCGAAAATGACACTTTTTTAGAAACGAAACCCACTTCCACTAATTAGCTTAAAAAGGCATTAATGACACCAAATAATTATTATTTTTATGAATAAACTCCAATATCTTTCAAAGCATGATCACTAGAAAAAACGTTTGGCAAAGAATCACGATCCTCGATCGATTTCGCAACGTTGTAAAACGTATTTCGATCTTAAAATTTCCGCCATTACACTTTCCCAAGGATCATTGGCGAAATAAAGTTAAAAAATTACTGGAAATGCTAAAAATTAGGATCGATAAATGCGTTTTTTATTTTTATTATTTTGGACTCGCAATGTTTTTCGAAATCCGAGGCTAAAATCCGAGGTATTTTATTAAACTTGAGTGCATGCAATTGAGAAATTTAGAGCAATGCAAAAATTACGATATTAATATAAACAAAAATAATAAAAATACAAATTGATTTATACAGAAGAAATATAAAAATGCAAAACAAAAAAAATCATTTCAAAAAATTCTTCCGAATTTGTTTGTCAAAATACAAAATGTGATTATACAAAATAAAAGACACATGATCTACAGCAGTAACCGGTCGATTAATTTTCTCGAATTTGAGCCATCGAATCAAGTCGAATATATAAATCAAAAAATGAAATACGATGTCCATGTCAAAAATTCGTATATCTTTATAAAAGATGCGCATTCTGTCATTCATATAAATAAATACATACACGTAGGAGTAACCGAAAAAAATTGTTTGCCTAATATATCCCGACTAGGATGACTCATAACGAAAGGGCCTTCCGATGATCTACAAATCGATACACGGCTTGAATTGGTATACACATGTATTTTATACATGTATAAACGAGAGAGATTTAGGAGGGCAAATTCGTTGATGTTATAATTTAATGTTTACTTACCGTGCGAAATGTGGATTCGCTAAAGTCCATCATCGCGTACAGGTTTCGGATATAATCGAAGACGCTTGTACCACACGCGATTTTTAATAACAACGTATTTTTTTAACCGTCCTATCATTTGCCGTTGCTCTGACGAGCACCAGATCCTCTTATCAGAATCTCTATGACTTGTTCCAAACACCAAATCCACCTGCTAACTGAAGAGCGAAAACAAAACTGCTCAAACATCCCTACTACTTATCGCGAGCACAAGCGTGCACTGAACGTGTTCAGACACGTTCGGGGCCCCACGAGAGGATCTCCCGAGAGTGGGGGTGGTCACTCCACACAAGCTTGGCACTTGTCCTCTCAAGCGCCCCGAACCTCCGCTCTTTACCTGCAAAAAAGGTCCAAAACGTCTTTCGAAGAGGAGATACTCGAAACTTTTCACCACCAGTGTGGCAATTTCATCGTTTTATTTCTGTCAAAAATATTACTCCGAAAAACATGTCTAATTATTTTATTTTGACGATTTGAAAACACGAAAATTGCCAATTCCGTGGACCGAGCAGATCGACCATCCTCCAAGACGGCCCTGTGGAACATTCGAGAATGAGTCACTCCTATGCGCGCTGATTCTTAGTCGGTTGTGCTCGCTCAACGTGAGAACGAGATGAAAACAAGAGTGGAAAGAGAATGCAATGGCGGAAGAAGAGTGCCCTCTCCACGTGACTGCGATTGTCAAAATGTTCGGGGGTCCATTCATCCGAAGCTATTTTGGTTCTCGTCTCCAAAATTATTGCAATTAACAACAGATATTTTTTTATACGAACTGCTAGAGGGGAAATTGTGAATAGTATTTTTGCGAATCGCAAATTTGCATGATGAAATGCATCAGGTGCGTTTCGTTATATGCAACGATAGTGAAAAAGATATATCGACCCGATGATAATTCGATCGCAAAAAAAAAACATAAAATTTTATTCTGCAGAATCTAAAAAACTTTTTTAAGCCAAGCAAAATAAAAGACTTCATCGAAATAATATTTATGATAAACTTTTCAATACTATTCGCGAGTCGAAAGTGTATTCGAATTCAAATAAACAGGTAGCGCTACTTGAAACGGCATTTAAATGTAAAAACAGGTAAAAACAATATTTAAATAGCAATTAATAAAAAAAAGTTATCGAATTAAAGGATGTCTAATCTCCGTTTGAAAGACTTAAGCTGTCAGATTTCTGAAAATTATCTGTCGGACAACTATCAATTAGTACACTCGACGACTCGACGCTCCCATTTGTCAACCCGGCGAGACCAAAGCATTCCGTTTTGTCTACTTTTCCACCATTAGCACTTTCAACATGCTGCTTCAGTGAAAAGAGCGAAAGCTGCACATGGAAAAAGAGGGAAGAGGGAATGCGAAAATTACGAAACAAGCCAAAGTAAATATTTTAAATGTCGGAGTGGGAGGTGAAGAAATTGACATATGGGAACAGACGGAGTTGACATATCGGAGTGACAGAAGGAAGCGTTGACTGTAGATGATAAGTACATCCTTGCGATAAGTTTTGCTTAACTTTTTGGAAATTGTTGCCTGGTTAACATTTGAAATAAAGCGTTCCCTCTTTTTACAAATAAACAATTTTTTTTTTTATTAAACCCATTGTTCTGTTGATAACACATCATCAACGAAGATGGATTATCATAGAAGTGTGAAGTGTAAAACGTGCAATCCGTATGGGGCCTTCAAAACTGGGGTAGCAGGACGAGCTTTCATCCCAGCCGTCAGATGTCGCTAGTGTCGTCTTTGTGTGGCGATCCACAGTTTCTCAATTTCGCTGCTACACGGCCAAAAACGTCGAAACAATTCTCACAAGTGGTCGCTTAGGCATGCGTTTCTATATATAACTATACGCCGCAATGTTTCAACATCCCTAGCGCGTCTAGGGCACGGTACGGTACGGTACGGTACGGTACGGTACATAGCCGTAATGACGAGTCTGTGACCGTATACTGAAGATGAAACGCAAAGATCCCTTTCTTTTCACCGCCACGTTAGCGTGGGAGATCTACTTTACCATCTGCCTAACCTTACCTTACCGACCATAAGCATTAACTATTTAGTTACCAAACTTATCTACCTTATATTATATTATTATTAATCTACTTAGTTAACAAAACTCCTAATTACGCTTGTCTCATAGACAACGTTACCTCCTACATTTGTTTGCGTACGCTCATGTACATAACACTACAGCTCGGTTCTCCCTTGTGTCACGTTCCCATGTGTCAACCGTTCCCTCATGTTCTCCATCCGTTTCCATGAGCCAACTTCCCCGACCCCCACTCCAAAACGTGAAATATTTACTCTCTCGCTCGTTTTGCATTCCCTCTCTCAAGTTGACACAAGGGATCGGGCTTGGTCCCGTCGAATTGACACATGGGAGAGTCGACTTATGTGAACAAGCAAGCGCACGTAAACAAAGACGATGCTAGCGGCATCCGACGTCTGGGGTGAAAGCTCGTCCTGCTACCCTAGTTTTTTAGGCTCCATGCAGGCTGCACGCTTTATACCATGGAGACTATTATGGGCGGTATTCATAGTCGAGTCTTAAATGTAAGGCGATCTTAAAATCGCATTTATGAATGGATTGTGAATGGAGTTCATTCATAAATGCGATCTTAAGATCGCCTTACATTTAAGACTCGACTGTGAATACCGCCCTATAGGTCCATGCTTTATACTCTATGAGAGTCCATCTTCGTTGAACCTCCACTGAGTGTTAGCCCCCCCATATGGATTAAATTAATTTTCAATTTCACAAATCTCTTGGTGGTCGTACAGTGGTGTACGGTGTCGCATTTGAAACATTGAGTGGTTTATCATTTTTTCAAAAAATTAATTTAAAAAAATACCCCCAGAGTTAAATTAATATTTTGAAAAAATAATAAACCACTCAACGTTTCAAATGCGATACCGTACACCACTGTACGACCACCAAGAGATTTGTGAAATTGAAAATTAATTTAATCCATATGGGGGGGCTAACTCAGTGGAGGTCTTCGTTGACATCACTATAATTTATTTGGCACATTTACAACTCTACCAGAAACATCTCTACCAAAATTCAACTCTACCCCAAAAAAATGTCCCGTAACAATTCTACCATAAATAATACTACCTCGTAACAACTCTACCAAACGTTAAAACTCTACCTGTCACTAATGAATGATACCAATGATCGGTAAAAACGTATGACGAGATTTCTGAAAAATTAGTGTTGGTATTTACTTTATCGATTTAGCTTTTGTACCGACGAATGAAAAATGACTGGCGGAGTAGCTTGAGATTTTCACCGCTTCGCGACTCATTGTCAGCAACAGATCTCCATTTTTTACTTAAAATTTAAATTATACATGAGAAAAAATCATGATTTATTTTAAATGAATATGAATATGAATGAATATTTTGAGATTAAAATAACAGAATAAAATAAAAAATTGAATATAGTGAAATCACTATAAATATAATCATAAAATAATACACAACCGTGAAGGAATAATAAAATTTAAATTATACGTGAGAAAAAATGATGATTTATTTTAAATGAATATGAACAAATGTATTTTGGGATTAAAATAACAGAATAAAATAAAAAATTGAATATAGTGAAATTAATATAAATATAATCATAAAATAATACACAATCATGAAGGAATAATCGTTTCCACGATAGAACAATAATTAGTAAATTTACAGATTTGAGTAAACAATTCATTCGTGATCATAAATTATTAAGGATTAAGGACGAAATAAAAAAAAATAAGGATTATGGTGTATATCTTCATTTCTATTAATTTTGTACAGATATTATACAGTTTGTTTTTACAGATTCCGATGAAGCATTCGCAATTTCGTGTTCATAATAATCGTATTACTATAATTATATCGATGCGCCCTTTTTGTTTCTAGTTCGAGTTAGACGTAAAAAAAAAAACAAATTTCTCGTGCTATTCCGGACGTGTTCCGAAAGGTTTTACTGGCGTTTCACGCTTTATCGATTGGTCCTCGTCGTTCCGGTTCTCGATGTCATCGCTTGCGATTAAATATTTTCTTTGAATTGAAAAAATAAAACGAAAAATAAAAATCGAAATAAAAATCCGGAAACGATCGATCGACCTTACGAAAAAAGCAAAATTAACGATCGGAATTTCGTTAATAGGTTAAATTTAAAGTGAAACTTCCGAAAGAAGTTGGAATAGATTTATTATTCTATATCGTATCGACGTTTGGTATTGGCGACTGAGACGTTTTTTTTTCATCATCTTCTTCTTCTTCTCTTTTAGTGCCGTTCAAAAATCGTTCGACAAACGAAACGCTTTTCTTATTTGCAGTCTTGTCGAATTACTTTACGGAACATTCGAAATGAAATGAATCCTTGTATTCTACATAAGTACATAAAGTTTCTTCGAATAACGAAAATTCGTTTAGCGATGAGAGGGGTCCATTTAGCAGGAAAAAGCGAATCGATTCACATGACTTTTTTTTCTTCGTATTTTTTTTTTTACCTACTTAATATATATACACGTTTGAGTATCGGTATAAATGGATTGATAAAAAATATTTGTCAAACAAGAGGCAGTTTTTTCTTCATGAATTCGCTAATTCCAATAATAGCGACCAGTAAAAATAAGGCTGAGAAAAATAAAAACTTGCAAAAATAAGAATGAGTCTTGGTCTCCAATAATAAAACAAAAAAAGCGATTTGTTCAACGACAATCATTAGAACGGTAAAGTCTCGTCGCTTTTTTATGTAATAAATACATTTCACATATCCCCTATCCGTATCTCGATGTATAAATTAAAATCACATTCTCGCATTTACAAAAGTTCTCCTTCTTCGTACTCATCTTCTTTTGTTTTTGTTCTAGAATTTCAGAGAAACTATAATAATAGAGGAATAGTCGATTATTTAAATTAAAGCTACTACTATTCTTAAAAACGCAGGCCTTTTTTTCGCTTGTTGCAATATAAATTATTTACATTTTACATATCAACATATACATCGGCGTTCATTTTAGAAAATGACAACGCGCGCGGTTTCATCGTGTTTCGATTACATCGAAGTTCGTATCATTGAGAAAGCAACGAAATTTCTTTTATTTTTATTTTTATTCAATATGCAATTGTCGAAATTGTTCATATTTTTCGACATATGTACCCGGGTGTTCGTTATAAAAATCTAAAAACAATTTGACCAATTTTCGTAATCTAAATACGCAAAAAATAAAAATCTGGCAATACTGAAGAGAAAAAAGAAAATTTCGTTGCGTTTCAACAATGCACACTTCCATTACGTCTGTTTTGTGTCGACCCCATACGAGATTTTAACCGTATAAATGCTTAAACGATGCAAAATGAACTATGAAAAAATAAAAAAACGTTTGAATCGATTGTAAAAGGCTGACCAAAATTGAACGACGAATTCGCTTGTGAGACAAGCAAAAAACGAGCCTCCATTGATAAATAATTTAGGGAAAAAAGAATTAAAACGTCTTTCTTCATAAATTTGCAGTCTTCTGGGACATTCGGTTGCAACGTATCGAAGTAAATCTCATCTGTATGGAATTTCGTTTTCTATATATTTTTTGTATACTAAAACAGCAATTTTTTTGCAAACTTTAATGAAAAAAAAAAAAAAAATTACCACGTGTGCAACTTAAGCTCATAAATCTTACGTGTCTAAGTTTTTCGAGAAAGGACTGAGTGATAATTTATTATCGTCTGTACAATAATATTGCGTCATTAGTTTTCGACACAAAAAACCATAAACACGCTTGGAAAATGCACGCGGTTGACGCGAGTCTCGAATCTCCCATTTTGGACCCAATGGTCAGTTTTTTATCTTCCATTTTTTTTCTCCTCCGCCGCTTGTAACTCTTCTTATTTAATTATGTTTTTTTTGTCTTAAAAATATATCAATGTTACATTCTCGTATAGCGATATATTTCAAACGTTTAACGACACATGACTCGACAGCTGCGGGTACTTGCAAAGAGTACATTTATGTATCACGAGGAAACAAAAAACCAACAAATGATGATCAACGTCGACACTGAGAAAAATTCGTGACCGGCGCATTTGTCCCAATGTTATAAGTTTGCGAGTTTTATTCCAAGAGCTTTTTCAAAGTCTTTTGATGAATTATCACGCAAATGTCTTAAATTGTCACGATCATTTGGCTTCGTTGAGTTTCTCGAAGTCATATATATATATATATATATATATATACATCGACGAATCGACCCAATCACAAACTATATCGTTCTTAAGTACCAAAGTGTGCCGAGCACAATATTTTTCAAGCTTTCAGGCGCTACCCATATAATTTAAAGGAGAAAAGTTTGTTTTTTTCCTCTCTCTCTCTCTCTCTCTCTCTCTCTCTGGCTTCGCGTCGAAAATGGGATAACCGCCAAGTTTTCCCGTGGATCGAGCAAAATGAGATTTCTGAGGAAATAATTTTTTTTTTACGAGTTGACGAACTGGCCGTGGGTCACAGAGTTTCTCTCTCTCTCTCACCCTCTCTCTCTCTCTCTCTCTCTCTCTCTCTCTCTCTCTCTCTCTCTACCTCCCTTGAAAAGCTGAGCTTTGACTCGCTATCTTTTCATCCTCGTCTTTTCTTCCCCAGACGACAAGACCTGTCTCTCCACCAGGCGTTGATCACTCCACTTTCTTCATATTATTATGCTTATTCTGGATTTTTTTTTATACACAGGACGTATGTTACACTGATTAACTCTATATTATGTGTTCGAATATCGAGCGTCGAGGTCCCATCAGGTGGCTCGACGTTGTTCCATCATCGGTTCTCACTATGACGTGTCTCGTTGACGACTGTAGCTGTAAAATAAAAAGAGAGAACGTTTTATCGAAGTGAATTATTCGTCGAATTAATCAACAACGAAGCATGAGAAATTTTCAGGATATCCTGAAATGACGATTCGATAAAATACTACATTATTCATTCTGAAAAATAATGTTTAAAAAGAAAACAAATCTTGTTCCGAATTTCTTAAAAAGATATCGATCTGAATTCTTAATACCTGTGATGAACCGAGTGTAATCAAAGATTTATTAATATTAAATTGAGATAAAAATTGGTAGTTCATTAATTGTGTCTTGGCCCAATAAAAATAACTGTTTGAGGGATGATAAGAAAATTTTTTTTTTAAATAAAAAAAACAAATAGTGCAATCTTACCTCGCTAGAGAGCGTCATCGTTGAACGCCAATCGACGCGAGCCACCCGGCAACGATTCTACGTATTGTTGTAAAGTTGATGATGACTCTGATGATGTGCCTGAAGATGGGACTGGGTGACACCGGGATGGGAGTGCTGTAGGGAGTGCTGGTGCTGATACTGATGAGGATGTTGGTGCGTATGTTGGTGCTGTAAATTAGGATGTTGCCTGGCGCTGTATCTAACGCTACCAGCGAGGGAGGATCCACGTCCGTGAGTACCAACGACGCTTTGGGTATCAGAAAGTTCGTCTTCCTCAGCGCCGAGGCTGCGAAACCGAACGAAGCCATCTTCGGCGACGAGCATGGTAGAGCCTGAGACGGGTGCTTGTTCGTGTAGTCCCTGTGAGGGGGTATGTCTACCCCGTGTTTCAGAACTTCTGAGGGTTTGGACGCCGTTACCATGGCGATTAAGGGAGCCACGTCCCTCGTGGGGAAAGTGTCCCATAGTGCCGGATTTGCGTATTGAGTGCCTTTCGAAGGTGCTAGTAACATTGAGATGCTCGGGGAGTGTGTTGAGTGGAAAACTGTCATCGTATACCTGTTTTCCTGTTCTCATTGTATAATTCTGAATGGCCTGATTAGTGCTGCAAATCGCTGGATACAAAACATCGTCCATGTTTTCTGTGGACGTGGAGCTACCGCAGGGAAAAAGGGCGAAGCCACCGTGGGCCGAGTGTTGCTGAACGTGCTTTTCTCGAAGCGGATACTGGGAAAGACTGGCGACCCAGGCGATCAATCCGCACAACGAGAGCTCGATAAGTCTGACGGAGAATTCCCAACCCCACCAGAGCCACGGATAAGGTTGCACGCGTTCCTGAACCCCGAAAATTCCGTACAATTGGACGAAACCCATCAGGATAAAGAGCAACGCCGTTGCTATCGTCGTTGTAATTGCTGTCCCGAGCGCTACCACCGTCGGATCACCCGCGACGTGGCTACCCACAGATTTGTTGCTTGTAAGATTGATCTGCGATTTGACCACCCGATAAACGTACATGTAACATAGACCCAGAGTGACGCAAATCACAATGTAGATGCACTGGCATACGAGGGGCAATATTTTCGCGTCGTCCTCGTAATCGATAACGTGTGTTGAAACGTGAAGCGAAACACATAAAACCATGTGCACCATGGAGAACAATCCGAGGGAAGCTGGCGATAGGAACTTGTTGTTGAGAGACGGCGCTTCCGAACATTTCGCCAGGTATAGAACCAACGTCGCGAATGCCGTTGAGAGCAACGGCGCTGGTAGGTACATGAGAACCCGCGATAATGGATCCGGTAACGATTGTCCGAGATTGTACGCGTCGTAGAACAGATGAAAACATCTGAGTGTGCATACCGTAGTGAGCAACAGATGTACCGTAAGAAAGTACGATTGCGTCAGTAAATTAGTCGCTTCGTTGAAACGAACGATCTTGTAGATCGAATAGAGCGCCATTAGGGTGAACATAATGGCAGCTACGTAAACATGAAGAGACCACGCTATACGCCACGTAGATTCAAGGGGATGAGTATCAACACGGGGAACTATTCGATTACCCTCGGAGGGCCTTTTCGAGGGTGCCGGGGGTTGCGGCTGCGGATACGGCAATCTTTCAGCATCAACGATCTCTATATGTTCCGTTTTGGTCTCATCCTCGCTCGTAGCCTTTTGCTTACCACCCTCATCCTGTCTCCTCGTATTTGGTAAGTTGAAAATGGTCGCGTGCGTTACCGGCCTCGTCGCGATTGTCGTCGATCCGGTGGTCGTCGTTGTCGTCGTTGTTCTCTCGGTAGTCGATGCCGAAGGCACGTTTGACAAAGGTGATTTTGTGGCGAGTGGTTTCAACAGAATTTCCGGTATGTCCTGCTTTCGACCGTTGCTTCCAGACAGTATTCGTGAGATGCTTGGATAGTGAAGTGTCGGAACGAAATCATTGCTGTTGTTGCGCCTCTCAAAGTCCGTTGGCTCAACTATTTTTTGCTCTTTGCTCGGTGTATTCAAAGCTTTATTTCGATTTCCAGGCTTTTCAAAACTCTGGGACGAATTCTCCACGAGATCTGGTGGCCTTATGGGTATTCTCTCGTGGGCAGGTGTCAAACTCGGAGGTGGTATCGGCCGCCTCGAACCAGTATGAGATTCCGAGTTCGTTCCTCGCAGCGTTGACTTGTCCGCGAATGGATTGAGATATTTCGGAGGTAAGGGAGGTGTGAACGGTGCCCGAGAAGGTGGCGCGTAAGAGGGCAAGTCACGGAACGCCGGTGACACCGTTACCCGGGGAATTGCATACCTTACCGCTGGTACCGAAGTCATCGTCGTTGTCAAAGGTGAGGGGACGGTTGACAACGTCGTGCTCGCTGACACTTGGGCTTCGTAAGCGGGAACGCTTCTCTTCGTCGTGGCTGAACTGTGAGCTACTTTGTTGAATATCGCAGCAATATTTTTCTCCAATGCCGTATGATCCAGATTGAATACGGGACTGTTTGGACCTCCGTCACTCGTTCCTCCTGTCAGTACTGTCAAGCACATAATTATCGCGAAGATCAGGCGTAATCGCCTTATTCCCAACATTTTGATCCACATTATTCTCCTTTGCCTCTTCTCCTTCGTATTCGTCTTCTTCTTCTTCTTCTTCTTCGTTGCTTCGTTTTCCTCTTCCCTTATTTATGAAAACTTGACTCGGTCTTTGTTGCGTTTGATCGTACTCCTCTCTGAGCTCTAACAGTTTCTCACGTCTTTCATTCCAGTTTCGTTCATTGCTAACGACGTAGCAAGAACGTGGAACTTAAGGACACTTTTCGAACACACTCCTTCGAAAATTTGATATTTTCTCGTACGCACCCACGAGTGAAATTGCCCGCTTACGAACTTGGTAGAAATACTGACGTTAGTAGAGAACTTTGTGTCTCTACGTACCAGAGCTCGATTCGTTAATTAATTGTTCAAGTTTCCAGTCTTTTGATCACGAAACTTGAAGATATTTCTCTATCTAGGGGTACTACTACTGTACAATTTACACAACTTCTTGTTTTGCTCTGTGTGACAAAGGAATAGAAATTGTTTAGCAATTTCTATTCTTGTCGATATTTTTCTTTTTTTAACTAAAGGAATTAGTCTAGACGAGATCGGTTGACGGTTGTACCAGTTGGCTGATCTGCAATATCGTTCATCGAATATTGAATTTGTTTTTCTCTTTCTTGACGCTCGTGATTCTCAGTTGGATTTGTGAAGTGTTTTTTTACGCATCGCTGTTTTTCCACAGTGTTACTTTTTTGCTTAGCGCAGCGAACGGGCAAAAAACGGTTGAAGCGGGGGAACGTTGTCAGAGTTATTGGACGATAAGTCTTCGGGCGGTAAAACGAGAGTCTCGTTGGTATTTTAAGGATATAGCCCGAGTTCTGGCTTACGTGTGGTTGATTCTCGCTCTTTTTCTCCCTTATACTCGCTGAACGCGAATGCTTTACGTTCTGGAATGGAACTGTAAACTTTCCTGACTTCAAGGGAACCCAAGGAAAAGTTACAACGAGCGGTCACTCGGGTCCTCAAGTACTTCTTCTTTTACTTCAATGCCCTCTCCGTGTCTCCCCTTTCTTGCTCCTCCTCTGCTCCTCTTTCTTTTCACTAGTCGATCGACCTTCGGTTGGATAACGCAGAATCGTGGCTGCCCTATCCGCCTCAACGTCCAAGCGTCGTCTAGTGAATGGACGATACAACCGGAAGTTCACGCCTCGGATACTCAATTATGGTCCTCGTACGATTTCTTCCCTCGAAATTCTCGAGACCAAAATACTTTACTCCCTCCAATGTAGGTTGCCCAATGAGAACTGCACCGATTACCTGGAACCAACCGAATAAAAAATGAAAAATAAAACATCTATTTTCGAATTCAATCGTATTTACTTCTACGAACATCGATTTAAGGATGAAAGTTAAATTGACAATTCGTTAGCGGAAATACTAAAAATTGAAGTTTCTTCGTAATCCAAGACTCGGAAGGACTTCAATTTTTTATGAAGGCGGATGATACCCTGCGGTTTTTTCAACTTCAACAACTTTGTTTCATCTAACAATCTTTTTTCTCCTTTTTTTCAACGAATTCGCGATTGAGGTTTGCGATAACGAATGAAAGACCGTGAAGAATAGCATAATAGCAGTGTAAAGGCTAGCGCTGAGTTACGCACGCGAATACACGAAAAATTTGCGTAAATTAGCATGTAAATCGCGGGTGGAAAGGAAGATGAAAAAAAAGACGAGTCTTGGTGATCAGACTTCTTGAATACTTGATGAAATCTAGAATGGTCCGCGAAAGAGCGCTTGCCCTTTCACCGTGCGTTATTCAGGTCGATATGAACACCTCGTGGGTCTTTATGATTTAATTTAGCGCTACGGTTATGTTCACATCTTCATCGAGGAAACGGAAATTCGATTCGATTCAATGGATACTCTTGTATAACAACATTACTCTACATTTTTATGAACGGAAAAATTAACGCCTTTTTTTAATTACAAAAGGAATTATAATTATTCAAAATGTTGTGTGCTTTTTTTTATTTGGATAAATACATCATTCGTTAATGAAGTTAATTGAGTTGAGTATAAATAAGAAGGAATAACATTGTAACTGGATTTAATGTGTAAAACCATCTGATTGGAGTAAATCAAATTAAGGTAGAACTGTCGATACTGCAAGAGCGAAATGTATACACCGTCATGTTTGACTTACGTAGTATTTAGAATAGGCAACGTCGCGATAGAGTGAGAGAGACAGAAATTAGCTGTTTCGCTCGAGAGGTGTGCAAAAACTATGCGTAAAGACTGGCAGGTGACGGGCGCATTATTATTCGGTTCTCTGTGTCAACTCGAAATAAAACAACTTTAAAATGTCAAAACTACGAGAAGAAAAAAAATCTACCACTGGAAGGGCCGCAGAGTAACAGAAAAAATGTACCGGAAGAGATTGCAACAAATTGAAGTGGCAAAAAAATTGAAGGGAACTAGTGGCAAGTTCGTTGTAACCTCTTCGCGACGTTGCCACGTCTATACTGAACTACGATATAAACGTACATTTGGGATATTTATTTGCTAATTACTACTATCACATACTCTCACCCTGTATTTTTAAGGATTTAAAATGTTCCTTATAATATTTTTTCTTATTCTACCCTTTTTTATTGAAATCTGAACGGTACTTTTTGTAAAATACAATGAAAACTGTGATTTCTCATAAGGCTCAATGTTAACTGTATGAAATTACCAATACCAATATCTTTTTTCTGGTTCTCTGTAGCTTCTTGAAAATTTAACTGGATCTTTTTCTTATCATAATCTATTGCTGTACCAAATTTGATTAAATTCTGAACGATAATTCTAAAACCGACAGTACTACTTTAAATCAATAACTTGTATTATTTTCCGGTGCTTTCGGTCCGGAAGATTTGCATAAATATTTCAAGTCCATGGCTCTGACACCTGTATGCATGAATTGGGAAGTTTTTCAAGTTCACTCGTCAAGAGTCGATGATACAGTTGGGTCGAGTTTTCAGAATGGCAGGTTCGAGGTCTACAGTAAATTCACGAGTAAAGTAAAAGTTGGAAATACATGTGCTTACCGGATCTTGAAGTCTTTTGCCTCGGCTCAAAAGGTGTAGCCTCCGTTCCATCGCTCTCCCTCGATCTCTCTCGGAGCGTTTAGCAGACGCGAATTGATAAACGGGAAGTGATGGACTTTTCAAAAATCCTCCAAACTGATGGAAAAATTATGGTCGTTGGAAAAAAAAGGGATTTTTTAAATTTGAGTGGTGGTGATTAGCTGAGAATCATCCTTTCTTTTCCGGTGTATTCGTTTGAATAAACTTTAGTCTGCAACAGAAAAATGTCAAAAATGATTACAAATTGACTTGAAGTATGGAAACATTTCTTTAAGGGGTTAAAAACTCATTTCCAATAGATTTAAAGTCAATCTCAACGCTTCCGATCGAAAAGAAAACGTAGGAAATTCGATTGGATGATTTTTCCTTCTCAAACGCGTTGCTCTTCAGTATTTAATTGATTCGAAAGGGTACCTTTTATTAGCGATACTCTTCGACAAATATGAGACGAAGTGAGCGAGCGTGTATAGACATTCATTTGGAGAAAGAGATTTTTACACTGCGAGAGGGCGGAAGGGATCTAGAGGGAAAAGAGGGAGAAAGATACGAATGTATCCGAGTTTTAAAGACGCGGACGAGCGGACTCAGGATAGAAGATGTTTGTTTTTCGTTATAATCTCTTTCTATGGATCATTCCGGAATTGACTGGAGTGCTTTTCTTACTCGAGTGTCCGTGACTCTTGTCGGAGATCTTTCATCGGTGTGGGGATATGGGGGAGGTGAGATGGGGACGAAAAAAAGAAGCAAAAGACCTTGATGTCGCTTTTTCTCTGGTCGGTTCTCAGCGTACCGTAAGTAACGTTTTGCTCCGAACAAAAAAAAACAAAAAACACATCTCGGGCATTAATATAACGACAGAAAAAGCAATTCCTTCCTTTGTTATTCTCCTAAAAAGAAAAAGAGGAGGGATGTTGCGAAACGTAAAGCAGCAGAGGTCCATAGAGGGAAAAAGTCAAGTACGGTATAAGCGCGAGTGGATAGCATAGAAAGAAACAGAGAGAGAGAGAGAGAGAGAGAGAGCGAGAAAAAAATGAGAAAAATGGCACGAATGATCGTAGCGCATTTCATTAGCGCGAAGAGCTTTTCCCTCGAGATCGCGGAGTTTTATACGTTTGAGGCTTCATAAGAACTACAACGAAGCTAACGTAATCATGAGTCGAATTCCATATATAAACTGATCTTCTCTCTCTCTCTCTCTCTCTCTCTCTCTCTCTCTCTCTCTCTCTCTCTCTCTCTCTACTTCTCTTTCTCTTCATCTCTTATACGTTCGACTCTTTCGTTTGAGGGATGAGAATCGTACACATCTCGTAACTAATAACACTCGAGGGAGTAGGAGTCTCAAATTCGAGTAAACACAGGTCAAGCGGTCATTGACCAAGTATACTTCAGTATTTGATCCATTCACTCTTCCTCCGTACAAAGATATACAAATAAAGAGAGAGAGAGAGAGAGAGAGAGAGAGAGAGAAGGAGATTATGATTTTCCTTGCCTCTCTCTTACGTTCCTGTATAACACGGCGGTATAGCGAATACAGACACCGCACGTTTCATCAATTTCCCAAACCGTTCGAGACGAAAGCTTCGAGAGCAAGAGAGAGAAAGATATAGAGAGAAGAGCGAAAGAGGGAGAGAAGATAATGCAGGTCAACAAGGACTCAGAGAATCGAATCGTTATCAAAGGACGATGTGTGTTAGTACGAGAGTCCACGACCAAAACCGTGTCTCATAGCAATACGGCCAAAACTATATAAAATCGTTAGATTATATGATTTAGAACCCGACTAGGCGGGTAGTAACGGTCAAAAGTGTAGCAACAGCGTGGGAGGCCATTTCTGCTGTGTCAAAAAAAAATAGGCAGTCGGTGTTATAGCAATACGTCTGATTTGGATAGCATACATAGGTATTATCATTTCATGACAAAAAAATTCGTTTTCAGAAATTTTGCGCGTAGCATATAGCCTGCGCGCATTTTTAAAAATGTTAAAAAAATAAGCCGACATGTTTTATAGCAACCCGGATAAATTTTTTTTTAAATCTTTTGTATGGCTGCCAGGATTACTGAAAAAATGTTTTCAGAAATTTTCGATGTCGCCTATACTCCGAAAAACGATAAAAACGTTCCGGAGTAAAAAATTAACGATGTTGATGTAGCTCGGCTTAACATCTTCACCAAAACTTACAAAGTAGAAAATATCAACAATTCAACAACTCTGAATCTAAATTTATCGAGCTATGACGCCTGCAATTTGCCACCATGCAAATCTGAGTTGAAAAATCACTTATTACGGACAAAATATATCGCTCAAGTATGGAGCAACGCCCATTCTAAATCACCAACCGATCTCAACCCGATCGATTTCGGATGGTGTGAAAACGAGGGCCGATTGCAGTATTCGTGGTTCTCTGGACAGCAGCTTCCTGAATTGAGCGACGTGGTTCTGGACGACGAATCAACATCCGCAACAGGTATGTATCGTTAAAGTGGCTTTTGCAGTTGCATTCTTATCGATTTTTACTAATGACAATCATTTTATAGAGGAAGACGTTCAAGATTTGCCGAGCGACTTGGAGAGCGACTTTGACGACGACGACGATTCCGAGTCCGACTACGAATAAAAAATTCTATTCCTATGACTTTCAATAAAGAATATTTTGTCAACTCCATCCAAATTCCTTTTTGTACTAATTATGTAACTCCCTCCAATTCCGGTCTACGGATTCGGGTAAATTCGGGTAAACGGAGTATCGAAAACTTTTCTGATAGAGAAGGTGCTACACTATATTTTTCTGAAATTCATTTTTTCTACATCTGGACAACTTATTTTATCATGTCGAACCATTTTCAGACATATTGCTATAAAACCTATCGGTAAATTTCGTTTACATTTTTTAAACGGTGTCGAAATGTAATGCGACAACATTTTCTTCTGAAAAATATTTTGTTAGCATCACCTGACGCACATTTACTTACGAACAAGATTTTCAGACGTATTGCTATGGATTTTTTTTTTTAGTCTCATTTTTAATTTTTTTAAGTGTTCCTCCAGGTTCGGGCGACACTATTAACGTCTGAAAAATATGTTTCCGGTATCTTGGAGCTATCATTCAACTACCTTTCAATAATCAGACGTATTGCTATAAAACATGTTGGCTAAATTTTTTGACATTTTTGAAAATTCGGTCAGGTCAAACGCTACGCGGAAAATTTCTGATATGGGTATTTTTGAGTTCAGGACAATCGTGGCTATCGATTTGATGCAGTTATGGCCGGATTGCTATAAGACAAAAATTTTGGTCGTGGGCTCTCGTACTATGTTGTCGAGTTATTTCGACACAGAACTCGTACAAATCGTTCAGATAGCTCACCTGCGCTCTGCACTCCACCCTATATAATCATTCTGAGGTATACAAGATTGAGATATAGAACGTGAAATAGAAAATGTTTGGGGAAAACAAGAACTTTGCTAACCTCTGATCAACTTTCTCATTCGAATGGCTCGCTGTCTCATTTCAACTATGACATACAAACAGAACAGGAGAAAAAGAACGAGGACAGTCAGAGAATTGATCGCGCGATATTCTCGAGAAAATTCTGTCAGTGCTCGAGGAATTGAGGGAGTCAACGTGGCCAAGAGAGATCAAGCTTTTTCCAGTATTTGATCTCTCTGATCGGTTTTAACCTCCGCACACAAGAATTTTATCGTTTCCGTCGCGTTCAGCAAAAGCTTTAAACGAACGTGTGTACGTATGCGTGCGCGCGCGCGCGCGCGTGTGTGTGTGTGTGTGTGTGTACATACAACTGACCTATTATATGATCTCAATTTCAAACGAACGAAAGAAAAGAGCCACGAAGCTCACCATCCGGTTGATTTATCTATTTTAAACATGAAAGAAAAGATATTGCATCAAATCAATGGCTTTCCTCCTCCCACTACCTCCCTCGATATATTCCTTGTCGCGTCTTATTGCACCGCGAGCGTTAACGATCTCTGTCAATCGAGTTTCCTCCTTTATAATTATATGAATGCCATGTATAAAAAAATGACGTAATAAATTTTCTGAAGATTTTCTGAGTCATATTAATTTTTCAATAACGAACGAAATCATGCAGCATTTTACTCTTTGTTCTGAATATCTCCCAGATGAGAAATCTTCCTTTACATTATATTCATCCTGCTTCGGCTCTCAGTCTTTCTCTATTTCGTTTTACTGGGTACAATTATCGATAAATCGCGGTTTCGTGTGAATTATTAACGTTCACAGACTCGTTTTGAGTGACGAATCTCAAAGGAAGAAATAACCCAAGTTTTACGAGACAGAAAGGGCGGAGGGGCTCGAACATTAAAAATCTATGGGAATCTCAAGACTCTTCGCTCCAAGTGTATACTGCGCTATATTAGTTCGGATATAAATAATGGTGCTTCAGCCTGCTTCTTTGGAATTTAATAAAATAGCAATAAACCTCGAATAATTGTTGAAAGCTGGTATTGGAAAGAGTATTCCCCTCACAATTATCTTTTTATGTATCAATTCAAATATTTTCATCAGAAAGTAAAAATTTATTTTCAATTAAATGAATGTGATCGTAATGCGATTCACTTAATTGATTTTAACGTAACCGTAAGGGCAGAAAACATTATTATAATATGTTTTACAAGTACCTAAGTTGCAATATAGCGGAAGTCAAATATAATATCTCAATTTCATGGTTTTCCTCCAACGTGTGTGGCTGCACGTATTTTGTGGCACTCGTGTATGGGCTCTCCATATTGCGGTCTTTTCTTGACCGCAGTTATCGGATTCATATATATGTATATAGGAAGCTCCGTAGCGCAGATAATATATCCTAGTTGTCTAAGCTATAATATATGTGTTTATATATGTACAAAATAAATGTAGCGGTTTCAAAATAATAAAATGTGACGCATTTGAAAGGTGAATTGAAAATAACGAAACAAGTGCGATTTGTATGAGTTTTATATTTTTTAATGAATTATTTGAATACAAAATTGTGTGTCAGTCGCAATAAATTATTTATCTTGGTAAATTGGATTCGAAACTATAAAAAATATTCCATTTTATACTCTTTGACAAAGAAAAACAACAATTTCATGATTTTTTTTTGTCTTTTCAATATGATACAATAGCTGCTGCTAAAAAATACGTGAGTGGAAAGAATAGAGGAAAACTGAGGTTCTTCGTGTCTTTAGTTAAAGCGTTGAAATAGTAGTTCACAGATGTCCGTTATATTCTCTTTTGTGGAAATAATGACGTTGCCTAATGGGGAGTAAAATAGGAGAGTAAAGAAGAGGAAAAGGAAGAGAAGAAAGAGCGGGAAAGGGAAGTACACGGTATGGCTACTTGAGAGCAGTTTTGTCCGAGTTAACTTTAACTTTAAACGAAGTTTTCATTAACGTTGTTAGATAAATTTTATTAGAGAGTAAGAAAGGGGCGGAAAGGAAAGGAAATAGGGAAAAGAGAGAGAGAGAGAGAGAGAGAGAGAGAGAGAGAGAGAGAGAGGAGCAGTAGTTCTTGATGAAAGACCACGAGCCGTAGAGTGAAAGCGAAAGGAGAATAACTCTTCACAGCCTCGGAGGAAACTTGTTAAAATGCGAGTTTAACTACGCAATATTTTTCCAGTGGAATAATGTACGAAATACACGTGTTTAATGAGACGATATCTGTCACGTTTTGTTCATGAATGAATGTAAATACGACTGTATAAATTACGAAATATTTGCACCGTGAGAATATCTAACTATTCATCATACGTGATATTGTTTGTCGTTATTATTTCGTACTTTTAATATATTGCATCAGATATTTATTACGTCAGCCCCTCCGTTTACGCGGAAGGGTAAAGGGTAAAGATTAAAATGCTGAAATATATTAGTAATATTCAATAACAATATTAATGAATACATGACTCGGCAAGGAAAAAAATCATACTACTTTATAATAACTACATCATATCAACTACAAAGAAGTTTGCCTGGAACGGCAAGTAAGTGAATAAGCATTTAAAAGGATCAAAAATGCAATTGTTTCAAACCCAATTACTTTGAACTAGCAAAATACAATTTTTCTTTAAGCTTTAAAGCGAAACAACGTTCCTTTCCTTTTTCTGATAACAAAATATATTTAAGATACCTATTACGATCGTATCCACTGATGCAAATTTTTAGATTACAGGAAAAACATAGGATTTCTCTCTGGGTCTCTCTCTCTCTTTTTCCAAGTGGAGGAGCTTTTTTCTTGTCTTATTGTTGGATGGAAATGCTGGTGAATTTGACAGACGTTTGATCCTTTGGTCGTGTTGCCCGAGGATGAATGCAGGCAACAGACTGTTCTGGGAATGATATAAAAAGAGAAGAAGAGAGAGGTAGAGGAGAGAGCGGCGAAGGAGGAGGGTAAAATAGGGGATGAACAAGAAAAAGAGTTTATATACGGAAACAGTACAATGTGGGGTGGAAGGTAAAAAAGTCCTAGATTTCTCAAAGAAAGAGACCGCATCATAAAAGAAAAGGAGAGAAGCTTTCTCTCCTGGTTCTTGTTCTAGGGGATCTTCCTCTCTTTCCTGACGGTGAAGCTGCGAGAGAGTTAACGCAAAAAATCCTTACGCTTCGTGTTCTGGCAAAGATAGAGAAAGCAATATTTCTCTTTCTCTTTCTCTTTCTCTCTTCCCCTTGTTCTTTTCCTTCCTGGTCTGATGCTTGCCCCGAGCTCGACAGATTTATTCCGTATCTTTGCTCAAGGCGTTTAACTCTCTTTCTTTCGTCAGACGCAAAAAGCCCACGGAGATTGGGTTTTTTTTTACTTTCAAAAACACGACAAGAGTGGAGGAGCTACAGTGAAAGAAACAGAGAAAGAGCGCGAGATGAGTAAAAAAAAGCAGATGGAAAAGAGACGTATCGAGAAGTAACCGGAGGAACAAAAGATCAAGAAAGAAAGAGCCTCCCTCTCCCTCTCTCTCTCTCTCTCTCTCTCTTTCATTTCTCTGTTTTCGCTATTCTACCGATAATTCTTTTGACTTCCATCCGCAAATCCATCTCTTTTTAGGAAAATAAATATGAGAATCAGACATGTGAAGATGCATTCGAGTGTTTGGGATTTTACATTCCCTTAACATTTAACGAGTCAGTACGACGGAAAATATGTATATAAAAATAGTAGGTAAAACTTTTGTATAAAATATTCTCAATAGTAAAGCATTCAACAAATTTGGAAGAAAATAATTTCGAAGCAAGAAAGATTACAAAAAACTATAAGGGGGCTCGTTGAAGATGAATAAAACTTTATTTTGTGTACGAAACAGAACAAACAAATAAACATAGACATGCAGGCATACAAATTACAAATAAATCAAGCTTTTATTGCTCTGAATTCTAAAAAGATTATAAATTCCATCAGTTTTTTAAATAAAAAAATTATATTCACTGTTTATTCTCGAAAGAATTTAGAAGTTCATTTGATATACATATATAAGTCGACGAGAGGAATGGCGTGTTTAAGTGAGACTCGCAGCAATTGATAGGATTACAAGGCGCGGGAGCAAATTCTTATTGAATTAGCCGAGATCGTTTCTGGTCACTTACTTTGAATCAATCACTATCTCTTCTTTTTTCCTCTCTTTGCTATACACATTTTCCATTTAGTCAGGGGGCGAAAGAGAGATAAACGAAACTTTTAGAAGATCATAATATAGTCCCTTGATGAACATATTTTCGACGGTTTCTAATTAATTAAAAAAATTTGTTCAGAGTGTTATTCATTCCATCTAGATAACAGCTAAAAAAACAAAAAAAAAACACCAATTATGTTATTTAAATCTTAGTAAAGTGGATGAAATTTCGAATGTCCATGACTAAAAATGAATAAAATTTTAATTAATTTTATGTTCAATAAAAACTCCTCATAACGGTTCATATATATAAAAAAATGCCTTAATATGTACGATAAGAAGGAAAAATTGAATTACGAAATGTATTTTTTCTGATTCGCGCATAACGCAGATAATATGTAAACCACAGGATCAAAAGGAACGAGATTCTCACGAGTTTGCGTGGGCTCATTTCGTTTCCCGTTCCGCCTGGACATGTTTCTGGATCAGCGTCGATCCAATCTTACATTTTTTGTCCTGCTCTTTCTCTCTTTTCATTTCCGCGGTTCTTGACCGTTTTACTGTATACACATTCTGTACGGATGATGATGATGGTGATTGCTAGGCTAGTACGGTGGCACAGCATCATCTAACCAAGTATGAAGAAGGTCGGTCTTATAGCTCGAGCAGAAAGAGAGGAGAGAGAGAGAGAGAGAGAGAGGAAGAGAGAGATGCAACGGTACTGTGGTAAGTTACAAACCGAGATACTGAGATGAGCGCTTTGATTAAAACTAAAAAAATAATAAATTAAATAAAAAAGTGAACCACGTCATTACTTGTTATTGAATTTATGCCGAGTCGTGCGACAAATGAGACAATACTACGTAGATTCTCACGAAATTCGTTACACATCGCTCACTTTCCGGAAACAGTGATTTTCCAAGCCATCGAGTCGTCAAGAATAAAATTCAATTGAGCACTCTTCTCGATTCTTGCAGAAAAAGTGAAGCTTCACTTCTTGACGGAAAAAAAAAACAAATTTATCAACCAATTTGTATCGTTTCAAAGAAACAAATGCGAGCCCATACGAAACGAAATAACTAAATGTGAAATCGATTAATCAATTATTAATTATATTGGCATCCGTAATTATTGTTTTGTACTAAAATTGATTTTGTACCGAAAACAAAAGCTAAAAAGCTAGTCGAAACTGGTTTAATCAATGGAAGTGATTAGCCAATAATTTCGAAAAACTTTACTCCTTTGTAATAGAATCTCCAAAAAAAAAAACAGATAAAAAAGAAACGATGCGATGAAGACATTTATTAGAAATGTTAACGAAAAAGAGGCATAATAAAAATATCATGGCAATCTCAGAACCGGTAATAAATCCCATTATCGATTCCGTTGAGAATCTCGGGTGCAAAAACAACAAGCTGAACCCCAAAGTGCTAAACTCACAAGTAAGTTAATTAGAATCGGGAGAACTCTCGTGAAGAAGGAATTATGTTGGTTTAGTTAGAGAGAGTGAGCTTTACTCCGATGAATTGGTGATTCTTGTCTAAGTTTCTACTGTATATTACTGAATATCTATATATGTCAATATAATATGTATAGATCCTGTAGGATCAACGTGTACATAGATCCACAGCGTAAAAGTCATAGATATTCGAGTGGAAGGCTGAGTTCCCCTCGGATTGAATGAAACTAATACATAAAACGATTTATGTGAGTGTTGAATGCAGCAAGAATATCGGAAACAACACAATATATAAACATATATTACGCGGTATACATATATACCTTTAAAAGATATGTCAATTCAACACGTACTTGAAGAAAATTGATTCGGATAATCAAGGGAATCCCGGGAGCTCGTTCACCGATCTCCAATCTATATACGAACTCTTTAGGGATCTTGACTATCTGAAGATCTCACTCTCTCATGCTGTACCAATGACGGAGTTCTCCACACGGACTGAAACTTCGAGGAAACTCCCGAGGGAGAAACGTACATGGCAAGAGATAAAAATTTCTTGATGGCCTAAGGAGGTACAAGTGGAGACGTGGTTGAACCACGATGTACATAGGAATAGAGAACAATAATACATATACAAACTTGGAAACTGAAAGCCCTTTCTGTACAAAATTTTATCTGTCAAATCGTCTACACTACGTTCTTTTGTTTACTAGAAATTGACATTAAGTACACAAACAAACACATGTTGTTTATAGCGAGTGCATGAAGCAGCGACTAGGCAGAACTCGGTTGCAATCAAGCCAAGGTTCAACACCCTCGGGCAAAACGTACCGGCATCACCTTCTCCCTCCGTACGTCATTCGTAAGGGTGTCATGGATCATAAAGACGAATAAAAGAACGGGGTAGAATGTATATTTATATCGTATACATATATCGAGGGAGTCTCGAAAGAATAGGACGTAAATTATGAGATTCGAAGCTTCAGGTTACCCAACATACGTCCTTTTTTTCTTAACTCGGTGAGGATGGATTTCGATCGGTCTTGAAGAGTAACCAGCACCAATGACGAAGACGACGATGACGTTAACTAATCCTCTTCACCCTCTTCACGGTAAGGCGATCCTTCGGGGCTCACTTATGGTTACCTATGCTTCAACCCTGTTTCCATCAGGCTTCCCTTTTACGATCTACCTTATTTTTTAAGTGCAGTCTAACATAGTTTATATATACACACATAAAGACAGAGGGACGTGTGTATGGCGAGAAAACCATTGAGTGTGATAATAAGCCTTGCCTTCTGCACATTACCCACTGCTTCCCGTTCAATCACCAGGAAAAGACGGACAAGTTTGCAACCCGGGATATCCCATTTCGTCGAGAAGCACGAAGACCTGCTCCCAGGAGTAATTTAAAAAATGTTCTTTCACTAGACATCCTACTATACTTGAGAATATTTATTATCACATAAAGTTCTTACTCGCTGACCCCGAGCTAATTCAATTCTTAGATCGCAACCTTTAATCAGTGGAAGAATTATACGATTTGAAGCAATAGAAGAAGAACACTCGAATCTCCTTTTTAACACAGAAAAATAAGCAATATTTATACTAGATAATAATTCTCGACCTCTGTCAAACATTGTGAAAAAAAAATCAAGATCTTTACTCAAAACTCATCGAGTTTTATTTGGAAAAATCCATATATCTATGCACTCACATGTGGAGAGAACGAGCACGAGGAAGCCGCACTAGGCTGACAGGGTCTCGTGCGTGACACCCACGCCTTATTCTACATGCTGCGAGACACTGAAACGTAGACGAAGAAAGAGAGAAAGAGAGGGAGAGGGAGGGAGTGAGAAGGAGCATATGCCGAGACCGCACCGGCGCAGTTTATATATATGTATACGCGATCAATGATCTCTCTTCCCAACTCGATTAGCCGGACACACTGTTAACCGAAAACGTGACGCATCTTCACCAGCAGATTACACTCGACGGGGGGATCTTTGTCGAACGAACAACCAAACGAGGGAAGAGAGATCCGGTTAGTCTTGATGACACCGACCATCGCTCTTCCTGTTGACGATCACCGGAGTATATCTACATGTCTATATATATATATATGCGTGTGAGCCTACATACATATATGTTGCTTCTCTATATAATCGAATGATGAAAATGATAAAGAAACAATAATATAAGCAATAACAACAGTAATTATTATAATTTTAATGAATTCTAACTTTCTTCCAATATTACCATGCCAAATAAAGCCTAGTGAAAGAGAAAATATAGAGTTTTTCTGCCTTTCATAATTCTTCCACTATTTTCGCATCTGCTCCATTCTCTTCGTCGTTTATTATCTCATTCGAGCCACGTTTATCTCATTCTTCGTGTTGAAGAAGAAAAAAAAGAGGAAGAAAATTTTACGAAACTGAGATTACGAGGTTGGAATATGTGCAGTGATTTACAAACGCTTCACGTTTTTATTTCTTTTTTTGTTTGTTTTGTTTTTATTCGTTCGTGAAACGTTTGTGATGCGTGAGTCTTTTTGGCTCGAACACTTTTTGTCCAATGAAAAAATGGAGCATGATGTTTCGTCGGAATATTTATGAGTGAAACTCGAAGTTTTTTTTTGATGCAGAAATAACGTTACATATTCTCGACCACAGATAAGACACTGTTGAATATTGAGCTGTATATAAATAATTATCATTATTTGTCAATAATAAAAATAGGTATACGTACATATTTTTTATTATAAGGTTACATGTTTTGCCTACGGATTCTCTGACACTAATGGTCCGTCAAGGCGAGTCTGTGTTTCTCCTACGCTAAAATGAAATTCTCAGAAATTCGTCGGAGTTGTTCTTTATGGTGAAAAAAAAAAAACGAATAACAAAAAAATTACTCAACGAAAAACAAAAGGGCTGCATAAATGGACGGAGAAGGCGATCGTACCCATTTTCGCCAATAGCATATATGTATACATTTGCAAAGATTCATCGGGGTCGCGATTGAATGTAGCGATAAAAAGAGTATATACGCAAGGACAGAAATAAATGTCCGGAGAGTTTGGCAGCTACAATATACGGATAGGAACGAGCAACAGCAGAGAACAAAATGAAAAAAATAAAATTTTCCAGTCAATTTATGCTGAAGAAATGGAAAAAAGTTTCTTATTTCTTGAATTCCGTATTTTCTTTTTAATCTGTGATAAAACTTTTATTCTAATTAATTAATTGAGCACAAAGTTCACTGGAGCTATAAAAACATGTTACGAGTGTAAAGTTTGAATACCGATGTAAATTAACTATACAACTGGTTCTTATATTATGGGGTACTTATTCGCGATAGTTCATTCATCCTTTGGCAACTGACATATGCGACATATACATATATATCATATCTTTATGTATATCAGGAACTTGAGAAACGAGTTGAGACTACGAAACTTGACAAAGAAGTTCTTAAGCTCGAGTTTTACTTCGATCTTTGTGACAACTTCGCTTCTGTTCTCCGTCTTTCTGTCTCTCTTACTCTTTCCATTGCTCTATCTTTATTTTAGCCAACTAGTTTCGTAACTATATGTATAAATCGAAGCGTGTCTGCAGCGAATGCTCGCTCCAGAAAATCTTTGCCGAGACGAGACTGAAGAAGAGGTGGATGCAAGTTCGCCCGCGAGGAGTGGTCCCGTCGTGCCATCGATCACACCAGAGAGATAAGAAACCACGAAAGAAAGAAAGAGAAAGGGCGAGAGGGCGCGAGAGAGAGATAGAGAGAGAGAGAGAGAGAGAGAGAAGTGAGAATTCTTCAAGACTTCGAGTTATAGCTTGCCCTATGGTAGTTGTTGAATAAATTAGTCTTTTCTTGTGGTTGCATTTCACTATAGGGCTGTAAATATTTATACACATATATGAGCTTTTTATTGTCAAGCCAACCCGACAAAGTTTTATCATTTGTTAAAACTACCCAGTTACATATAATTTTTATTAAAAAAGAAGGAAAGAATAAAAAATTTAAGTTGACGATGCTTTATTTATGGAAAAAATATAAATACAAAAATTAAATTACCAAAACAAACAAACTCAATCATTCTCCATTGCAAAAATTATACCCTCACTTTCATGTTAATTTAAATAAAAGTGCGCTTTTTCCATCAAAATAATTAATGACTCATTGATCAAGTAACAAAATATGGATCAGAAAAATGAAGTTGCAAGGGAGTTACACTTATCGAGTGAATTATTTTCTTCTTTTTTCTTCCTTTTTTTATTTACTACTACTATTTCGTGATATATTATACTACTTCGCAGTTGGGAGTTCTTTTGTTTTTTTAAACACGTTTTTTATTTTTTCATTTTTTTCAATTGATTTTTTTTGCTTAACTTTTTACGTTTTTAAATCCAAAATATGTTTTTTAAAACTATTTTCATTTGACGGTTTTTTAAGTTTACTACAATTTTTGTGGCTGGGATTTTTTTTTATTGCAGTATCGTTAATTCTTCCAGTGTCATAATTCTTAGGCACTGCAGTTGATTATTTTTTTTTTTTTCGATTATATGTTCACAATTTGTTTTTATTATAACTATTGACGATGAATTAGAAGAGACACCGAATGTTTAAAAATTAAATAATTCAAACAATTAAGCATCCTAACCAATAATAATAAAAAAAGAAACATAACCAACAAAAAAATATATGCATACAGGCATCTGTCAGAGTTACGAGCAGCCAGCAACGGCGTGAAGTATGCCGAAATTGTTCTGAGTGAACGTAGTTATGGCAGCATCACCTATTGTTATGTCGATATGGTTGAACAGCGTTTTTTTTATTATGCTAATTATTCCGCAAACATACATACCAGGGAGACTAGAGAGAAGGAGTGAACACACCGTACTTAAGAAGTGTTCCCAAAAATCGGTAGAAAATGAGAAGCGCTGCGATCGCAAAATACACAGTCAGTTTCACGTCGCTGAGGATTATAATTTACTATATGCATTAATACTTTCGTTCACCAGCGCTGCAGTGACAAAACCAGAAACTATAGCATCAACGTGTTTTGGGCACGCTAGAACTACAAATTGGCCTATGCTGTGTTCACTCCTTTTCTCTAATCTCTCTGATACATACGGTCGTATCGAATTACTCCTAAGAACGATGTTTACTGGTAATATAATGTACATTTCAAATTTGGTCAAGTAATTTTTTGCCGTTTCATCAAACATTCTGCACGAAAAATTCGTGAAAATCAGCTGATCGCGGTCAAACGCATAACTCCCGGCTTTTGCCCTTGCTGGCAGTCGGGAGTTAAAAATAGAGCAAGCATAAAATATTTTAAGAGAGTTACGACATTTTTGTTGGTGTAGAATGTTGCAACGTTTCAGTTCTTAGACGTTAGGTCTAGTGCCCGATAAATGCTATCGGATATAGATTAGTAAACCCGTTTATAAATGTATTTATGTGATATATAAATGTCACTATACATGACCTTAAAGATCGCGTTATGCCTCGTCGTGCATAGCACATTTGTTGAGTGAGGCAAATGCTGTAATAGCCTCGTGTCTAACGGTTATATAATACCGTGTATCGTCGGGACGCTCTTGCGTGAATGGTATAAAACTGGTTCATCCGGGTGGGGTTGGTAGACTCGTTCATTCATAATTCCTGCTATATGCATATGAGCTAATAACTACGTATATACCTGCATATAAATAAATGTCGTACTTTCCAATTATAACGCTTTATAGGATGAGAACCGGAGGAAACTGCACCGCTAAATCGGCACGTTAACAATTCAACTTAAGAAACATTTCTTATTTCAATTTCAACAAAAAAAAAAGAAAAAACAGTGGGAAAGAAACAAAAATGTTGGGAAATTATAGCGATGAATTCTTTCTTTGGAATCCAAGTGAAAGAAACGAGAACTTCGGTCCAAAAACTGAAAAGATCTCGACTCCGCGAATCGAGGAAAAAATATAGAAAGAAAAAAAAATGAACAAGAACCGAGGTGCAATTCGTAAGTGGAATGGCGTCGAGACAACGAAATGGGGACACGAGAACGAGAGCTATAATATATATGTATAGAGCTAACGAGGACGTTTGAGAAAAAGAATTGCGACCAGGAAAAAAAAAGAGAAAAAAACGACAATAGATGCACATATATGGACACAATGTATAGTAGTGAGACAACCCCCGATTTGTAACGTGCCACGACGCATAGTCTCAAATCCCTCTCTTCCGATTTTACAACCCTGAGAAATTCTCTTTTTTTTCTTTGCTTATTTATTGTTTCTGTCTCATCTCTGACTTCTTGTTACGAATATTTACCAACGATACTGACACCCATGAAATTGTAGACACTTTAGGATCATAGTATTTCAGCGGACGTTAAAAATTTGTGGTCCAAAATAATTTAAAAGGCGACATCAGAATCGTGAAAAAGGGGGCCTGAAAGATTTATAGCATTCCATTATTTATTACGTTCGTTCGTCGGTTTTTTCCAGATAAATCGTTAACTTGAAATATTTCAACACTTAATTTCAACACTTAATACTGAAATACGCGGATTTGCATTCGTTCCGTTTATAAAATAAAATCAATTAGCAGTAGATAAATAATAGATCGTCAAATGCAATTATGTGATATTGAGCACGGCGAAAATAAAGAATGAAGTGAAAGTGATGTCATAATTATTTCACCCTAATAAAAAGTTAAATAAATGTAGAGCACATTACTAATTGCTGTGATCGTTTCCAAATTTTATCCCAATAGATTTCGTTCATCAATATTTAAATACGTTTCACATTTAAAATACGCAGATCGATACTCATTCAATTAATATTATAAAATAAATTTATAATGAAATAAATTGAGAATATAAAAAAAAGAAAAAAACATCAAGCGTAAAGTAGCACTGACAGTTTTTTGGAGGGTAATAAAAATATCTTCGATTCGTTTTGTATGAGAATACAGTGAGGTCGAGTTCATAGAGTTTGCTATAATTTCTCGTGTATTCATGCGCTGATACACGAGTCTCTCTGGCATCAAATTTATCTGAAATACTATCTACGGGTCGACAACCTCATACATTTTCCAAGCGAGGAAGAGAGAAGCTGATAGGATCCAATGACGAACCGGTAGCACCCTAAGAGCGTCCCCTTGCGTTCAAAATGCGCATATAATCACGATGATCCTCCAATAGCATTGTCTCTCTTCCTCTTTCTCTCTCGTATTCTCTCTGTTCGACTAAATTCACCAGCTCTCCCCGGGTTTCCTCTCGCGTTAATGTATGCGTGTGTGTATGTGTGTGTATGTTTGTGTTTGTATGCGTGTGTGTTGCACACAGTGCATCTCGTTCCCGAGTGGCTCGCGAGAGAATCGACGAAACGTGTCTCTCTCGAAGATCGAGAGAAACAGAGAGAGAGAGAGAGAGAGAGAGAGAGAGGGGGGGGGGGGGAGAGAGAGAGAAGTGAGAGATTCTGGCGTTGGCCCTGGGCGATTCACCGACGAGTCCGAGCACCCCCAGACTCGAGGACCGTGTCTGGCACACACGAGATGCCGATTTAACGCTTCTCTCCGCATTTCCAACCATGGAATTACAGAAACACATCTCGTTGCATCGCAAGGACGAAATACCAATAAAATGAATATTAGTGGTCATGAAATATCGCGATATATATTTATTTGTGTATATATCTGGATAAATAGTTTCAAAAGCCTAATTACTTTCGTCTGGATATTTCCTAACTCCATAGTCTTCAATGGTTCTTTTTTTTCTCGTTCTCCGAGACATCGACGTAAAATCGAACGTTTAACGTCCAATCCACAATTATAGAAACTCTCCTCAGATTTCTCGACCCCGTTTCGCCAGATATGTGTCTGTATTTTTGTTTCTTTCGCCAATGACTCAAAACGCTTTTAACGCCCACCGCGTTTCGCTCGCGTTTCTTCCAATGCATTTCTCAGACGAGTCTTAAGCGCTTTGGCGAGCCTAGAATTATAGAAACTCCCGTGTAAAACTACTCATTGCAAAAAGATCGCAGGAAGTCTATACTTTTCCCTCGTTCCTGCAAGGGATTCTCTGATAAAAGCACTGATCGCTCCAGAGGTCAGGAATTTTTATGCTTTCATTTTATTGCCTTTGTAATTTTTTTAAATGAATGCCTGAAAATTTTGTAGACTCGTATATTATTTTCTAATCATATATGGAAGAGGTGCTTTTTACCGTAAGGCAAAAGTTACCTTTTTCTGCAGCATTCATCGTAAATACACTGGATGGAAACGAAACTCATGAAATTTGTCATTCCCAACGATAAAAACAAGTACAAAAAAAGACCCCGCCTTTCTTTCTTGACCTTTCATGCATTTTGCATTGTTTTAGATTCGTGTGTGTGTGTGTGTGTGTGTGTGTGTAAATGTTTTTACGAGAGGGGAATAAAAGTGCACTTTCTATCTGAAGGAAACAATTACACCCTCTTCGCAATTGTCTCATGTCTCTCTTTACTTTTTTGTCTCCAATCCCGAAATTGACTCAAACTTTCATTCGGTCTCCACATTTTATTATACACTTCAAGCCCGATTGATTCGCTTTTAAATTTCTGCACAGCAATAATCTCGAGACAGCTAAAAATCTTTTAACAGACATCCGTCCATTTTTGCGAAGACACTCTCGCAAGATCACGAAAAAAAAAAAAAAATACTTTGACGTTGCGTTTAAAAAAAAAAATATGTTTCATTACTAGCATCCCAAAATTTTTCACGAAAGTTTCAACGATCCTACATTTATAAAAATAGAAATGAAGTTATAATGAAAAGAATAAAATTCTAAAGCAGAGGATTCTCAATTGATGCATTTTTTATCTCCCTTTTGCTATGTCAGTTCGTAATTAATTAAAAGGTTTCAGTAAAAATGAAATTCAACAAATATTTCATGAAATTTTAAAGCTACTTAAAAAAATATTCAATCGCAGTGATAACTGATGCATATAAATTTATAATTATAATTTTCTACTCTACTGATTGAATTACCTTAATTAAATATCAATCACTACTAAATACCACAATATGAATCCCTGCAGGATCTGGTACATTGTCAGTTACATTCCAGATACGTTCTCTTCTGACAAAAAAGGGAAAATAAATCTCGGAACGTCGGATGAAAATTAACAAAAAAGAGAATAAGAATGTGAAGACGAGAGACGTATTTTTGTGTTCCAATTACGCAGGGAAAAAGCCGCAATCACGCTTGGAATAGTGCGAGGAAGTACGAGCATGTACCAATGTCGTCTTTGGGAAATTTCGCTCTACTCAAAGGATAGCGAGAAAGCGAGGGAGATGAAAATACGACGAGGAGGAAAGGGTTTTGAATTCCAAACATATCTATATATGAATTTTAGTGTAAAGGAAGCTGGAGAACGATCACGACGAAAGGACGAGAAACATTGTTGTCATAGTCGTCGTCTTACGTTAGTTGGTTGTGGCCTCGAGGCTGTGTGTCACCGATGCCAGCATCTCTCTTTCTCTCTCATCTCTGTGCTTACTCTTGCATACTCCGTTGCTTCATCGGATTGTCTATGTGTTCTAATGTATATATCTCGCCACGTCTCGCCTCGAGGAAGACTCTCGGGTACAGAGCAAGACCAGATGTCACTCTTGGAGACGCCTGGGCGCCACTGCTATGGGGTTTTAATTACGGCACCTCACCCGGTTCACCCCGGGCTCTATGTATACCAGTCGTTGCATCCATACCCCGGCAATCGATCAACTACTCTCCCCCTTCTTTATCTCTCTCTTTTCTCTAACGAATCGTCATTGTCCAAATCGCCTGTCATCGCATTGCAAATTTTGCCTCACGGCTATACACGCAGAAGTGAGAAGATTAAAAAGAGGAACGCTCCATTTAAGGGGCACCACTAGTGTGACACTTTCAAAAAATCCATTTTTTTTTACATTTTTTGATCGTCTATACCTTCAAGAATAATACAATAAAATTTCAAGTGCGGATCTCAAATAATTATAACAATGAAATCAATATTTTTGTCATTCAGCGCGTTTTTCTCAATTTTTCACATTTGCTGCAGTTCTAACTCGAATAAAAATCATCCGATCGATTTGAATCTTGTTTTAGCGTATTTAGTATTTATTTCTTCATACAATGACCCACCTCCAGTTTTTCGATTGGATAAACAATGTCAATTTACCATGCAAAAAACCACAAGATTTTTAAGCGTAATTTGGAACTTTTTTCAAAACACCGCCATTTTCTTGGATTTTAATTTTTTTTTCACAATCCTGCGTCACTGTACAGGCAATAACTTCTAGTTTAACGAAATTTTTTATTTTTTGATTTTAGGCATTCTGAATGTCGCAATAACTGCAGCAGTGGGAAAACTTTTTTTTTTTGAGACTCGGGAGCCGACGCATAAGTCGCTGAAAATTGAATATTTTCATACAAAAAAATTTGCATACAAAAATTGAATATTTTCATACAAAAAAATTACTGTATATTCATAATATATACACAAATATATCCTCGAAATTTGAAAACATTCGATGCAATACTTTTCTTTCAATAAATTCTCAAAAATCACCTTTTTTTGGGCAGTCACACTAGTGGTGCGCCTTAAGTCAAACCTTCTCCCCTCTTCTATTTTTTTTTTCCATCTTCAAAAGCTTTCGGTTACCCAGCTAAGATTTTCAAGATTGAGTTCATCATTATCTGAAAAATGATTCCATCTTGCTTTTTCAATTTACAGGCTTTCAGGACAACCATACTTTTTCTATTGGAAAATCAAACGAGCAATGTCGCGTTTGTCGAATACTCGTGTAGCTATAGGAAATTGGCTTCGATTCGGATTATTCTGCCAGGATTCGAAACATCTGAAAGCTTAAGATCATATATAACTCAAGAGACATTGGTTTATAAGCTAGTTAGTGTACCGAAGCTTCAGAATAATTGATTTAAGAGCTTATTATTGTCTCTAGTTAATAACCCTAGAAACCGAAGTAATTTTACAGTAAATTCAACAATGTATGTAAAAAATAATTTTAAAAATATGCACAGAGTTTTTATAGCAAATATTTCTCACAAATCAAAATTTGCCACAGTCATGAAACTTTATCAATAAATATTTTTGAAATTAATCCCCCCAAAATTGCCCTGATTTGGAATATATTAATTAATCATAAATTGAATGTTTGAATAATTTTAAATACGATACTAAAGAATGTACCATATCTAAAAATACTCATTCCAAAATTACCTAGTCTGAAAATGTAATTTTCCATTGTATCGTATGTTATGTGTGTGTGTGTATATATGGGCGAATTCTATTTTCGATGGAGAGCATGTCAATTCGGGAGCGGAAATTATTGGAAACTATTGTATTCTATAGTTGTATGTATATAACACTCCGGTCCTATTTCCCTCGTTCTCGATTCTCCATATTGGAAATGATCGAGCTTGCACTATTCGCCACTCCATATCGATTAAAAGTCCGTTTCGTGTACGTTTCAATATGTAATATAGTTATATATATGAATGACATACGTTCATATTCTCCTGTTGCACTTATAGTCTTTTTGTGTTCAATGGAACGAGAATTCACAGGAATTTCACTTTAGGATATTCCCTGCTGGTACGAACAAAAAACATATCGAAGGGTTGGTTTAATGTTTATTGATTTCGAGACTTCAATCTATCGTTGTGATATTTGTTACCTTTATTTTGATCATCTCTCATATTTTTGGACCCTGGCAACGAGAGCACAAGGAATTCAAAAAATTCGTTTCACCATCGGCGTGAAAGCTCTAGGAATATTCAGAATATACATCACATGTACAGTATATTTATGGATGTATATATGAATATACAAAATGTACAAGAGAGCGGAGCAGAAATTCTCGCATGTCATACTTAGTCCGCGGTTTTCTTTTCGTCTGGTTCTCTCGTTGCTGGCAAGATGGGGGAGCGAGAATGGATTCTTAATGAACGATGACGTTTCAATATTTTTCAACACATAGTTTAGTATACATATATATGTATGTCTATATATAAATACACAAGTGGGATAGTAAAAGTGAGGTTTTCTCATCGGTCCCTCTGATACAAAACAAGATATTTCTTTGCGGACGTATTTTCTCGTGCGACACAAAATGTGTCACGCATTAAAAAGAGGAAGACTTTATAATTGGAGGAGTAGTAGAAAAATAGGGCGCTGTGAAGTCCAAATATTTTGTCGATCTCTGATTTTTTTACATTTTTATATTTATTTTTACAAGTTCAGAAAGTGTTCGGAATTTTTCGGAGTTAAGCACGAAATAACTCTCACGGGAAAGTGAGTCATCGCAACGAGATTTGTTATGTATATTATAAATTTTCTACATTATCAAAGTGGAAAGCGAAGAAGAGAACAAAATTTTTAATTATTTAAACGTGTGGGTCGTCGTCGAACGTGTATTTCGACGTAAAAATGACTGTTGAAAAAGGAAGAAAAAAAGATCACTCTCACGTGAGAGTCCATGACAAGAGATTCTAATTAGGGACTGCCTTGAGATTCAAGGACGCATTCACGCGAGCTCTTATACTTTGTGTTTGAATAACGAGCACACAGGAAACTGCCGCCTTTCGTACACGATTGACACACTATATACAATTCAAATTTCATCAAAATAATAGAGACAATCGATCAATCACAATAATCAATTATTCATTCCAGAAAAAAAAGTGTTACGCTGATTGAAAAAAATGATGGAATTATACCACAGCGATTGAGCAAAGTTACCATTTTGGATTTCTCTCTTTTTTTATATATATATATAATCATTCGCGATCAATTTGTCATTTATTTCAACAGTGGGACTCGTACGAAAATAATTGGCAATTTATCAAATTCCTCTGACGTTCTAATAGGCAAAATTCGTAAAAATATTAAATAAAAAACAAGTAAAAAAATTTTATCCCGATAATGAAAAAAGGCTCTTGCTTCTATAATTAATTTTACTATCATCACACTTCTCTCTTCTTTCATGAAAATACCAAAATGGGATCATTCTTGTTTTGCTACTAGTAATTTTTTGTAACTGCAAAACAGATAAGCGTGAAATTTCCAACACATGAAACCGGGGATAGAGAAAAAGAAATAAATGGAGGAGAGGAAGAGAGTCAGATATAGAAGATATAGAAGAATACCTTAGGGGTCCCATCGGAGCGACCTTATGGATAATATACTGCACTCTGTTCTCGTCTTAGTTCGCCAAGATGCACTAGTTCAACGATAACGATAATGAGAGAGGGGGGGGGGGGGAGGGGGGTAGAGGGAGAGGGAGAGAAAGAGAGGGGGGGAGAGGGAGGGGAGAGAGAGAGACAGGGAGGGAGAGGGAGAGAGGGGGAGAGAGAGACAGAGAGAGGGAGGGTGGGAGGGAGGGAGAGAGAGAGAGAGAGAGAAAAGGGTCCAAAGTACGATCGCAAGCTGCTAGAGCATCTCTTTATACGTTGCTTGTATTGCCGAGACGATAGGGTACGTTTTCTCTCATCTCTCTCGTTTACGTGAGTTTTGACAAAGATCCGCAGAATATAATAACTAGAATCTCTGTCTTGTATCGTTCAACGATAAACAGAGAAAGTAAAGTAAGATCAAGATAGGTGAAACGAGAACAAAGCTTGACGTTTACCATCAATTTGGGAATACTGACGTTGTTGTAGAGAGATCACTTTACCTCATTACACAAAGTGGGCTTTATCCTCGTATATATAAGGTGTATTGAATACGAACGATAAGCAACACACACACACACACACACATATGTATACGCTCATGTACATAATGGCCCAATAGCTAAGACACAACGTTATACTTGACTCTTGACAATATCAAGAGCTTCGTATTTTCTCGAAGCATCGAGCAGTGTCTTTCCCTCCCTTATCCTCTTTCCCTTTCCCTTCTTCCTTCTCTCCTCACTTTTCTCCAGTCATACAATATGTCTGCACAGTTACTCGAGTTTGATGCGTTTCAAAAAGCTTTTCAAGCGAATAAAACGAATTCCAGAAATGTTGCGAGCGGGACAAGAGCGAAAAAGAGAGAGAAATAGAGGCAGAAGAAAACAAGATTAAATTCTTGATTTCATATTAACCGAGAGGCATACAAAAACGTTTGAATCGTCCGTCTTTCGAGCGAGCAAGCCTCAATAGTAAAGAAATAAAAAACGATACAGAGAGAAAAAAAGAAAGAAAGAAAAAACGAGATAGCGTTATAACAATATTGGTATTCCTGATGATATCCACCCGGTTTGATATGACGTGAAGTATAACAATGAGGAATTTTCATTAAATAAGAAGGTATGAAATAACAATGGGCACTAGAGAAAGGGCGGACACGAAATATATATTATGGGAAGCAATGTGCTCAGATATCTCTTGTCACTGAATATCACAGTGATCCGAATGATCTCTCTTATATACGATTTAATACAATATATGTATTGTATTATGTACGCGTATATAGATATACAAGAGGCACACGTCGAGTCAACACCTGCATGACAGTCAAATAACCCTGAGGGAGACAGAGAGGGAGAGAGAGTTGAGGAATCGTATACAAGTACAGATCTCGGAGATCTCCGTCACAATATTCACGTCATCACTTCATCGATCATCCTGTAGCAACACTGACGACACGAGTATGTAGGGATTAGGCACGCACCATGAGATCGCACAGAGCTGTGGATTGGAAACGAGTCCGTGCATTTTGGAACCTCCCTACACAAACATGTGTATATATATATATACGTATATAATGAAGGCAAAATCGACGAGGGATGAAGGTTTCAGCGCGAACCAACACAAAAATAATACAACGTGAGGTATCATCGCGGAAAGGATTGTAACAATATTGGATCGTCATGTTTTTAAATTAAAGCTGAGGAGAGAACCTCTTAGAGCAAGACAGTTCTGATACTTCGTCGTTATTTTTTTTTTTAAAGAAAAATGATGTAATATTTGTTACAAATCTTTTTTGTATCTTGTTGTTGCTTGGGTTTTCTGTAAGGATGTTTGAAAAAATGGAATCGAGGAAAAAACGCTGTAGAATTTAGATAATTCGATAGACAATGCCATTTCTAGAATTAACGATAATTTGTGAAGTTGCATCGCAACTAATTGGCACTTGGATTTTTTCTCCTGATATGTGTGGAAGAAGCTTGCCGCGGAAACGACATTTTCTCTTTCACAACTTATGCTCGGAGATCTCATACATAGCCTGATTCTTTTAGTCTCTCGTTACGTGATAGGGTGAACGCAAATTGTCTAACGAAGCGAATCATCCAATCAGCGTTACTGAAATTTTTCCAGGAGGAAGAAAAAAGAAAAATGCGAGAGCAAAGAAAGAGGAAGTTACAGCTTTACTCGAGTCGTATCTCGAGAGACGACCAAGCGTGCGAAAGTGGACGAGCCAAAAAGCTCATCAAGAATAGTAATTATATTATTACAAGAGGTACGAGGAAAGGAGAGAAAGAGCGAGATAAAATGACAAATGATTCTTTTGGTTATTCAAGGGATTCCCCGCGAAAGCCCGTGTTCTTCGTATACTCATCTGATCTTTCTCTCTCTCCTATTTTCCCTCGATTTTCTCTAACATTTCACAGCTACAGAACTATTCTACTAGAGCTAAAACATTGACTTTCAATGGTCCTTGGTACGAAGCTCATCTAGAGCAGCTAAAAGGCTTAAATAAGTGGAAGAGTCCTTTTCAGTGTTTGCGCAAGCATTGAACGATCGAGTGAGAAAAAGAGAAAGGAAGATAAAAGATGTAAGAGAGAAGAGGAAGTTTACGGAGCATGGGTTGAGAGCGGAAGTAAACTAGCAGACTGATCCTTAGCTGATGCTATCAGAGTACACTATTTTCAGTACAAAAAAGGGTAAAAATATCTGTATACACCTTTTTATCTTCAATACGCACAAATAAATTTTTCCCAAGCTATCGTAATACGTTCAGTACCGCGGCTGTACTTGTAAGTAGCAACAAGCACGTTTCGAACGAGCAAGGTAATGAATAAAGGCACTGAAATCGATTAAAAATTAAACACGAGCGATAATAAAAAGAACAAAAAAGCTTTTCGCCTCCGCGAGGCTTCCGTAATTAATTATACTGCAGGAAGTTTATCTTTCCGCTGAAGCAGTGGCACCGTACTCGTATTCATATTTCTGTTATACTCAGAGTATATTAGTGCATACGGGTAGTTTGCGAATTGTTGGCGAGACTCCTGAATTACGTTTTCTCGTATATTATACCATCTTACATCAAACACTCTCTTTCTCTCACTCGTCCTCCTCCCCTCAGTAGTCCCTGGCCACCTTTTCTTCATTTCTCTCTAAACAATGAGGAGAAAACTTTTCACACCATTTTCGTTAGTTTTAGTGCTGTTATTGCGTCATGCCAGGATCTTCAATGCACATAAACCGTGTGTGCACTACTTACTGGACTATTTTGTGTGTACGGCACAATAATGCTCCGTTGCTTTTCGCGTGTTAGTTTGACACAGATTTACTTTACGATTCCACACTATAGTACAGGAATGAGTGTTATATTGATATACCCCGATGCTACATTCTAGCCGCAGAAACCTCCTCACACATATCCTCATGGGGCACTCACATATCTCATATGTGTAAGTGCACTGCACTTACGTGAAGAAGAGACATTTCTGCATAACGTTTGAATTCTGCAAAATTGCGCAGTGTGCTTTCGCTTGTACAAACAATCTCTACCCACCTTTGCACAAGCAAAAATAAAAGTGTATCATCCCTGCATACAGCGTATACAAAATTACGGTCTCAACAATTATGTAAATACAAATCAATCTTACAATGTTGCAAAGACAAATTCGTACATGTTTTTCGTTTCAATGTAATGTTCATGTGATAGTAAAGTAATTAGTATTAGCGACTCAGAAGTTCTAGGAGAGAAAATCGTAGAGTGAGAAAAGTCCAAAAAAAAACAACGGCGTTTTCTTTGCAGTATTGCGGAACTCAAATATTCCGCGACCTACCTACCTTGGACATGATTTCTGAGACAGACTATGTATAAATATGTCCATAAACACTGCCTCAATTGCTCTTTTGAGTTCTGCAGCTCGTGAAAAAGTTGCAAAATAGCTAAACGGCTACTACGACTAAATGGCCAACTGCTGCTTCACTCACGATGCATAACGAGCTGCATTCGCGCTACCAACACTCTCGATAACAGATACTGTACTCGATCTTTTGTCCTCTTTTTTTTTTCTCTCTTTTTTCTGTATACCTCGCTATCTCTCATTACTCTTCACTTCGGAACTAGCGTGCCTCGCGTTCCTCTACCATATAGCTGCTAAAGCAATCGAAGAGTCGTTGAAAAGGCCGTGATTCCAGCGATGCAATGCCTGCTGCTGCACATCACCGCAAATTCAACCCCTCGCCCCATCGCACTTTTAGCCGTTTCGCGGGTTGGTTGTGCCAGCAGTTGGCGCACCATGCCGTACGATGATTCACGCATCACGGCTAACATATACCGTCCAATTCACGTGTCGCTTTTGATACGATAGTGCGCCGTGCGAATCCAAACCATCGCGATTTTTTTTCTACCAACGAGTGCGGAAAACCCGCTGAATTTGTTGGCTCAATCTTGCCATATATATGAATGTATATTAATGCTCACATTCCACGTATCAATAGAGATGAGCACTATCCACCCCTTAGCCACAGTTATTTTATTTTTTATTTTTTTTTCAATAACCGTTGCAAATGTCGAAAATCGAACGGATCGCCATAATTTTTAGCGGGTTACTCGTCGTCATTTATTTATTGGTGGATTTTTCAGCCACTATTTACGGAACGATGGAAAAATCCATGACTTTATACATGAATAGTATCAGAATCGGTATTTTGTTAAAAACATATTTCCGAAATTCTTATTCGTACATTTGCGCGAATATTGAAAATGTATTTATAAGCTGTGTGTCAAAAAAATTTATCTGCTTAATAATTTTATTTTTTTATTACATTGGCAACTCACCGATGTTTAATACAACTTTTCAAGCAAAATCGAAAAATTTAATTTAGTATATTTTCGATTAAAGTTGAAGCATGAAAAATTTGTGTGAAATTCCATGAAAGTCGGACGGTAATTTTTGGATTAAACATATGTATACAGTGCACGGAGAGAAATGTTTGTGTCAGGACGGCCACGCTACTGCAGCAAATTTTGTATGTTAATATAGTGACGACAAATTTATTTGCTGCTGTAACGAAATTTCTATGCTGAAATGCGAGTTGCTACAGCAGCAAAGAACTTTTGCTCCCGCAGCAATCACGCAAGTGTACGTCTAACAATAACGTTACGTTACGTCAGCATACCACATGCGACGGATATCGATGACTAAATGCAAAGGATACACTCATAAGCAAATAATCTTTGTTATTCAAAATTATTTTTCTATATTAGCTAAAGCATAATTATGGGAGTAAAAGTGATTTATTAATTATATAAACGAAATAAAAAAATTTATTTCACTTGAAAATTATCCAATTATTCATCTTTATTGATTGCTGATATGGGTAACGGATTCCGTCAAATAAAATTTCCTACCTGAACCAGGATTCGAACTTGACCTATTCTTTCTACTAAGAACTACCTACGCACCCTATCCACTACGCTACCGACGACTTTTGACAGTGGCGTGCAAAAGTTTCGGGCCACCCTATTTTTTCCAGTTAATTGATAAAATATTTTATTTCTCCACTCGTTCATTGTTCAAAATATTCAAGAGAGTTAGAATGAAGGTAACAACGTCGTATATTATATTTAATTATGGCGTATTTTTCGTGTACTACGTGGAATGACTTTGGTCGGTGTGCAAAAGTATCAGGCCACTATATCGCCGCGGCTTCGTACGCACGGTTTGTTTACATTTTTTTCCTCATTAGTTTGAAAACATGTCCTACAAGGGAAAATCAGTCTTCTTTCTGCCACAATGCCGAAACACACGAATATTCAGCTTCGTGAAATCGTGTTAAAACTTTCATCAGAAAGAAAAAGTTCTCGTGATGTTACGGAGACTTTATCTATTGGCAAAAGTACCGTTAATCGTATTATAACTAAATATAAATTAACAAACTCAGTGTGACAAAAATCGGAGCGGCAGACCGCGAAAAACTTTGAATCGCGTCGACAAAATTATAAAAAGGAAGTGCATTGCAGATCCACGAAAAAGTGCTGCAGATGTTTCCCGGGAATTGCGAAGTGAAAATTTAGCTGATGTTAGTCGGAGTACGGTATCTCGACGTCTCAAAGCTGCGGAGCTGATTGGACGTGTTGGTGTAAAAAAACCATTGATTAGCAAAAAGAATAAGAAGGCTAGATTAGAGTTTGCGAAAAAATATCAGCGCTGGACGGTATCAGATTGGCGGAAAGTACTTTTTTCCGATGAATCGAAATTTCAATTAATCGGAAGTGATGGTCAGAAGTACGTAAGACGTCCAGCAGGTACCAGATATAATGTAAAGTACCAAATTCCTACCGTAAAACACGGTGGCGGAAACATTAAGTTTGGGGAGCATTTTCTGATGATGGCGTTGGTCCGCTGGTGGAAATTCATGGCAATATGGACGCTGCAATGTACAGGGGCATACTACAAGATCATATGCTCCCATTTGCAATGAAAAATTTGCCGCGTGGTTGGGTTTTTCAACACGATAATGATCCGAAACACGCTTCGCGTCTGGTTAAAAATTTTCTTCAAAGTCGGAAAGTCCACCTTCTTGACTGGCCATCGCAGTCACCGGATTTAAATCCTATTGAACATCTGTGGCAAGACCTCAAGCATCGTGTTGGAACGGAAAATTACTCCAACAAAACGGAATTGTGGAACCATTTGCGAAGTGAATGAGAAAAATTTCCACAAGAACGAATCAAACAACTAATTGGGTCTATGCCTCGTCGGTGCGCTGCAGCTATCGCTGCGAAGGGCATGGCAACAAAGGATTGAGCCGCGTGAAGAAGACCAAGACATGCTTCCTTATTTTTCAAGTTTTTTGTTATTTTTTTCATACCCAAAAGTACGCGGCCCAATACTTTTGCACAGCCAGTTATGAAAAATTGTTGAACAATTAATGATTTAAGATCGATATCAATGTATACAATCTATTGTTTCTAAATATAAGTGATTACGTGTTATCATTACTCATTTGTTTGTCTCCCACCACCATATTTCTGTTCAATGTGCATAAAAAATAGGGTGGCCCGAAACCTTTGCACGCCAGTGTACACACACACACACACACGCACGCACGCACGCACGCACGCACGCACGCACGCACGCACGCACGCACGCACGCACGCACGCACGCACGCACGCACGCACGCACGCACGCACGCACGCACGCACACACACACACACACACACACACACACATATACAGATATTTATAAACACAGTTTAAATAACTTTGTTTTGTTATTGGTATTTTATTTATAATTTTTTGTGTAATTAATTTTTTAATAAATCAATTACACAAAAATTACAAAAAAACATTGGTACAATAAAATCTTAACTAATTGTACCTTTCAAACGTTTTTACTGAATTTTAACTGAAATATTAACAAAAAATGTTGATTTTAACATTTTTTTATTAATGTTTTTTTCTTATAATTTTTGTGTAATCAATTTTTGTAATAAATTGGAAAAAAAAATGTTGTGGTAACTTTCCGGTTATTGTTGTTCCTTTACTTTTTCCTTTGTATTGGAACTCTCTCTCTCTCTCTCTCTCTCTCTCTCTCCCCCCCTCCCTCCCTCTCTCTCTCTCTCCCTCTCTCCCTCTCTCTCTCTCTCCCTCCCTCCCTCCCTCCCCCCCCCCCCCTCTCTCTCTCTCTCTCTCTCTCTCTCTCTCTCTCTCTCTCTCTCTCTCTCTCTCTCTCTCTCTCTCTCTCTCTCTCTCTCTCTCTCTCTCTATCTCTATCTCTATCTCTATCTCTCCCCCCCCATGTTGCGATAATTTAGGAAGATGCTTGATTCGCAAATGCTTGAGGACGAATAGTATAGGAATCGTAATTGTAGCACAAAACTCGGGCAATTACTTTTGTACCGGCAGCAAACAAAAACTTTGGCTAGGTTTGTTGACCGACCATCTGCAGGAATGCCCGTGTAGCAAAATTTATATGTCACGATAGCAAATGCTGTGTTGCGTCGGCATACCATTTGCTACTCCGGCAAATCTATCGTAGATTTGCTTTTGTCGTCTCCATAACAAATATTTTTATGCTGTCATAAGGATAATATGCTACTAAAATATGCTACATATGCTAAATATGCTACACATGCTTATGGCATTGTTGCCGTAGCTGAAATACCATTAGCAAATTATTTTTTGTTGTCTTGACACAGACATTTCTTTCCGTATGTAATGAGAAGGAAAACGTACATGCAATAAAGTGATAAGAATTGTTCTCGTAGAAAATACCACAAGACGTGTGAATAACCGAAGATAAAAAAGGATAACTTTTATAGAGGTTGATGGAAGACGCAACCTTCATCCAGAATTCGATGAGCCCATTTATCCGGCACGAGGAATACGCACGCAAGATTTTTCGGAGCATGTATCATACTGCGTTCATGCGTTCTGCTCTACCATTTCTTCGTTATTCCTCTTTTTGCCTTATCCGAATACATATTTTCTCGCATACTGGCATCGAATATCGTGACTTTCTCAATTTCTTTTCCGCGTTTGAATCCCGCTAGGATGACTCGAGAGAGAAAAAAAGTAAAAGAGTAAGAGAGAAATCGAAAGGAGAGTAATAAAATTGGAGAGTCGAGATTCCGGGAGGATCGTATTCTCTAACATATGGATATATGTAACACATATGTATTGTGACTGCATACAGTACGTGTGTGTTACAGAAATCCATATCCAGATATAACAATCATAAGGACGCAGCTAGCATGATTTGAAACGGAGTACAATGTGGATCACGTCCCTAAATTCGCTATGGCTACCTCCGTTTGTGTACCGACCAGGGCTTGCCGCAAAAACTTTTCAAGCAATGTGTGTGCAAGCAAGGTAGAGGGAGAACCGCCGAGCTGTGTATTGTGATTTAGTTTACCGATTTCAGTTGTTTTAGTTTGGCACAGTTTGTTCGCGCGCGCTACGTTTCCCCACCATCATTTCCAACCTTCCAATTCACTACGAGTTTCGCATTCTACACTTACCCGGTCCCCACCCCACTCCTCATGAACCACTGCAGCCTCTGCTAGTTTTCCTTCCCAACTGTTTTACCTCAACTACACTACTTGCCTCCATTACTACTTCTGATGTCCTCTCTAAGCTTTAGGTACACACAAGTTCACAATATGTATGTGTAAAGTGCATACTGAGTCCGTTTCGTATGGGGCCGCAGTCGAAAGCTTTCTTACACTTCCAGCCTCTTCTCGTTATATACAAGAACGCATTTACTTCCTCATTTGAAATGAGCGGAATGGCAGCCAGAGGCGAAAACACCCGGCATCCTGCTTCATTAGAAGTTCTCCGAGCGAGAGAAGGATATATATGTACATACACATCACGAAGGAACGCTGTACGAAACTCGCGAGATCAAATGCATACATTGAAATAACAAAGTACGTTGTTTTGCAACGATTTTTCAAGGATTTATTCCCTGGAATATGGGCTAGTTAAATCCAGTTTTCCGCAAGCTCCGTAAAATACTCGAATGCGTTACAATATAACCTACTTTAATACATTTGATACAACAGACGTTTAGTTGGGAAGCCTGGAAATGTGGGTTTAAAACTAATCGCGCAACAGTGCGGATTATTTATCCATGGTAGATTCAATGGGAAGCTATATATGCAGTGAATCCTTGCAGGCATCCTCGGAAAACAGGAATTACTTTGTTAGTGATAGAATTTAAATTGGAAAAAGTTCAACCTGCTAGGAAAAAAACTGTTCATTGGTGTACACATTGTTGGCCAGATTATTCCAATGTTCGGAACATTCGTTTGTATCGTCAATCAGGAACAAACCTCATTCCCTACCAACGATGTTCTGTCATAAGGACATCAAATGGAATCCTTCGATCGACACTTCAATCGATAGAATAGTTTGATTCAGTTACATGACTTTCAATCTTTCAACCAATCACGTTTTCCTTTGAAAACGAGTGCAAAGAATCCGTGTAGGCAGTGCCCGTCTTGACGTTATGAAGCTCCCCCACAAACATATTGTGCTGAACTCCGCAGTATTTACTTATTGGAGGCGACAAAAAAAAATACTCCTCATGCCAATTAAGAAAGATGAGTTTGCGAATAATCCTGGGAAAATAGTTGTGGCTTGCCATAAACGCGTGTTGACGCACAGCTATGCTCGCAGGATTGGTCATTGGTCTGGGAGCAGGTAACGGATTATTAATGATTCCCGGATAAATACCATTCTGAGATTGCAGGAATCTCCCCTGGCGTAGCTGTAGATACGACCGTTGGCTTATTGGGCAACTGTGGAACTTGTTTATTGCTGTGATGATCAGGAAATACCAACATGGTATTTAGATGAGAATCCCAATAGGACATTAATGGATATCACCATATAATATGATCGTACCTTCATATGCTTGTTTGTAGATCTTTTCGCGAGACTTGCCTCACCGAGTAATATACAAACGCCCACATATACTTTGTTTCATTTCAACGGTAGGGATTAGAGCTCCTACATTTGAATTTCAAAAGGGGACTCAGCGAAACGACACAGACTATAACGATGGCTTCAGCTCTGTGTGTACATTTTCGTAATTGGATTATGGGGTCGAATCTGGTAGAGCATGAAAAGTGCATGGATTCGATCATCCCTAGCAAGGATTGCATTATCCGGTAAAGGTCCCAGAGGAGGTATGACGTCTCTGCACGTGATATACCTCGTGATTGGACGAAATACCTCACGGGTATTCAACCCTGATGCTCAATTCGTTAAATCATAGCCGCCGAACCTAATTTTTTAAGAATTTACATCATCAAGTATCAACAAGAGAATGATAATGTTTGGACAACATTGCGTTAATGTAACTACACATAACAGTGTGGGACAGGCTCGGGCTTTGGGAAAATTTTATAAGCGTATCAACGGGGTAAGTTGCAAGTTAGCTCTTCGTTCTCAGGATATTAAATGGCCACAACTCCAACAAACACAATTAGGTTGATTGAACTAACTTGTGGTGGGATTACAAACGAAGCGGGACATTTATCGAATCGAATCCTTCGTTATTCACGACACAAGTTTTGCATTTCAATTAACGATAAGGCGTTGGCAAGCACAAACTGCTTGTTGTCTCGTCTCCCCTAAAACCCACTTTTTAGTTTTTTTTAAGCTGGTAGCTATACTCTCAATCGTGGGGGATTCTCGTGGGTGATTGGGAGTCGATGCATGCTCGTGGATAGCTGCTGGTAGGGTAAAAGCTCCCTCATCTCTTAGGGTGTGTTCTGAACCGTTTTAAAGAAAAAGTGTCGAGTAGCCAGAGCAGAATGGACGTGAGAGCGTGAATCTCTCTCTAATCTTTGCCTGTTTTGGTGTGCGCTACAGCCTATAGATGTATATGCGTGTATGTGTGTGTTATATCGTAGGGGTCTACTAGCGGAGAGTGCGGACGACGGCTTATCGTGATTTAGAGTCTAGTTTCGGTGCAACACGCTTCGGCAAACACGCGCGCGGTCCTGGTGAGTTCTCGTTCGTTCTCGTTAGTTTGCACATCTGTGACCCAACGAGCGCTGCGCTCACTTGGCAAGCACAGAAAAAGAGAAAAGACATGAACGAAGAAAAAGAGAAAGCGAGAGAGCATGGCAGAGAGGGAAGTTTCCATCTAGCTGAACGTGCGCGCGCGTGACTCGAACTTGTCGACCCTGTCGAGCACCCTCTCTCGTCTGCACGTACACGAACACCAGCAAAAACGAGATGCAAATCTCGATGTGCTTTTACCAATCCTCTCTCTTTCTATCTCTCTCCCTCCCTTCTATTTTCCTGGGTAGCTGCTGTCGTGATTACTCGACTTACGAGAATCACTTCGGATATCGTCATCCCCTAGAGCACCGCAAAACTCCAATGAATAATGATGCCTCAAAGTGATTTTTTCTTTTAATCCTCCGCTTCAATCTATCACAAAACTTTAGCCACGTACGAAGAGCTATTTATAAGCCACTTTAATTCATTTTCGCTCGTTCTTGTAGTCATATCATTGGCAAAACTTTGTTGATTATCATCTTTTCTTTTTTCATCCCGCGGAAAATCATCGGATGTTAGTAAAAGACTGAACGGGTGCAGAGGATGGCGCAGATTTTCAGAAAACGCGGGACAGCAAGAGAGTAATTAGAAGAGACGTTGACGGGATTCTTTTGTTACAGTGGATCTGTGATGGTGGTTGGGAAGAATGAGAAATGAGAATAAATGGAGGTAGAAGAGAGTCAGACGAAGAGATTCGTCCCAATCGTCTTTAATAACTAACGAGCTTTCGTCCCTATCCACAACCCAAAATCTTACTGTCTTCTGTCCTCTCGGGTTATTTCACTCCCTCGTGATTCACGTTCATGGTTCTGTTCTAGTTATTTCACAGCAGGTGCTTTCCATCACCAACCCACTTAACTTTATCCTCTACTGCAATTAATCGGCAGACTATTTCTCGAGACTATTTCCTATCGCCTCTCCGTTCTCTCTTCTCTTTCTACCATTTAACAAGAGAAACGAAGATCGTGAGAGAAGCATTGTTCTAAAAGAAAACGAGAGCTGATGCTGCTACTGAGCGACGTAACCTGTCACGAGTGAACGGGAAATAGCGAGAAAATTCGTGCGAAAAAAAGAAGTCAATACGAGGAGGAGAGAAATGACGAGGCGAGAAAAAAAAAGTTAGGGTCCGATAAAGCTTTAAAAAGTGCTGGACCGAACGAACCGACCCTCATCCCTTTATCTTCTCTTATCTTCATTCTCCACTCGCGCTTTCTCATCGACTTGGAAAAAAAAGTCCCTCAATCAGCGAATCACAAATATTTCGACCAATGAAATCCTGCGCTAAAAAAATGATGAAAACTAAAATCAATATTAATAATGATTACAAAGAAACCACATACTCAAAGTGTCCGATTTGTCAGATCCCAAGAAAAGTACACAATGCGAAATCTTTTTTATTCCTCGATACAATTATTCATTGTTATTTTGTTATCGGGCAATTCCCTCCATTTTTTTCTATTCACCTTCTTATGTATACACAATATCCGTCATTACTAGTCAACGGTGAATATTCTATGTATCCACATCATTTTCCACGGCGGGGACCACTCCGAATGCAAAAATCTATATTTATATACATACACAAAATGGAACACATATTGTACGGAGGGTTTATATTGTAGAGGGAGATTTCTCCTACACTAGCTGCAGTTTTATGTCTAGCTGGAGAGGTATTTCGAGCGGAAAATCGAGAAAGGACACCCCGAGGAACACTTTGAGAAAGTTCTCCAATGGCTTTTCCCTTGATTCGGCCATTTGTAGACGACGAAGTTTCGTCGATGTCTCTACTCGTTCATGTACAACAAAAAATAAGATGAAAAGATATTTTTCTCCCTAAAAAGAAAAAAACTACAACATGCATAAACACATGTGACAGTTTACGTAAAAAGGATAAACAAAATATGTATCATCAGAGACTGGGTTTATCTAACGGCAATGGGGCATTTTTGCGCATCAGTCCCCGTGTCAAAGCTTACGTTCTACGAAATCTTTCATATCTGTCTCCTCCTCTCTTTCGTACTTTCTCTTGGCTGCTTTCTCGACGGTTTGTCGGATTTTCTCGGGTCCCGGTATACCTTACAACCAACGATTTCATATATCTCCTTAACCTTCAAGTCGCGTTTATTCCACGCTACGAGAAACAACAGCCAAGACCATACACGGGAGTCCTACGGTTATGGAACTGTAAATCCCAGAGATTTTGTAAAAGCTCCGCGAAGATGCTGGAACATCGCGTATACTACGTGGAATATATACATTCTTATGTTGCAGCATTACGACAATTCGGATTTTCCTTCAAATATCCGTGCCACACGTGTGTCTCTCTCTACGTACGTGTGTGCATTATCATTTTGCCTGTGTTCCTTTTCTTTTCCATCTATCCTTATATATATATGTGTATATGTATATGAGCGTGCGCGCGCGTGTGTGTGTGTATAACATCGCGGAGATATCCTTCGAGATCGCAAGCCCTCGGACTGACAAAAAAACCCTCGGACGAAAAAGATTTTTCTTGTAGAAATTTAACGTTTTTTTTCCTGATTCATTATTTTCGTACTCTGTTTTTTCTATCTATACAGATGCCATAGTCTCTGATAGAAAATGTGACTGTTTTTCAAGCAACAAGTCAGCAATTTTGCCATGTCTACGGAATGTACTTTTTGTTTGAACTAAAGAATTTGAACATATATTTTTCTATAACTTCGACTTGACCTAAATTTTTTTCTGAAAAAAAAGGTCAAATAATTTGAAAAAGCTCTGCAAAGTAAGCATTCTGCGACATGAATTTTTGTTACGAATAATTTTAGATATACGCTTTTTAGTATTCGTGTGCAATGGCCAATCCTCTCAACTCAATGACTGATGCACTCGTAAAGATTACGAAGGATCGATATTTCCTCTCCCTCACTTTTGATTCCAATTGTCAAAAATCTTACTCCTACTTAATTCTTCCCTGTACCAGCTCTCGATATTCACAATTGGCTTCGAACGGCGTGATTTTTCGTGCACGTCGTGAATAATACCCCCGTTCGATTGAAAAAACTTTTTTCTCCTCGCTTCTCTTTTTCATACGGCGATATAGTATCAAAGTGTAATTAATATCAAGAATAAAAGATCACAAAAAAGCATGAGAATAAAAAAAAAAGAACTTCTCTCGTGGAGTAGGCAAAAAAGTATCTCTCACTTCGGTCCCTCGGATTTTCCATGTATCATTCTCGCAATTGGAGGGATTTTATACACCGCAAGATTCGAGAGAGATTGGAGGAAGCAAGTGGAGGGTTGAAAAAAAAAAAAAAACAAAAGAAAATCGTTCGGTGTGGATCAAGTGCTATATAGATGGTGAGGTCAATTCACGATTCTCGTTTTGCCACACGCGAGAATAAACCTCTCGATCGCTCTTCGCCATTGCCAGCACCCTTTAGCCTCACACACTCACTCTGTATCGCCGCGTAATCGATAACCGTATATCCTAAAATCTCTCTGATATATATACGTATAGATGGATTACATATATACTATAAATATTGTACTATAATGTAGCATGAAAAATATAGGGCCCTCGCGTGTACGAACTAACTGAACGTTGGACCAAACAGAAGTTTGTACCGTAAATTGTGTACGACTTCGCAACGGATCGTTTTCGCTATTTCTTGCCCTCCTTCCCCTCTCCGTTTCTCTCTCGAATCTCTTTTGGTTCTATGTGAAACATTTATATATATATATATATATATATATATATATATATATATATATATATATGTAGCTTCTGTGGCCGCATTTAATATTTACTCAGTCACGTTCGATTCTCGTTTCGCAAAAGCGGTTTCGCCCGCGATCGTGCATGCCTCTCTCATCCGACGACACGTCAGGGAGCATGTGAATCCTCTATACGGCGGACCATCGTGGACATCGTCGTCTATATATACATACATGCACAAATATATATGATGAGAGCTGAAAAATCGGAAAGGAATGAGAATGAGATAAATAGGTACGAGAGGGAAGGAGAGAAAGAATGAATAACTGAGTGTTCTCCGTTGTCCTGCGTTTGCCGTGCTTCCTCAACCTCCCTCTTCTCCTCTTCCGTGTGTACTTTGTGAAAAAGCTTTCTTCACCTTGTACTCAATCTCTTCTTCAGTTTGTATTATAACCTATATATATATATATAGGTATGTATTTGTTAATGCTCACAAAGAATCCTTTCAGTTTTTTCGCTCTTTCGATTTGCTCACTGACATCAGGCCGTTTCAAAGATACTGGAAAACATTGAACCAGAAATATCGCCGAAGCATTTTTTCCTCTCCTCGTCTCTCTCTCTCTCTCTCTCTCTCTCTCTCTCTCTCTCTCTCTCTCTCTCTCTCTCTCTCTCTCTCTCTCTCTCTCTCTCTCTCTCTCTCTCTCTCTCTCTCTCTCTCTCTCTCTCTCTCTCTCTCTCTCTCCTCTCTCCCCTCTCCCCCTCTCTCTCTATCTCCTCTCTCTCTCTCTCTCTCTCTCTCTCTCTCTCTCTCTCTCTCTCTCTCTCTCTCTCTCTCTCTCTCTCTCTCGCTCTCTCTCTCTCTCTCTCTCCCTCCCCCCCTCTCTCTCTCTGTATACACGAGAAACATAACTTATCAGTATTTACGGAGTCATTTATGATTTCCGTACTCGAGCTCGGAGATGAAAGCATTCCAGAGGGTAGGAAACTATCGACGAATCAGAGAGTATCAATTGCTAGTAGTCTCGACCTTTTCGAGACTACCACCTGCCTAGAAATTATAGTAGGGACCTTTTCAGGTCGTTATCAGGCTGTCTCATTACCGTATAAAGGCGCTGACAAGGCGACCTGACAGCGCCCTTACACGAAATGTAACGGTATGCCTTGATGCAGGCTGACTAATTGAGCCCTGATCAGGCTGCGTTACCAGACCCTCATCGGACTGCTAAACATGGACCTGATTGAGCTGCCTGACTGTGCCATTATAATGCTTCCTCTTAATACATACATACACATTTATGTATGTATTTTTTTAGGTTAGGACTTTCACCATTACTTTTCACATTAAAAATTAATATATACTTTTTCACTACGTTCTTATCGCTCTTAAAGGTTCGTTTAATTCAATTTTTTGATGTTTTGTTTTCGTATTAGTATATTGAACACATCACTTAGTACACATCACACGCGCTATAATCACGTGGTGATTTGTTAAGTGAGATTTTTTCTTCAAGAATCATTCATAATTATAACAGGTACACGCAATTCAACGCTATATCCTTACTCGAATAGTTTAAATAAATTAAATCTCCAATTGTTGACACCACAGATATACATATTGTAATAAACTAAATAAATAAACACTCGATAAAACGGGAACAGTATTCACACGCGAATTTAGAACTTCCGAAGTTAAAGACACAGGTTTCGATGTTGTAGCAATGGTACAGAAGTCATAAGACAGGCCTTACCGGGGCGTTATAGGATAAATCTTAGGGAGGTCAGTAGGGCCTCACCAAATCAAACCCGATTAGGACCGTTTCAGGCTAGCCTGATTTGTCAGTTATGGAAGGCTTGATTACGACCGGATCTTAATTCGTGCAACTTTCTACTTCTATGTTGGGAAATCTACCTTTTTTAGCAATTCTCTAAAAATGGTTTTGTCAGTTGCCCAATATACGATTAAGTATGCGCTGAGCAATTCGAGCGTAAATTATTTTATCGAGTTAGGGCTTTCACAAAAAAATTTGTATTTTATTTATCAAAGGACTAATCAAAAAGCTGACAAAAAACGTGGGGTTCGTTCCTTTTATGCACTCGTCTTAGTATAAAGGAAATAAAACAATACTAAAACGCACATAGGTTTATATATGGGATGGAGAAATTCCTATAGTTTGCAACAGGCGAAATTTTCAACTTATAAGAAGAGGAGACCGCACTGTGGTCTGCTAATTGAAGATGCAGATACTGAATAGGCCAGATTAATACGCACTGGTTACGATGAGAGTCGAGTCTCTTTGCTCTTCTTTTCTCTTCTGTACCGCGCGTTTTAATTGGGTCCTTCATTGGCCTCCGATCCGCGAGAACCTCGCTTCGCCATTACATACCATAATAATCAACAAGCATATAAACCCAAGATATGTATATATGAAAGTACCTTTTCATAACAACATCAACGAAACTCGCCTCTCTCCATTCTCCTCTATCAACAATGAATCATACCCCGAGATCCCAAGCTTGTTTTGACAAGCCCCGAGTCTATAGAAGAATTTAATGTTACCTATATACTACGACATTTCTTGCTCTATGCACAAATATGTACGAGTTTGCAATCAACTTCTGACGGGAAAACCCGTACTTCCGTTTTGTCCTTCGAACTAAACTCGCGACGGTCACGCCAGCGTTTCCACTTTCGATTTCCCATGAGGATCCCAACATTCCGATGGATATATAAGTGGTCAGAGAATTCGAGTTCGGCCGTAGTTATACATATATATGTTGTATAGTTATTTCTATGTGTACACGTATATACATTTGAGAGACATCGCGACTTTTTTGTTTTTACTCTATTTCACTCGAAAACCTTGAGAAACTCCATTTTCCGAGAATCGATAGACCACTCTCGATTTTGACATTTTGAATCTTTTTGAAATATATATTTTGAAATATATATATATATTTGGGTAACTAAACGAGCTTTCCCAAACTTCGTCTTATCTCCGTGAAAAAACTTTGTAAAAGATTTGGACGAGGTCGAGCAAGATGTTGGTTGTACCAGTTACGAAAGAATGGAAAATCCACTCGTGGCTTGGCGGTATTTGAAATTTTCGATCTTGAACAAGTCTGAAGTACTTCTACAATAAAAATAAGAAAAAGTTGGATAGCCCCGGATGGCCAGTTCCCCCCAATACCTGAAGTTTTGGATATTCTTAAAAACGCAAAAAACATAGCGAAGGTTGTTGCTCACGATTTGACGTTTTTACGATAAAATACAAAGTATGTAAAAAAACACAAAAATTTATGAAATATCGTTCTGGAGTGATTTTAGCTGAAAGTGTATTTTCCCATACTCGAGAGTGAAATGCAATTTTTAAAGTGAATTGGAATATGTTAACTATGTTTGAATAGGGCTTTAGGAAATTTTTCTTCCCTTTTTCTAAACAAACAGAACAGAGTCAGACAAAATTGGATTCAATTTTTTCATCAACACGCTGGGAATAAAAAGCAGAACTTATTTGAAAAAAATGTACGAGAGAAAATATTTTTTTACACTAAAAATGAATAAAAATAAAACGTTAATTCATGAATTATTTTGAAAATAGTTTGTCAATTGAAAAAAAGCGATAACGAATATTGTTAATCCATTTTATATTCAAAAGTTCAAACGAAAAACAAGAAAAAATTTTATTACATTCCAAAGGAATTGATTTTACTCGTCATGACAAGCAAGATTGTATAAGTAAGAAATTTTTACGAATTTATGAGATCGCTGTAAGTTACCGCGAATATTTCACCTGATTACGTTGGTTAGCCATGGGTATATCCAATGTGGCAAAGTTTTCTTTCAATTTTTATATCCATTTCCCATTAGTACACACGGAGGGTGTTTTTATAAGGTTTTTTTTTCTTTCTCTCCTCTGCACACGCAAGGGTGACGATGCAGAATAACATACGGAGAGATCGTGAACTCCGATATGCAACATTCGTTGGGTTTTCTCTTTGTGCGACAGTTTTGTACGCGGCGTTTACTATACACATCAAAATATGACTATTAGTCGCGGGTATGAAAGACAAAAATTCTGACGTATCGTTAAAATTCAAGAACGAATAGTTACGGACAGCCAAAGATACTCGAGAAACCCCAGAGAATTTCCATTGATTCGATAAAATTTTGGATTATTTGAAAATAAAGAAAAAATAACCACATAAGAAGCTACTTCAAAACTGACTCAACCTTTTATTCCTCGTGCGGCTAACTAAAATTCACAACGTCCTGTCTTAAATAAGATAGTGAAATAATTGTGCACCTATGTCGATAATGAATTGAGCTTCATTCGACGGGTGGACGATCCGGGAATCAAACGTGAAATGAAAAAAAAAAAATGAAAAAAAAATCTGATTACAGCTCATTCGTAATTACGAAAAGAGATAATACCGTTCAATTTATGGGTACATGGAACATTCGTGTGTACCGTATATCGAGAGCATATCCGTTATTGACGAGCCGCATATACGTGGCTTTTCACACAAACACGCAAATGTATATAGAAATACGTCCAGCGGTACATGAGAGAACGATAGGATTCGTATGTGCACGCATACACTACTTCATCCCGCATCGAGTATTATCGGGGAAAGAGGCAGGGGAGGGAGGCACTCCCACGATGAGAGAGTGAGAGATAAACGGATCAACGTACACCGCATAGATAGCGTGCAGCAGCAGCGACAGGAGCAGAAACGCAAGCAACTAATGCAGTTCCAGGTCAGCACTTGATCGGGCGTTCACCGACAGAGAGTATAATATATCTAGATACATGTATACACATCTAGATCCTCCATCTCTCGTATCAGAGACCTCTATATCCATTTCTCACTCGAGGCTGACCATTCCTCACACTCCCATTTCGTACGAGAATATTCAAGTGTCAGAATCTCCGTGTGAAAGAAGAAAAAAAAATGTATATACGTAATAGCAGTCACCTGGAGCTCCGATATGCATGTAGTGATGCATACAGTAAAAAACTGCATGATTATTTCATGAAGTTATAATTTTTATGAATGTATATTTGTTGAAACTGATAAAAGAAAAGGTACGAGGTAATTTTATGATACAACCCGAATCTAGGTGAACTAAATCTTCTTACTTATCGAGCTATAATAACGATGTTGAAGATTCTGTTTTCTTTTTCGTAATGCCTCAAAAGTACTCGAAGACGCATTGCAAAATAAAGTCACAAAATAGGAAGGTTTTGATAGGTGTACAACGTTTTTAAGTCCACTGGGAGGCGAAAAAAGGAGCAATCCTTTCCCTCATACGCAAAACCATATAAATCACCGGGGTACACGTGTGTGTAATATGAAAACGCTTGTACAAGGGGAGGGTCAGATAACCTCGATTTACGTACATATATCGCCAAGCGTGCGAGAGTTTCTCCTTCTAGATGTTATAAACAAGTAAATTGAATCAACCTTCGGCTTTGGGATTTTTCTCTTTCATCTTAACATCATCTCACACAGCACTTATTCGCAAGAATATTTATATATATAGTTAAGCATATGGATATAGTCGTGAGCGAAGCGAAAATCTGGCGTATGACAAGAGTGAAAAAGAGGCAGAGGAAAGAGAGTCAGTTGTGTTCGCAGCATCACAGGAACTGAAGATGCATCACAGAGAAGGAGAGAGAAAGAGAGATCAGAACAGCGCTTGCCTATGCCAACTTTGCAAGGATGAATCGGGGCAAAGGAATGTCGCTCCTCTCGGAGCGTTTATCTTTCACTTTCATATGGTTGTGCGAGGGAGAGGAAAAGAGAGAAAGACCCATGCTTTTATATCCAGTCTTCTCGCTCTTACCCTGTAATTCATGATTGAGACTCGTGTCTACTCTATACATACAAAACGGTTGGATCAAGCTGGAGAATAGCGCGAGAGAGAACATTATCGCCTCGAGGCGTGGAGTCATCGCGCTTTACCCCGTATTGCACCAAGCTCACAACGCAGAAAATCGAGAGAGAGAGAGAGAGAGAGAGAGGGAATTCTCGTTGCGAGATTTATCGTTTCTCTTCATTCCTATCTCTATCTCTCACTTGCTCCTTTTCTCTCTATGTTGTCCTTGGATGCTGAGAATTCTCATTGTATTCTCAAGATGATCCTTTCTCTTTTGATGATCCACCTGAAAACGCCATTTATTCTCTAAGATTCTACCAGCGTCAACAATAAGGTACAAAAATCCTGCCTCTCTGTCCCCCCTGCATTGAAAAACAATCCCTTCGATAATACCTTCGATGGGATTGTTCGATCCCTTCGATGAACAAGTAAAAATTGTATTTTTTTTACTAAGTATCAACTTCAAATGAAAAAAAACGCTACTGCCATTTTTGTAATGTGACTAAAATCTTCGAAATTTGTTTGTTCTCCATTTTAATTCCTAGCCCTTTAGTTTGATGTATTTTTATCGAAAACCATTGAAAAGCTATTGATATTGGGGTTTTGGAGACAATTTTGGTAAACTTTGAAAATGGTGTTGGTATCAGCCAGATGATTTAACTGGGACTGACTCATTTTTACTGCAATTTCAGTTTATTTTGTTTTCGTAAGAACCATTCCTGTAATAAAACTCTACATGATATCTACATGTATGCATGCAATCAATTTCTTTTATATATATACATCTAAAAAAGAATGATGAAACATAACTTTTAAGTAATAAAATGTTTACACTAGAAGAAGATTGAAATGCTCGAATTCTTCATCATTTTTCGCGATCACAGTGTAGCCGGAAACCCGCGTTCCTTTTCGTTTTATCTCGACTGACCTCTTTCGCTTTTTCTCCTTTTCTTATATTTCTGCTATTGTTTTTCCTCCATTTTATTATATATTTTCTCCACATAAGCCAAATTTAAAACGCGAACGAATAACTCTAGGGGCATAGAACGAGTGAAAACTCGTGATCTTTCGCCAGCATTTCCTCGCTTTACTCGCTATCTCTATTTCTCTTTCGATCTTTCCGCGTTGCTATATCTATTTTGTACATTCTACAGAAATGCGGAGAACCCAAAACATCTTTGATCAGTAGATTACCATTGATACGATTGTGCAATATCAACCGCTATGCTCTCCCAATCACCTTCCCTTTTGTGTATAGCTTACAGATAAAGCGGATTATTATTCCTTCGGGTATTGTGCGTATACTTGAAGATCATGCAGCTACGGGAGGAATAGAGAGTATAAACCCTCGCGTAAGATGACATAGAAAATATATATACATATTTTTTTTTCGTAGGGTGATGAGAAGTTTGCATCTTTTTGCTCAAAACATGAACTATATTTTTGGAAAACTATATCCTGTATTATATTCTACTTACTATGAAGATAGGGACTACCGATATTGTGAGAGAAACGAAAAAATTGGATCTCGCGTGTCTACTCAACATATAAGTATATACATCCATACCGAGTGTAAAAGAACTCGGAACACTTGGAATTATTGCGTTTCGTGATATGGTTATGCATTCAATATTTCCTTTCTCATTTTCGTATCTCTGTGCGAGTAATATTGATTTTTTTCCGCTCTTTTTCCAGACGAAATGAGACAACAATTTTGACGAAGAAATATAATGTAAATCAATAAATAATATCTCAATATATTAACAGGTAATAAGTGAAACGAATTTACTGTAAAGCAATAAAATTAATAATTCCAAAAATTCATCCGTAATAACGTTACTTTAGGAGTTATGTGCCAGGTATACTCAATAATGCATTTAGCAGCATATATAACATTCATAGAGTAGCATGCAAAGTGCATCAAACTCATCATGTATACTAGCTCTTGCTCGACAAGTCAGCATGTACAGTTCTATTGCACTTTGATCTTGGCTTTATCTTTCACATCTTCCCGAGCATCTCGGTCTCTCTTTCGTTCCTCCAGGGAACTTTGCATACATGCGCACACGCACACACATTTGCGCGACAAAGTTTAGTCACGCGTGTTACGGTTGTTTCTGCCGTTCGTTAGTCTTCCGGCAAACTGTGACATTTTCCGGTGCTATGATTATGCAGTCGCGTGTATACATCTGTATGCGCCATCATTATAACGTTATAATGTTACCAGGAAGATCACTCGATGCTTTGCACCAACATGGAAAAGCTAATGTTCGTTTCACACTGGGAGAGAGACCCGAGAAAACAGAGAGAAAGAGAGAGGATATTGAGGGTGGAAGCTTCTGGGAGTGATACCGTATAGAAACACCGGAAGTCATATAGCGCCGAGCAAACTGCAATATTGGCAAAGCTTCGTACAAGTCCACTTGTAGGTATATAGTATACCATCTATATATGTATACGTATATAGATTTGATGTGCCTTTTGACGTCTCTCGCCTTGCACCTCATTCGCATGCAACAGCTGAGATACCCTGCACAGCTTCCTGCATCGAACAATGTTAGCTCGAACCCTCCTAACTCACCAAATCCATGCCCCAGCTTCGTTTTATGTTGCATCTTCGATCTCTATTATGGTCCATCATAAATATCTGTATGCGTGTATGGGTATGTGGTATCGCCCGCGTGTGTGTGTGCGTATCTATAAATATGGGAGAGGCCGGAAAAGGAGGACGGCAATGAGGAAAAACCAATTTTCTCATTAGAATTAAAATAAGAAATTTTCAATTAAAATACAAAATCGACAGAAATTGTATACGTACTTTTTTAATAACCTTGCAGTCGTAATTATTTCCTTGAGAATTTCGTCTTCGATACGAGGCAGGTATTTCATTTTATATCTTCCAATATTATTTTTGATATCTCCACTCATTTGGAATTGTTATGAATAATTGTAATTTCTATGATGAAAATAAAATTCGAAGCAATTTGATCGATATTCGGTCGAACAATTTTTTCGATATTGGATACTTCCCTTTTTGCATTGAATTCAACGCGACAGACAAATTAAATCGAGTCTTTGTGACTTTGACGAGTTTCAGTGACGATGTATTTTTATATACATTTGATTGTGTCATATATCTCTATCTGTATCTACATAAGACCGAGGCTGTACGGAGATGCGCCAGATAGTATTTTTTAGATGCACCAACGCGTGAATGCACTTGATCTGCGCTGGCGAGACTCACGTCGAGACCTCCCAGCAAAAATTTGATGAAAGCCGTTAATGGATTTTCCTTTTATTTCTATTATTATTATGCTATATCTATAGTTCGCTTTCGTCGAACGACCTGGCCATGCGCGAGATTTCCTCTCGTCGTCTACTACATTTTTTTTAAACTTTTTTTTACATCTTCTCACGATCGTTTGCCGCTCGGTCTATCGATATTGTGCAATGTTCAGACTACGAAAGAATCTCAGACATCGAGGCTTCAAACCGTTATACTATATCCGCGTCTTGATAGAGAGAGAGAGATGAAGAGAGAAAAAGAGTATGGGAAAAAAAGAGATCGATTGGAACGATGCTGCGAACACAGGAACTGTTCTCTCTCGTTCCGCTTCTCCTTGATTTCCACAATCTTCAACCTCCGATTCGCATCCTCCGCGGCTAATACGAATGTCGAATCGTTATCCTTTGAAATTGAAAACTCTCGTAACGCTTTTTTTTCGTCGGGGCAAGTCTTAGCATTCGGCAAATTAAATTACCGTTTCCGTAAGGCTCCGATTGCATAATTCGAGATTTCCGCGTTTCGTCTTAACGACGAAAAATAAATCGTCTCTCTTTCGCTCTTTCCCACGACAACTTTGCAATGAAAACGCGGGGGCGAAGGTTTTTTCCCCTAGGATGTTAATCGTAGCATCATGAAAATGTAACGGTTTTTCAAAATTATTTTCCACTAAATTTATTTTTGTAAATGCTCTTATCGAACGAAGGTTGGTCAAAGTTTTTGAGGGTTTTGTGTGAATTCAAAAATAATTTTTTTTTTTTCATGTGGATTATTTATTAAATTAACAAATTCAAAAATGAAAGTAAGAATTATCATTGCATTTGAACGTTTAAAGAAACTTTAAAACGATTTCTTGGCTGAATACAGAAACTCTAATCCTTGAACTGAATTTTTGCCTTTTCTCTCAATTCATTGTGGAATAAAACTTGTTACTACCGTTTTTGGCGATCTCATAATAAATAACCACAATATCCTGCAACATTTCTCGCTTATTAAGCTTTCCCGATTACAGCTCGTTTTTTCTGAGACCTCTGAAAAAGTGTTGAAACTAAGTTTTACGCAAAAAACACCCGACAGTCAGACATTGTAAACTTTATAAGCATATGACTCACATAAATATATTTCTTGATATTTTTTTGTTTGTAGGACAGTATTTGAAAGTTGAAAATCGAGGTAAACGCGCTACTAGGTATTTACATTGTGGCATACAATGTTACAACTTCGCTGCTTAACGTTTTTTTTCGATTACATTGTATCCCACATCAAGAGAATGCTGAATGACAAAGTCGCGAAATTGCGTATCTCACGAAAGGCCAATAAGCATTTATGGGAGCGCATTCTACGACTCGAGACGTCTTCCCGACGGTACTTTTTTCTTTCTTCGATTACTTATTATATATCGATAGCTGTGTTTCTATTTTCTATGTGAATAAAGCAGAGAGAGAGTAATAGAAAAAGATTAGAGGAATAAAGCCAAGAGGGTATATGAGAACAAATGTGCATATCTATCGATTGCTGACGAAAGAAAAGACGTGGGAATGGAAAGTTTTGGAAGCTTTGCACTGATTTTGTTCGAAAAAAATGATCGATTTATGGGACAGCCGATACCAAACGACGATAAGAAGGCAACAAGGCGAATCGAGGCTACTGGTTAAGTCTATTGAATATTCTGATCCATCTGATATCCCGGTAAAACGTGCATACTTGTATTCATGTCTGTGCACGCTTATATGTGTAGACGTATCTTTTATTCTTCGCTGTTCTTCACCTCAAACTCTGTCCTATCGCAATAGTCCAGTTCGAGCCAAGTTCATATAACGAGATTAACCTCGAATCGAGCGAGAGTTTGCAATTGAATATCAATCATTGAAATAAGAAACAACAAAAAAGTTGTCTGTAATCGTATTTTCCGGACAACTATGACGCTGACTCCTGGCGAAATCGAAAATTCTCATATAGTATCAAGAAACTATTTACAGATTAGGCTCTCGATAATTTGTTCTCTCTGTCTCTGTTTTCTCTTCTCGATATGTAATAATATGAGAAAATTGGAAATTGGCGAATGAATCTATGTATACGTGCTTAAGAAGAATTACACCACACTCGATGAGATTCTTGACTTCGTGACCGCATTGATTTCGAGTACCGTACGATCGAGTTTGTGCTGTGTTTGCAAAATGAAGCATGCAAAAATAAGTCGTCGTTCGAGGACGCCAAACTCAGACTTGCGGTTAGCTTATACTTTATTGTATAAAATATACTGTATAAAAAATTAACGGTTGACTGGTAGTAAAAATACTGTGAAGCTTCATTTATTCTTTTTTATGCCTCTAGGACCGAACTAATACAGCAATGTTGCATACTCACTTGAAAATTCTGAATTCCTTTGATTCTCCTTCTCTTTCTGTTAGTATACATTAGCAGCATTTACATCGTGCAAATATTTCCATACGTGTGTGCATGCAATATAAGGCAAAACCTGACATTGGACTCAGTAACGAGAAATAGTATCAAACGTCGAAAGTTGAAGTACACATTCGTAGGTTCAAAAGCGAAAACGAGACTGAAGTAGATGAGTTGAATTTAGCAAAACAGAAGTGGCAACAGGGAGACAAAAGAAGAAAGAGGAAGAGGACAGAGTGTAGAGAAAGGAAAAAAGAACCAGTGAAGAAGAGAGAATGGGATAAAGAGACAGAAAAACAGAGTAAATACGAGATTTGTATGCGAGAAACGTTGAAAGATTTACTGTTCCTGTGAATTGTAACTAAAGAGATCAAAGTGATCGGAACACACTGATTTCTCATACTGAATCAACGGTTTCTGGTCTCACGATCTCCATATATCTCTTTTCGTTTCTTTCACTCTTACATTCTCTCTCTCTCTCTCTCTCTCTCTCTCTCTCTCTCTCTTTCTCTCTCTCTCTCTCTCTTTCTCTCTCTCTCTCTCTCTCTCTTTGTACTTCTCCAATGATCGAACGGTCCATCGGTCGGTAGAGAACAGCCCTGAATGACCAAAATACGGAACGAGAGTTACTGGTGAACCTGAATATAGCAGAGAGTAGCCCAAAGTTTCCCCAGGTCCGTTCAGTACATTCTCTCTCGCTCGCTCTCGAAAACGAGCTCGTTCACTGGCAAACCAATTACACTTTAGTCATCCGATGTTTAAGCTCGTTGACACTCTGCTCGTGTTGTAATCGCTATTTCTGTGTATATATATGTATGTACGAATTCTACTATTAGCCAAACAGCTTTTGGTCGAGGGTTTTTGTTATCACGTAAAGAGCTTTTCATGCTCGTACCATCCTAATTACAATTGCTTCAAAAACAATCCTGATTGTGAATCTCCATAGGCATAATTCCTGAAAATCTCATCAACACCTCAACTTATGTAAAGCCCTCGAATGTGATAAACACAAAAATGGCCGAACATCTGTTATTGATTATACTTGAAAAGTTTATTTTTCTGATAGTTTTTCTCCACCGTGTTGATATTTTCTCAGTTCTCATTTTCATTTTTTTTCTTGGATATATATCATGTCGTTTTGTTTATATTTCATCATTGTAGCATATAGAAATTTTTCTCTTTTCTTTCCACACGCATGCACAGCACAATCATGAAATTGAGTGAACCCATGTGTAGTTGATGATAAAACGTTCTCTTATCACTTGAGAAAAGAAAAATTGAAGAACATTACGCTTTCCACGCGATATTTACAACGATTTTAGTGGCTTGATGGAAAATGTATGACTCACTTTCGCTGCGTAGCTATAACTATAACGGCGGTTTCAGCTCACTATTAATATTCGATGAGAGTCGCGTTGTAGCTCTCTGCCCTATCTCTCTTCTTTTTCTCTCGCTCTTTCGAACTCTGCGGATTTATCTTCGTCACATATCGCCGCTATTTATCTCGGTGCACCAGGAAGTGCTTGTATTATTATGCATCGATGTTTTCCGACCATTTTCGCTATCATTCCTATTTCTCTCTCACTCTCTCCCTCACCCTTTCGAAATTTAGTTGCACCAAACCCAATCTACGAGAAAAAGCTCGTTAAGCAAATCTCCGTTAATCTGAACGAAGTCATTTTGGTGCGTGGGCCTGTGTGAGTATTCGCGACGCGCTTGGACAAACACACGAAGCTGATGTTCGTAAAAAAATTTAGTATCCAATCCAAATTTAAGATCCCAATTAAAGATTTATAGGATCTAGCCTAAATTGGTCAGAGCCCTAAAAGTCCGAAAAAATTTCCTGTAGTCAAAACCATGAAACAAACGCACTCGGGAGTTTCGCAAATATAACAAAGTTCTTAATTGATTTGAATCGGCATGAAATCGTGCCATGAATGTATCGCCATGCAAAAGGGTGGCCAAAATATTTTATTTCTAAAGGGCTATAAAAAAAGGAATGAAATTCCAAAACAGCAGGCAATTTTTGTTGCTTCTCTTTCTCTGCCTCTCTTGTTTTTTTACTAGTTCTCCTGTGGGAACATTCGCTTTGTTTGTGGAAATATATATTTATACAGAATATGCATCCCGAGTGTGCAGCTCGATGGTTTTACGACTATTTAACAAACGCTGTAGAATTTTTGAGCCGGTGAGCACAGCAGCTAGGTATACTCTTGGGAGTGTTTGCTGGTGCGCTTATACGCCTCTGATGCTGGTACGTTAGCTACAAAATGCACCATATATATACAGAGAAACCGTGCTTACGCGACCAATGCTGAAGACGCCGCGGTCTCGCATCAGGCTCGCGGTATCCCTAGGACTGGCGCAAGAATGTCGTAATCAAGATTCTCCACGGAAACTCTCGCGCTCTGGAGGCTCTCTCACTCACCACCACGAATCCGCGGCTTGCTGTTAGCATCGAGGTGCCGGTGATGGTGCTTTCGTACCCATCGCCCGTTCCACATCGCGACCACGACTACGCCAAAGCTTCCATTTACATGTATATATATTTACAAAATATACAGGTAACTACATGAAAAGCAACGTTGGAAAACCGCGCATTACAGCGACAAAGATCTCCCACAATGCATGCATCAGCCTCATTAATTACAGCCAAGTGATTTATAGCGATTAAAGAGAATTCTATTAATTGAAAAATCGAGATTCAATAAAATTTAAATTTTTTCCACGTGTTCGTATCGTGAATTATTGAAAATCATTATTTCATACGAGCCTAAAAAATTTGTTGCTTATCTCATATTGAGAACATTGAACCATTTTTGCATCATAAAATATATTTGTCATTTCTTCCGTATTTGTTGCATATTATCTTCTTAGATAATACACAACTGTCGAAATCTTCAACTAAACAACAAAACTAAGTATGTGAATAACTTCAGAGAGACCGAAATGTTGAAAGTTGGGGTGCAACGAAATTACCGAATCAAACTTGCGACAAGCTCAAACTACCACGTCAAAGTGCTGTTTGTACATAGTAAAACTAGTGTTTGTAGTGAAACACTAGTGGTGTTTTTTAAAGCATCCATGCTTGAGATATTACCTCGATTCTAGCCACACCCAATTTCGGGAGAATCTGGTTTTCTCTAGACTGGGGGCGGGTTGAAATTCCGAACTTTAAAAATCAGAACGCTCAAAATTCCGAATTTATTTATCTAGAGCACAATACTCCTGGAAATTTACAATTCCAAAATTTTGTAAACAGAATTATTGTATAACCGAAAATAAAAGTCCACTACAAAATTAAATGAGAATAATCATGGATCCGACCGATAAAACGTCAACATGAAAACATAGCACGTAAAACGTGTCAACTTCTCATAATCAGAGAGTCCATAGTTCCGAAAAAATGTAGAGTTATATATTCGAGATCCTGAATGGCGAAAGTTTCTACAGAGAAACGTTCCGAAAATAGAAATATCCGATAGGTGTAAACATCCTGATATTATATGTTTACAATAGAACGTGAAAGATGATCAATACTCAGAAAAAATTCTACCGAGAAAGATCAAAATTCCGAAAGAATAGTACTCTGAAAGATCAAAACTCCGAAAAAATTTTTCCCGAAGATCGAAACTCCGAAAATCCATGCGATACAGCAGTGGTACTGACATCTAAACGCGTCAGGCTTACATGCTATCTGCTTTATGTATGAGTTTTCGGAATTTCGATCGTTCTGAACGTTCTCTATCGGAATCTTACACTATCAAAACTTGAGTTTGCGCAAACTAGATGATCGAAAATATGATTTTTGGATTCCAAAACTTTCGGGAACCTGACGAATCTCTTATTAGCCTTTATTATATTTAAACTTTCTGATAAAGTTCGTTTTCTAGAATAAAAATTTCGGTAATTTGTGGCATGTTTAATATTACATATTCGAAGTTTTGTGAGTCGAATTACTGGTCATTCCAATAAAGCGTTGATCTCAATCATACGATTTCTGAAAATTATCTCGTGTAAGAAATCACATTTGTATCCTTTTCCTATCGCTACTCGTACCATTCTACATCATTTACAGTCAACTGTGTAGACTTTCGCTGGCATGATTCTTACGAAACTTTCAGTTTCGGAACATTAAAATTAGGAATTTTAAACCGTCGGAGCATTTAAAGTTCGGAATTTCAAACCGGCCCCTCTAGACTGATCTAATGTATATTATTGTAAAGTAAGACTAAACTAGTTTGTCCTATAAATAGAGTAGGAAAAATGAGTATCTCCTAAAATCGGGTTTGGCTGGTAACATATACTATATCTTCAGGGTTTTTTAATCGCACAATTATTTTTAGCAACGGGAGTGTTTTGATCATCATTCAATTATCATCATTCGGCTATTAAACCGATCGAACTGCTCGTTATAAAGGCAACGATAGAGCAGGCCAGATATAACCGCTGCGAGAGTTGTGGGTCAATTAATTATTCCAGCGATAATTGCGAACACTGAGACGCGTTAATGGAATAGGGTCCTAATGCAGAAACAAACGACCTCCTCTCCCTCTATCTCGCTCCTTTTCTCTCTCTCTCTCTCTCTCTCTCTCTCTCTCTCTCTCTCTCTCTCTCTCTCTCTCTCCCTCTCTCTCTCTGCACGTATATAGGGCTACGCCGAAAAATTGCATGATAAACAAATATGAACGACATGTATAAATATGTATTCTGCTAAATATATTGATCTTTCAAACTTATCGTGACTCGCGTGAGTCACGAATCAGAGTAGTAAAAAGGAAGGGAAGGGAATGAATCGAGTCCATGATAGTGCACAATCACATGGCATTCTCGCGCGTTCCCTACATTGCTACGTGCATAAAATATCCATCTCTCTTTGTCTCTCTCTCCCTCATCATACCTACACGACAATACAAGCACACCATTGTTTTGTGCTCATTGGAGAAGGCTCATCTCTGTTTCTCTTTCCTTCTCTCCCTGGTATCTCGCGCGTCGCATAGCAAAATCTGCGCAATGCCAAAACGAGACTCTTGAAACGCAAGAGTAAAAGAGAAAGACTACACTGCGTATAACTGCAGTGACTCGCGCAGCCAAGTGAAGCACGATCTCGCGAAAGAGAGAAGCTAGAGAAAAAAAAAACATGTATAGTATCTTCGGAAAAGCATAGAACAAGCGTTCGTTATCGTGAAACTTTCAGGCTCCACGATGCTCTTCCGCGAGTGAGTAAAGGTGGCAGCCCAAAATGATGTGTGCATGTACGAGATAGATTGCCTGACCGACACACGCACACGCACGCACACACACACACGCGCGTACACACAAACATATATATCCATTAAGAGAAACAACGAGGGCGACGCGGCTACCATGCGAGAGAGGGAAAGGGTAAGATTTGAAAAAACTTGATATTAAAAAAACGGAATAAAAAAAATTGAGACGCGAAGAGAATCCAGCGGTTTTTGTCGGGCGTTATTTATGAACCTCCACGCGCATCCTCTCAAGTTTCTCTTTTTTGCTGTTTCAAGCTTAGCCTGTGTCCAGAGGGAACAGCAACCAGAGATGTATTCTCTGCCCCCCTCTCTCTCCCTATCCATCTCAGTCCACGAAAGAATGAAAAAGTTGCCGAACCCGAGGATAATCACGGTGTAGGCAGGCTCACCGCATCGAGCAACATCACCAACATTCTCTCTCTCTCCCTCTCTCTCTCTCTCTCTCTCTCTCTCTCCCTTCCTCCCGCCCCCCTCTCTCTCTCTCACACACATACACTCTCAGTCTCATCACCCTTTCGTAAATAGTTGCATCGAAATTAGAACGCGGGGCTATTAAAACGCGTCTGGCCAGCGCGAAGCACAAAAGTGCCCACCGATCGACCAACTAAAACGCACATGTATGTTTATATAAAAGACGTGTATGTATGTACAGTACATTGGAATTCACTCACTCCGCTCATTAGCCACCATGAAATAATCATTCTTTCAGCAATTACCTTCGTTTAAGCCGCCATCGAGACACCACCGAGAGTTAGTGAATTGCCCAAGAACGTGATCTGCGAACATATGAGAAAAAGAAAGGTTGAAAAATCAAATTCGGTAATGTACCGAAAGTTCAGTCAATTAAATGCACTGAATTACTTCAACGATCGGCGTCATTAATTTTTTACGGACAATTTGAAACACGCTAAATACCATCTAAAACTTGTTCCAATCTTTGTTGGGTGTATGGAATTATTTATAAATAATTAATTATTGCCGGAACATATAAAACAAATTTCAAGGTGGGCGATACGTACAGATTATTTTTATGCGTTGAAACACACAATTGCGTGAGTGATAAATTCATGATAAGTAAAAAAAAGTTGTATCGATAATATCTGGGCTCGACGACACAATCTCTTTTTTATTTTTTTTTTAAGCGTTCTTTGGAAAGCTTTATATGTATATATATATATATATATATATATACGCACAAAAAAATATTCGAAATAGAGAAATTTATATTTAAGTCCTTTCGAATTCCGCAAATAATTGCAAAAATAAAATAACAGCACCAATGTTATATCGACAAGACCACAAATCTTTTTTCCTCTCGGTTCTCTCGATTTCTCCCTTTCCTCTCGCTTTGCTCTTTCATCCTCACTATCGCCATTGAGGTTAACACGAAATTTTTTATCGTTTATTCGGGATCGCTGCGGGAACGCGAAATCCTGCATTCTCGGAAGCTTATCGGTCCGGCAAATCCCGATGACCAAAGGAATACTCTCGTGTACATGCATGCGTATAGTGAAGTTCTATACGGCTGTACAGACAGGCCCTTTGCGCCAAAAGAGAACTCCAACGGTGCGAGAAAGTAGAAAAGAGTGGAAAGGTGGGACCATAAATCACGAAAGCACCCTCGCGTTTGTTTTGCAGAATTTCTAAACTCATTAAGATATATATAGGAGAGAAAAGAGAAAGAGAAGGGAAGGGTCCAGGGCTAGAGCTTGCTCGGATGTGAAGTCCACTCATCCGCATGAACCATTACGTTTTTACATTTACATCCTTCCATTCCGTTCTTTCTTTTCAAACTCAAAATATCCGGGGGCTCAGAAATACTCGACATGGAATTAGTCGAAAACGGTTGATAATATATTTTTCAAAGAGATATTTGCGTGAATATCTACGAGAGATTTCAAAATTTGCTATAGAATAAAGTCTACAGCGGTGGAATAGAAATAGAGAGAAAAGAGAGAAACAAACCTGATTACATTTACTATGATGTAGATTTTGCAAATATAGTTGTCCGACCAACCAGGAACGCATCTGGCAGTTACGGAAAAGGATTTTCCCCGTGAGGGCTGTTGGTTAATGTGCATTGAGTTTCTGCCCTCATCGGATTTCTGCAATGCTTGCATATGTTTAAAATATTTGCTCCTCCGTTTTGCGTTTGCTTTTCCAGCATTCCACCCTTCATCAACAAAAGTTCATAGCATAAATTCATGGTGTTTTATTTAACGGAGTTATAAGCTCAATTATGACATTTTTGCCTACGGAATATGATGAAAATATGTTTTAACAATTATATTCTGCCTTCTCATTTATTTTTTATTTTTATTTTAATCAATGAATTAACGAAGATTCCTATTTCATACTTTACTATAACTAAATATCTCACTATGAATAACTAAACATGACTTTAGTCATGTTTAGTTATTCATAGTGAAAACAAATTTTATGAATAAATCGGCGTATGTTACGATAACAATTAAAAGTAAATTCGATATTATTAAGCCCAAAAAAAAGTGTGTCTAATTTCGGAACCTTAGTGTGTAGAAAAAATGTGGACAATGTGTAAAGATAAGGAAAATACACTATATCGTTTTTCCTTATTATGGTAATGAGTAGTATCAATTTACAAAGATTATGGACATCTCTGTATAGTAAGCGAAGAGAAGAGAACAACGTACAGAGCGATTTCGTACATATAATTCGGAAGATGGGAAAGGCGACGAAGTTGCTGGATGATCCGCCTGGGGCATCCGAGAACGAGAATTTCATGTACAGAACACACATAAGAGGGACAGCCGCTGGCGAGGAGAGTTACGGTTCGAAGCGAGGCAAGACGAAAGAAACAAGAACAAGGGGAACAGAGAGAACGAGAGAGAGAGAGAGAGAGAGAGAGAGAGAGAGAGAGAGAGAGAGAGAGAGAGAGCGAGAGAGAGAGAGAGAGAGAGAGAGAGAGAGAGAATAAGAAGAAACGAGAGAAAAGGAAAAAGGAAGAGAGACAGATAGGGAGGAGAGAAAATGAATGGCGTGTAGTCTGGTCGTCTCGGGATAACTGAATGGTCCGTGTTACGGTGACTATGACCCGGGAACCCCCGGCAGCAAATTCCAGGTGCCTATTTCCAGAACGTCTGTGTCGTATGAATGCGAGCTCACTCTCGTTCACTCCTTGGCTGGGCACTTTCTTCTCATTCGCTATCGCGCTTCTTTATTTTTGTCTGAAATTGCGCCAATTTCGACGCCTTCCTGCGTGCTTTCCTCGCGAAGATGACGACCAAGAGGAAGAAGACGAAGACGACAACGAGGAGACGATACATCGTAGTCAAGGGAGAAAGCATCGCGTCTATACATGCGAGATACCCATCGTCGAAAACGTTTCGTGTCCCTCCCATCTAATAGAACCGACAAGTGATCTTTTTCGATCTTTTTGGATGATTCTCGAAAGTTCCTCTCCCTCTGGCTGGCTCCCAATCCTTGAAAATATATCAGCGATTCTCCAAGATCGGCGATCGTCTTTTGGCTTCTTTCGCGAGATCGGAAAATCAAATGATCGAATAAACTGAAGATCGGGCAAAAAATCCGGGGACGCAAGAAGCATGAAGCGTATAGTGTGGGATCTAAGAAAAAAATCTCTTTCCGTCACTCCAACAGAACGATCACGAATTTCAAATGGTTAGCTCAGAGGTCTGAATGACAGAAACAAAGAAAAGAGAAAAACGAGAGCATGTCCCGAAGGAAACCTTGTCGTTTGGATGTTATCCAGGTGCGGCTAGAAATAAACGAGATTGCCAGAAGAGAACCTGTCCCGGGAGTCGTTGAAACCACCGTCATATCCTTTTTCCGCTATAATCCACATTGTGTGGCACTTCTCCGTGGCACTGTTATGTTCTACGTGTGCACCTTCTGTTCCTCTTCGATTCTCCAATGTTCTTGTAACATAAGGGTCCGATTTATTCTCTGGAAAAGCAGGAAGCTCTTTCCATGACGGCTCGTAGTGACTAACCTACATAAACCGGCTGATGTGCAAACACTTCCAAGTGCCCTACTACCCCAACTTCTATGGGACACTCTCTACATACGATACGAACTGTACACTAACATCTGGAACGCCTCACTTGTTAGCCTCCACTCGTGAAACCCACCACAGACTATACCGCAAGGGTGTTGGATCCTTCAACATAGCATGTCTTTCTTTTTCATTTACTGTCTTTCTTTTTCATTTACTGAGCAAATAAACAAGTTCCTTTATAGACTAGTGAAAGAAAATTCACTGGATAATGTTTTTCTTACTTCGCTACGTGCTGAGACATTCATTGGACTATTGAATAGTGTGGTTGATGTTAACGTTCTATGACACCATTGGGCTGCCTGCAATATTAAGTTCGATCTCAAAATTACATTCACTCGCTTTTACAACCTCCTCTTGTTTCCAATGAATACTAATTTATAACGAGCTCTACTGCTGGTGTATTTTTTAAATAATAGATTCCTAGGGGCATTAAATCTCCTCATTAAAATTTATCTATCAAACGGTTTAGACCCCAAAACAAATGTTCGGAGTACACGTAGATTTAGATGATAAATTCCATTACAATGTCTATATCCAGAAAGCAGAGTTTCAATCCTCGTCTTGTTGTCTTTTTCACATTTTCGTTCAACGTATCCGTTTTCTCCTCGCACTCCGAGATTCGGCTGTTGAAGGACGGGAGGAGGAGAAGGGAACTATTTTCCTTGGATCCGTGCCAATCTCGACGGGGTGGTGTCTCTTCGGGAACGAATAAACGAAGAAAGGTTGGATTCTGTAGTTACAGGAGGAGAAGGGGTCCCGATGAGGTGCTGCTTGTAAGTATGGGTGAGGAGGAGGAAGAGACTGGTGGGTAAAAGCTTTTCTCGTGTCGTCCGTCGCGTATATACGCGCGGGACGCGCCCTGGTTGTCGTCACGCCAGCACACGCGTCGCTCGATACTATCCTCGTGAATTCTCTCCTAGCATCAGCGCCAGCTCTCACCAACTACCCCTAGTTTCTACAGGTTAGTCACAGGCATTTCGCATTGTGCACACGTATGAATAGGAAACCAATTGATCCTTTCGGAGAATAATAGACATCGTAGCGATGGTCAATTTGTGAGACGTCAATACTCCTCCTCCATTGGATTAATGCAGATGCTGTATCGTATAATATAAAAATCACTGTACTCATATGTGCCTAGACGACGAATTTTACATTTCGTGTACGTGCATATACAACGATATTAACCCTTTGTTAAACTTTTCTCGACATTTCTGTTATGAGTAAACTGACGCAATATATTTTGGCTCTTTCAAGCCTCCAATCTAGCTTCTCTCTATTCATCAACGTACATATACGTGTTATGTATATTCTGTTATACACTGATAAAGTCCTCGTAGTATCTAACGAGGGATGAGGGCGTACAAAGAGGCATTCAAAAAGGAGAAGGCTCGATTGAAGTCAAACGAACGGGTGTAAACGCAGTTTCGAAACGATCGTAGATTAAAGAACATTGGAGACGCAGAGAAAGCGAAGCACGCCACGATACAGGATAAAGAAGACCGGGCCGGATATACAGTCGAGGGAGTCCATAGAAAGGAACAGAGGCTCGTTCTTTATACGTGTGCCACGGGGTGTGAGGAAAAGGGGTGCTCGTGGATAGACTATATGTGTAAAGCTTGCAGGTGAAGTGGACGAATTGGAAGTTGGTTGGAAATTCGTTCGCTTGACGCGGTCTTGCGCTTTTACGTCTCTCAGTCTGTTAATCATGCAGGATGTAGTGTATTCTCGGTCGCTCTGTCTCTCTCTTTTTCTCCTAAACTTTTCATCTGACTCGGTACAAAGAGAAAAGCCCGTAAATATGCACGTCAAGCTTCCCTTTGCCAGTTGGCTATACAACGTCGTTAGGATACAATTTATATACAGATATGACATATATAACTTCAACGAGATCGAAATTTTTCGTACGAAAGCAACCTATCTATAGCCACGGGCCTACTTCTTTTTTCACTCATCTCGCGGTTTTCGAATATCACTGAGAGCTTCGTGAAATTGCGGGTGTTATTTCGCCTCCTCTGTGTTCGGGCCTCTTTGTTAACCCGCCTCTTCAAAGCTTCCAACTATTTTCCAATTTTGCTGCGATGACTGCCAAATCGAACGTTTGCTACTCCGATTAGCTTTGCTCACTTTGAATACGTTTTATTCAGATTGATCGACAGGAATATGCACACCACCGATAGCTCTTGACGCTGCATCAAAGTTTTTCGTGCTGCCTTGCTTTTATAGCACAAAATGGAACACATGAAATCAAGAGCATATGTGCATTAGAAACAATAATTAATTTACTGATATACACAAAAAGTGGACACAAAAAGACGTTTGAACAGGAAATACTGAACACCATCATTCTAAATATAATTTTCATAAGATCGTTACATAATTTATTGCACTTCCTCTGATCTATCGAGGGGGAGATCCCCTCCCCCCCGGCCCCGCAGTTCAACACATCATCCCGTGTTTCCATCGAAAATATGCACAAACAGGTAATTCCCAAGATGAAATATTCGTTGGACAAATATTAAATAGACAAAACAAATAAAAAAGCTTACATAACAACGTGTTTATATTCACTTCCTGATGAGCACGAATGAATGATGAGCATTGCACGAAGAATTTTTTCTGGACTTCAGGCATGATCTCCGCCGGTGAATGCATCAGGTAAGAAAAGGTTAACGCAGCGTTGGCGGGGTTCCCGATTGGTCAAGAACGCTGGATATCGAAGCGAATACGTGGTGTATTAAGAAGCTGCGTTGACGAGTTACTAGCAAAGAGACCCAAGCTACAGGGTATGAAGTGAAGGTTAATCCAATTTAGGCCCTTTTGCTTGTAAACAAAAGATATATGCAACCTGTACCAGCTTCACGGGCTATTCGTTCGAGCTGTCTGCCGAGCGCTTGAGTATTAATTCGCAGGAGCAAACTCTCGTATTCGCCACCGATGTGGTCAACTAACCAGTGGCTTTCTCGCGTACTCGGGAGAACGATAGAGTAGCCGGGGCATCGGAGTCTCGGTTGGGAGAACTAAATAATTCGTCTCGATCTCTACATGGAGAGAGAAAGGGAGGGGAGGGACCGCGACAGAAGAGCTGTATGCGTTGAGTCAGGAACATACGAGCAGTTATAGCAGCCAGCAAGCACACGTTGTAGTCCGGTCACCGCTACTTCGTGTTCCCCGGAGGACGCAAGATGGCAAACGTTGGAGAATCTTCCTTATCCGACGGAGCTATCTCTAATCCTGACTGAAGGTAGAGAGAGAGAGAGAGAGAGAGAGAGAGAGAGAGAGAGAGAGAGAGAGAGAGAGAGAGGGAAGTTGACCATGAGGTCGTGGCCAAGCGCAGTGAATCATTTTCTCTAGTGGTTCCTGTATATTAATACTCCTCACGGTAGAACCGATAACGACCAGTAGAGCCGCTTATTCCCCACCTTTCTATTTTTTCCACTCTCTTCCCTATATATATTTATTAAGGATGACTAGGTGCCAGAACGAATATTCACGGCCATATAACACCAGGATACTTAGCGAAAGGTCAAGGACCCGGCAGCGAGGATCACGGTAAGATTCCTCGATGTGATAAGCGTCCATCATCGTCCTCTCTATAATCCAATAGTTTTCGTACATTTCTTCACGCATTCCACATGATGGGACTCACAGACAAGACACCAAATTCATAATCGAGAGGAGCAAAATATTTTCGCGGAAACACAAAACCGTTTGTCGAGATCGATACGGAGATAAGAATCGTAATGAATCGAGATTATGGGATCGCTCAAACAAAGAAATTCCTCGCAGAGGAGAAAATCGAAGATAGCCAGTAACGCTCTCTCGTATACGAGTCAAAGAAAAAAGACAAGAATTGAGGAGAGGAGAAGTGAAGAAAAAAAAAAATTGGAATCAAGGAAACATCCGTTACGACGACCTTATACTCTTTGCGGCTTTGGCCATGTCGTTCTTTTCTCTACGCTCACTCTCATCTTTTCGTCCTTTTTTTTTCGTCTCTCGCGTTCCCTCATGGGATCTCCCTTTCCAACTTCCAATCATCTCAATTATCCTCCCCTTTCGTGTTTCCGCTATCTTCTGTTTTCTCTTTTCCATTTTTTCTCTCTCTATATCCCTCTCTTTCCCTTTGCCTTGAGCTTCTTGGGATCATTTCAAAATAAAATGAATTCCCTAGTGGTCGACGAGATAAGAAAGCTGGGCCGTGTTTATGATCGCTTTCATCCGAAATACGACATAAATATTTTCGTTCGTTGCAAAATGCGAAAACGAACTACATATCTTTACCAACGTCTATCATACAGCCCCGTCGAACAATAACTAATAACTACGGCACAATTTTAATTAAAAAAATTCTCGAACTTATGGAATTTGATTTCAGACTTTACGACTGAAAACAATCGTGACGCTCTTACATTTCCACCCTTATCAAGAACCGTCGTATAATAATTGACAGTAGAAGCTTTGTATGTTTACAAGCTTAGCTTCAATATGGTCTCGCATTCGAAAAGGAACAAAAACATTGAACATACTTTTAAAAGTTATCGCAATCCAACGTGAGTTTTATGAATGCATTTATTTTTATTTAAAAAATATAAAATAACTCGTTCGTTCCAACAGGAAATAGATTAATAATATTGACCTAGTTTCAAAAGCATAAAAGAATGATTCCTATCGAGTGTATGTCTATTGTGCGGCAGAGATCCAAGGGGTAAAGGAAGAGAAAAATTGTCACGAGCGACAAAAGGATAAATTCTCAACCCTCTGTCCTCTCGAATATCCTCTACAGAAAATACATTATATTGCAGACGGTGTAAGTCGCTCATATATATAAGTTATATAGATGATGATAATAATAAAGCTATTGTAAGCGATTCTTACTCGGTGGAGGATAAACGATCGCGAGAGACTTTCCTTTCAAGGATCTTGACCTTGTTATTAAACGCTAAAAAAAAAATACATCTCGCATTATTTCTACCAGTTTCCTTTTCTCGGACTCGAGCTCCTCGAATGGACGTCACCTATATACGTAAAAGCATATATTCATTGTATAACAAGGCTAAAAGTCACAGTGCATCTTTTTCTTTTGCCTGACACGACGAGGAGCTTTGTTTCACTCGAAGAGGAATAAAACGAGGCCACTCAACTGGATAATTACCACTAAGCTTTGCAGGAAGTAAGTTCGAGGAAGTAAGAAGGAGACATCTAAAAAAGCGCGACGAACAAGGTAAAAAAATAGGCAACGAGTAGACGTTTGAATTTGCTATGAGTGCACAAAAACGTGTCAGGTTTTCGCGTACTCGTGAAATACTTTTCGCTAACATTGACCTTTCGACATCTGTAACTAACAGCAGCGCGTTCACTCTCGACAATTTTCTGTTCAGAATCACTCTCACTTTTGTTCTTGTGGAAACAGAATAACGAGAAAGGGAGCACGGAGAGAGTACCAAGATCGTTGAGAAAAGTTCCCAGATAAAGCGAGAGTTAGAGCTTCCAGTCGTTCTTCAGACATACACGCTACGAGACTTTCATAACTCGTCTTCAAACGGCAAAACACCTGTCAGCCAAACCTCCATCTTCATACTCCGTGTATATACTCCCGTAGTTTGTTTTACGAGAGCTCAACTATATTCACACCTTTCATCCCACGCAAGTGTCTGAAAATAAATGTTTTCCGACTATTCGTGTTTTGCGGCAACGTTTCACGATAAACTGAGAGAAAGAGGGAAAGGATGCGGTTTAGTGAGAAACAAAGTACTCACGAGCCACATCGGAACATCTTGTATTTGGGCAATCAAAGCGTCAAAAGACGTCCGGTTCTCTCGTTTGTTCGTTTTTGCTGAAGGAAACGCTAAAGAGGAACAGAGAAAAAGGAAGTGGGGGGCGGGGGGGAGAGAGGGCGAAAGAAAAAAGTGCCTAATGTTATCACGAACACACCTGTTACTCTTTTACTTTCATCATCCACACGAGGCTACAAGTTTCGTGAACTAGGGCAAAAAATGAGGCGATTGCATGTCGAGTTCTTCAAGAAATAACAGACTTAGGGCGATTATACTTCGATAAACTTTAACAAAAATGAAAAAATGCCAAAAGTTACGAGGAACACAATTAGGGACAGTGAGGAAAAAATAGATACTAAAAATATCCTTCATTTATTTGATAGTGAATGAAGTAAATAATCTCCCAACACGACGTACACGATCCTTTGTCGGGCCGATGAACTTTCCATTCAGCATGGAATAACAGCCATTTTCTTCGTGTATGTTGATTGTTATTATTAGGGAGAAGCATTTGCGATGCTGAAACGTTTTACGAGAGAGAACAAACGAGTTAACACTCTCGCGCACGATTCGGATATCCTCTGAAAATTCTCCGGAGAACGATGTTCACGCTGTACTCTCCATTACGAGCTACTCCGTGCTCCTTCTTAATTACTAATCACTGATTACCCTGGTTCTCGGGTCTGCGTGGAGCTCGGAGTGTTCTAATGTGCGGCTGGGGTCGACCTCCGACAGAGGGCGGGACGAAGAACCAAGAATATTTCCTCGGTGGTACGAGGTACGAGAATTTCGGGCGATGGAGGCGGAAGCGAGGGAGAAAGGTGAGTAGATTGATGACAGAGAAGGAGCACAGCCTTGGATTCGTGTGGGATGACCGCAAGTGAAACTTGAAGGGGTTAGAATTGGAGCCGCGAGTGAATGTTTTCTTTGTCTCACTTAAACTTTCCCACCTCGGTATCTTCCTCACAACTCGTCCAAACTTTTCTTATCTTCTCTCTCTCTCTCTCTCTCTATCCCTCCCTCTCCCTCTCTTGACTCCTCTAATGAACACCAAGAGAAAAGTAGTGGTTTTCCGAGAGCGGTGTTTCAACTTAACATATTAAGAGGCCGCAAGCAGCGCGAACGGAGGGAAGAATTATCAGCAAGGAAGAAAATGAAGGTAGAAGCGAGAGGGTGCCCAGTAGGCGGGCGAGACAAGACTTTTCGCTATATACCATACACTAGCAACATTTTTTATGTCCTTTCTTCCACCTAGAGCTCACGGTGTGCAAAGAAGTGCTGAGAGATTGATGGTCCAAGAATTCGCTCAAGTTTTAACGCCACGTGGCAGCGATTCGAGATAATGGAAGCCCAATAACCGGATGTGGACGATAGAGCAAAAAGGGAAAACAAAGGAAGCAACAAAAACCAGACGGAAAATACTTGATGATAATACAGCGTCATGGCGGAGAAGCCAAAAATGTATGATCGTGAGATATACGTACCTACATAATTAAGCAATGACAATTGAGAAATGATGATCGACGAGATGATAATTGATCGTTCATTATTTTCTACAAGACCAAATTGGCCAAAGCTGGAGGATGAAATTAAGGCGAATGTACGAAAGAAAGAAAAAGAACCGTCCGTTAATCAATAAGATATCGCGTGAGCGCCCTCTCGCTATTTTCCAAGAAGAATGAATGGATGAATGATCTGGCTCTCATGTCGGACGTGCTCGCACTCGCGGTTCGGTCTGGAAGGCGACAGAGCACCTCCGCAACATGAGTGTGTTGGTTTCCCTCTATATTTCGCCTTCTTTTCTCCTTCTCTCTCTCTCTCTCTCTCTCTCTCTCTCTCTCTCTCTCTCTCTCTCTCTCTCTCTCTCTCTCTCTCTCTCTCTCTCTCTCTCTCTCTCTCTCTCTCCTCTCTCGCTTTAGGATTCACCATAGCGCGAACCGAACGAACCGTAAGCAGGGATGATTTATAGCTGAATGCTCGCTACATAAGCGAGGCATGCCCGGGTTCGAGCGGGGCCTCGCTCTTTCTATCCTATACGCAAAATCTTATCTTCTCTCCCTCTCTCACTTTTTCTCTTCTTCTCTATCATGGCTTACCCTTGCCCCGAGTCACTTCTTTATCCCTTTTTCTCTGTCTCTCATCCAATGCAGCCACGACCTTAGCAACACACAAATACACACATGATAGTCGTCCATGACTGAGACGCATGTGATCACCTTCTCGTAGGTACAATGTATACGTATGTACGTGTTGGCTCGCTTGCTTGCCCCTGACGATCCTCATCCTCTTCCTCTCCTGGTAGACCTCTCTTGCATTGTTTCAGACTACATAAGCCCACGCTCGATTCTTAAAGACCGGAACCCAAAGCTTCCTTCGCGTTTTGATACACTGCCTCGGACATGTTCAGAGGTCGAGAGGTGTGTTATGGCGGAGAGAATCTTCCGTAGGTGGATAGATATGGCTAAGCTGAGATTTTCGGCTGTATATATACGGCATATACATACCGTACATATACGTACATATGTGTGTACAATTCGTGCACAGAGGCCTCTCTGGAGGATTCCCTAGAAGGGTTTCGGGCATAATAACAAGCACGAACGATTTACTACGTTGTTACTGGTTGAAGGAGAGTATCATAAACGATGTAGCTTAGAGAGGCTTCCGTATTGTGAATTTCTACATAATCATATATTTGATTCACCTTTCTCACGTTACATAAAACAATTAGTTATATACTGTAACTCGAATATCCACTATGCTGTCATTCGCCTTTTTCCGCACTTTCTACTATCAATTCACGTGCAGAAACGACTCGAGTATATTCCGAATTGTCTTCTCTCGCAACTTGGGTGTTCATTCGTTAGTCAGTGTAACATAAGTGCACTTTCGCACCTTTGCCATGTACGCGTCGGGTCACAGGCTTTCTCAACGAGAAACGAAAGTTGCAGCGTAAGTTATTGCAGCTTGAACCTCGGCCCAATGGTGCATCATCAGTGCAGTGAGAAAACCTGCCCGCGTGTTAAATGTTACGAGAAAGAAAAACGAGAAGATCTTTTCTGCCTCGTAAAAACTGCGTGACTAATATACATGTGCAGTTAATTATTCTTCAATGTGAGATGCACTTCTCTCTCTCTCTCTCTCTCTCTCTCTCTCTCTTATTTTTACTGGGCTATTATTAAAGTAACTGCATACGTGGGAATCGATGAAGCGACTATGATGCCGGGGACGAGATCGTTATCTTAAGCCACACGTTGACCCAGGAAACTTTGTCCCCCGAGAAGCGTGGAGCATATAACTTTTCTGGAGCCCGCGCTTTGCAGCGGCCAACTACTTGGACGGAAGCGAACATGCACACACACACAAACACACACTCGCGAGCGCGCCTTTAACACACATTCCCTACGAGCTATCGGGAGACTCTCAGACTCTGCGGTTGCTCGAGCAACATTCTCCAAGGTACTAATGCCGAGGACGTTTATATATATGAAGGCGTGTAGGTTGCATAGGCATAATACCAGGAGCAGATAAGAGAGAGCGAGAGAGAGAGAGAAGAGAGAGAGAGAGAGAGAGAGAGAGAGAGAGAGAGAGAGAGAGAGAGAGAGAGAGAGAGAGAGACAGAATGGAGGAGGACATCAGAAAAGACGCGCGTAAACGGCACCGTCGGGTTCATCATCTCGGTCTTGCTCAAGACTTCCTCCAACAACGATGAACATTCTAATTGCGCAACACACCATATAACGATCGCAAAGGAATCAAAAGACGATGGAAAGCGAGCTCGATGTTGTGTTGCTATTCCCAATGTCGACGTTCCTCTCTATCTTTTCTCTCTTCCTATGTATGGCTCCATTTATATATATATGTATACAATGTACACATACATCAAGTATCGGACGAACACGGAAAGAGCCGCTCCACGCGTGGAATCAAAATGATTGCCTATCGACGTACTAGATGCTTCGCGTAAGTGCCTCATCCTACACTCAGCTTCATCAGAGATAGGATTCTCGAGAAAAGAGGATATCTTCGTTGCTGATCTTTACTTTTACCCCCTCTCTCTCTCTCTCTCTCTCTCTCTCTCTCTCACTCTTTATTAATTTTTTTTTTATCTTTTCTAGTCGCAGCCAATCGCTATCGAGAAACGTGAGCAAATGCCAAGAACGTAAAATGCCTACGCAATACAAAACTTTGCACAGATACGCCATTTTTTATGGTCTCACGAGCCGAAGCAGGGACAGCAGCGGTTGTTTCTTCTCTTTTCTTCTTTCGGTACATGTTTTGCGCCACACTCTGACAAATGAGCCCTTTTTTGCTCGTTGTTAGTACTCGTATTCGGAGACACAAATATTCAACGACTCGCCGGAATTCAAGAAAGATTACGATTGCTTCTTGCGCTGTTCGTAATGGCCAGCCAAGATATACAGAAAAAACTGAGTTCTGGCTCGGAAACGATATCTTCACGGAGAATTTCGTTTTGAGGTCACACAAAAAGGGGAGAGGGGTACGGAGTGAAAGAGAAGGATTCCAAGTTTGTAATCGCTTTTCGAAGTTACTCGATGCGCTTCCCCCTACGTATGCCTTATTCCATGGATGCAGTTATAAACACGAACATGCGGCATTATTCCATCTCTCTTTCTCTCTTTGGATGTACTACTGTGCCAGGTATAGATGCGAGTTTTCCGGAGTTGAGACTTTTCTTCGAGAGGCCAAATAAAATAATTTGCATAATCCTGAATATTAACGTGTTATTTGTGTACACAGAAAAAAAAAGAAGTTCGACCAGAAAAGCGGTGTATTTATCATAGAAAAAAACAAAAAAAACATAAACTATGTGTAACGTCATAGTTCTTTTCTCGTAACGAATAATCGTATCCGGCAGACGACAGAGCTGTCAATATACTTGTCCCGAGACTCTACCGAAGTCTCTTGATCTATCTGTTGAGGCCTCGTTCAACCATTTTTCTTCGTTGTTATTCGGTTTATCCTAAAATAAATACTAGCATCGACGACGATGGACTTGTGGAAAATCCTTCGAGCAAATATCTGGAATTTCGTGACCTAACCTTGTTTGCCTGAGGCTCACACAACTAAGACAGGAAGAACAAAAATTCTCTAAAGATTTATATGTATGTGTACACAATGGCAAAAAAAGCATGTGGACGAAAGGATGGCTGAAAACAATGTAGGGTATTATTTTTTTCCTACGAAACCGTAGAAAAGAGTTATCTCATGAGCTTGTCGAAAAATCCAAATTTGTCCGTGGGAAAACCAGAGAAAAAAAAATGATTTACGAGCTCTTCTGTCTTTTTTCCCCCCTCTTTCTGTTGGTAATGGAGAAACGAGAATTCCGTTGTTCTCCACGCGCATATATACATATATAAATAGTTCTGGCTGGTAAAAATATCTCGAGGTCCCATTTTATTCGGTCACCTTCGTAAAACCAATCACAGAGGACACATATACGGGGCGTGCTTTTACCACCACCGTGAATGACTCTCTCGTTACGAAGAGACCGAAACTGACGGTTAAATTTGCGGCCGCTGCCGAGAGTCGAGCATCGGCCACTTTATTTTCTCACTTTTCATTATATTTGTTCTCAATCGATTTGCGGTCGACGTTCTATTTGTCCAGAGAGAAAGAGAGGAACAAAAAAGAAGTATAAAATCAGTTTTATATTGGGAGCGCTTTAAGTCTATAGCAGATATTTTCGACCGCGTGTTTCCGCGGTGAAAAGCTACAGAGGACAGTAAATCATTAAATCTATACACATTCATAACTGCAAAAGTATTAATTATTAATTAAATACATCCTGAGTTTTAAAAATAACAAAAAGTTTGAAAATAACGGAAAATCGCCCAATCTCGAGTACAGATACGCGGTGCGATTTGTCGCCGTTTAAAAACTATACTTTTTAATACTTGGCGTCAAGACGCTGCCGCGTTTCTAGATAATCGAGAATATCAAAAAATATTGGAACAGCATCGGATTTGAACGTAAAAAAATGTATAAGCTTACCGTTGAGAGAATAAAATGGTTAAAATTTCTAAATGTATAAAATGGTATTTTCAATCAGATGGGAAAATTTTAATTTACATTTAACTCTTCATTAGAGAGAAACAACGTTTTATGATAAAAATATTTCGTACTAAAAAATAGTTTATTGAGCACTGAGATGGATGGATTTATGTAAGGGGTTGCGGTTGCTGGATTGCTGGGATACATATATTCATCAAACCACCCTTTAAGAGTTATTGGCGTCTTCGTAAATGCAGCATCCCTTTCTCAATTCCTTATCACAGAGAGAAAGAGAGAGAGAGAGAGAGAGAGAGAGAGAACTCACTGCAACCGCGGGTGTTCCATTTCTTATCTCTCGTGCGCCTTCCTCGCCGAAGAAGTCTCGGAATAGCTCGGCTCCGCCACTTCGTTCATAAAATGCTAATTTCTCGCCCGCGAGGCAATTTCATTGAAAACTCTTGACACAAGCAGAGGCGAAGAGGGAGAGAGGGGAAGAACACGAGAAAAGGTGCACACGCCATAGAGCAGCGAATAAACGCTTGACCTCGCCAGTATGAGGGTGTGTTCTGTGCTATCATAATATATATTTTTATACATTTTATATATTACGATGTTGCGAAGAATCGATTTTTCTTTTTCGCCCCTAAAGCTTTTCTAATTTTGGATATAAAAATCTTCACACATTGAATCTTGTGGAACAAAATGCAGATTTAAATTTTCGGGTAAAAAAAATAACGCACGATGTCAATTTGAAGTTTAAAAGTAACCAAAAACAGCCCGTTCCTCTGGTATACGTTGGGTCTTGATTTTTAACTTTTTTTTTTAATACTCGCGACATCCAGATTCAGCCGCGTCTCTAGATACAGGTCAAGAGAAGTAATTTTCCTACTTTAGTATCAAATGAATCCCGAGTACTTGGCGATAACAATTATTCGTCTAATTAATAATGTTTTTATTGAAAACACAATTTGGAATCTTTAAACATAACTTACTGTTTCTCTTTTACGAGAGGTTGTTCTTTCATTCGTTTATTTATACCCTTCCGCGTTGATTAAAGCTGGGGTATGCAACGAGCTTTTTATTCTTTCCCAATAGATCATTATTGCATTATGAATTGCAAATCTTTCAAGAGTCTACGATCAAGAGGGCCTCGTTTCTTTTTTTATTTTTTACTCGAGGACTCTCGTCGTTGTAGAAGGTTGGTCGCGAAATCGTGGGAGAAGAGTCGAGATGATCGAGGATCATACTGAAAGAAATAGAGAGAGGTAGAGAGGGAAAGAAAAAGGAGAGAAGCTAAGAAGAATCAATCGAGGACGAACACAAAGGACGCCCTGTATTATAAACCCTCAGCCTCCATGAGAAACGAGCGAGGAGTTGGTGTTTTCTTGTTCTCGAGACTTTTACGAGGCAACCTCGACGTTACTCGAGAACTACCATTGCCACCCTTTTTCTCTATTTTTAGTTCTTTCTCTCTTGCTCATTCTTACTGAAAACACGATTCTCGAAGATCGATAATAACACAGAAATAGTAGTATATAATAAAGTATATATACAACACAACCACCGTGCGGAAACAACGATCCTATTGTTCAATTAATATCAAGAATGCTCTCTCTCCTTGTCTTTCTTTCTCGCCCTCTTGCACGCTATGGAATTTACTGCGGGTATATAATACGCGTAACTCGTCTCAAATACCACTTTTCTTCCCCTCCTTTGGGAATAACTGTATTTCAAGTGTTTCACTGAAAAAAATTGAGAAAATAAAACAAAAATATGAAAATATAAATATATAAAAGGATAATAAAAAAAGCGCAGGCGTAAGAGCTGAGCATTGAGATTTGTCAATAATTATTGTCTATAAGCACGAGAAAGAAAAAGATGTAGTATTCATGCATTGATATAAAAGAAAGCGGTGTTTTTTTTTGTTTTAGAAAAATTGAGGTGTCACCATTTATTTGTTTGACAACCCTGTATATTTCATCATTATATTTCAATTGAATTAATTATTTAATTAATTATTCTTCGCAATATTTCGGTTACTATTACTTGTTGTTTCAATGTGTATTTTTTTGAATTTTTTAACCGCCTTAAGCTTTGTTTGGCATCATTAATAATTCTTTTCTTATTCGGACGGTATAGAAAGCTCGAAATTCATTATTTGCGTTATTATTTTTCATCGTTTATCGTTTTTCATATTTAAGTCCAACCATTGTTACATAACGTGCTATGATTGTTTGGTCGGAGAACAAGAGGACCCGAAAACCTGCTGCTTTATTGTTTCATTAATTTTCAATTATATACGACTATCTTCCGATCGTTCGCAGCTCTGGACCACGATAAATATTCAAGATTCCCGTGTGTGTGTGTGTGTGTGCGTGTGTACGTGTTATTTACGTATGGTGAAGGGTATTACGTTGGCATAGAAAACAGAGGATAGGTGCAGGAGGAAAGGGGAGAATGTATAAGAATCGAGCCTGCAGCAGCGTGCACCAAACAACGAGCTGAAAAGGAATGAATCGATGACGAAGACAAAGGATCCCCTTAGGACCTGCCCGGACTTCTCTTTCATGCAACTTTACGAGCTCTGCCGCGCACGATGTACCGTTCTCTCTCTCTCTCTCTCTCTCTCTCTCTCTCGCGCTCTTTCCCTCTCGCTCCAACTCGTTGCATAAAATCATGGGCTCGTTTCCCGCTCGCTAGTGAAGTCATAAAGAGCCTACACAATTAACAGCGACGTTTAGCCGCACCAGAGTACAACGCGGTACATACAGAAAAGACCTTCTCGTATTGCGGCGTTGAGAGAATCGGAGAGGCTGCACAAGAGTGCACAATATAATTCCGAGATAAACACTCAAAATTGAGGTCGAATTCGAACGAAGTAGAATTAAAATGTTCGATAAACTACGACGAAATAGTACGAGAAAAATGGGAGAATTAAGAAAAATGCTAAAAAATAGCAATAGAAGATAAAATGAAACAACCCCATGAATCGATCATCTTTCATCGGATTCCAAAATCGTCTCTACGGTTTTCTGTAACTATCCTGTCGAAAAAGGCCAATATTTTTCTCCATCGTTTTGTTGAAAGCAATGGTCCTGCAGCATCCTTGAATTCCCTACGTGCCCAAGAGACCGAGCTAACAATTTTTACACCCTACCGGTCGGAGAGAAACGAATGAAAAAAAAATTTACTTTATAGTAATGCTGAAGATCGCCAAATTATTCGAGAATGAAGGCAGGGGCGAGTCCCCCATTAATAAAATCAAATTCTCTGGAGAGTGCAAAAGATTGCGGAGCGACGAGAGCACGAGGGGTGGAAAAAGCGAGAGGGCTCGACGAGACTCGCTTCGGATTTGAAACCGAGGAATTGAACACTCTTTCCTCGTTGTACACTCTCGCTCTCAGGCACGAAACGATATCGTGCGAGGAGCAATTAAACAACAACAGTTGGAGAGGATCGATTTTGAGACGAAAACTAATTGTAAGTCTAGTGTTCCACTCGTGAAAATTGACGCAATGCGAGCCCCTTAAACGGCGCGTGCTCTCGACTCGCATATGGCGTAAAGCACCGAGTTTCTTTTCGAGCATCCATTTTTATAACTGCAACAATGGCCATAAGTTTTTCTTTATTTACATAACTAGTGAGCGAAAAAAAAAACAAAATGAGTTGAAAACATAAAAAAATATGAATACGTTTCTCGATGTTTTCATCTAATTTTCTACGCTCGAGGAAAAGAGACCTTATTTTTATTAGGTTCTACGAAAAAACGAAGAATCCACTTTAAATTTCACAGTAATTGGAATTTATTTTTGTAGCCACTTACGTTGTTCTGAAGGATGCTTCCGATCGAATATATTTTTTCGTCGATCTTGCTCTATGCTCGCATTGAGAGGCATCCCCAATCCATTGGAGTTTGAATCCTCCCCCTCGGGAATGTGTACAAAAGCTGCGTGGCTTTCGTCAGCACACAGCTCGAAAGAGACACCCGATAGTCAATCCAAGATATAGGATTAATAGAGCGAAAGAGAAGGGAGGGAAAAGGGAAAGACCTAGGCGTACCGATTGTAATTTCCGCAAAATTATTGCCACGAGAATGATGACGGCGTTCTTATCGTCGTTTCAACTATGTAAGCCAAAAGACCATCCGCATCAGCGATGTTACGAGGGACATATATTCCTATTCATCGAAACCCTCTGATCGCACGCTGGCCCGTGTTCGATGAGCGAGAGTTTCAATATCCGGGCCATTATATCTGCGCGTGCACGATTATATATATAAAGTACCTTTGATGGCGCAACAGCTCGATTTTTGATTAATCTAAATTGCCGAGTAGATTTACAAAAGCAGCAAAGTAAAAGAGAGAGCGGAAGAGAGAAAATCAGCTTACAGAAATTTTATCGTTTTTACACGATCGAAACCGTGAAAAAAGCATTGAAAACGTTTGGTACTTTTTGTCGGACATCGAAAAATATTTTCACGCAAAAATCCCAACGTCGCGAGCCTCAGAATAGTTCTTAACCACGCCAAATATACTTGATTCGATGCATCGAAAAAAAATGTTCGTCTGTAAAAGCGAGTAATGAAAATTCGTCAAAATGATAGAACTACAAAAATGATTCAACAACGTTTCCTCCTTAAAATCGAAAATCTAACAAAGTTGTTTTAATATTGTCTTACAATTTGATGCAAATCAACAAAAATTACACGAGGGTGCAATTTTGACCCCCCCCCCCCCCCATAATTTCTCCGACACAAAAGAAAAGAAATAGATCCTCAATCCTCAACATTCCTAAAAATATGAAAATAATATATATGTATATTAGGGTGATGTAAATAAAATCGATATTTTTTTTCAATTGCCCAGAACAGCTGTTAGTACATGATTAAAAAATTGTTCTGCCAAAATTTGAGCTCTCCAAAAAAATTTTTAGAGGTCGCTCAAACGACTTTTTCTTATTTTTTTTCAATTCCGACCAAAAATCATGAAATATTAATTTCGATTTTTCGACGTCGTATCAAAAAATGTTAGTATTTAATGGAATAGTAATTCTACCAAAATTTGAGTACTTTCAATAATATTTCAGTAGTGGCGCAACCAACTTTTTAATTTTTTCTTTTTCGATTTTGGCTGGAAAACATAGCGTAGATATGTCGATTTTCCGGTGTTACAACAAAAGATGTTACCACTTAATGAAAAAAGAAATTCTCCTAAAATTTGGAACATGGTAAAAAAAATGGAGGTCTCTCGAGGGATTTTTAATTTTTTTTTCATTATTCTGACTAAAAACATGATATTAATTTTGTTTCATGTAACAATTAAACAAACAGTGCATTGACCAATATATATTTGGTCTTTGAAAGTAAGTTTTCAATGTGATATAATGAAATATGTGACATATTTATTTACAGCGGGACTTTTTTTTATCTATTCATGATTTTCTTTGAAACTAACGAGCACTGACGAATGCACCAAACTTAACGTTTATCGTCAACAAAAAACTTCAATTTTTCGTTATCAAAGACAATTTTTCTTCTAAAATATTTTATAACCAATCGATTGTTACCGATAAATATGAGAATCGGTAACGATCATTTGAAATTACCAACTTTCATATTTTTCGGTAACGCTCAATTGGTGATAAAAGATTTTGACAGAAAAATTGTCTTTGATATTGAAAAATTGAAGTTTCACGAAAGATGATCGTAAAATGTGTTACGCTCGTCGAGTGGTTAGTCAGTTTTAAAGGAAATCATTAATATTGTAAGAAAATCATGAATAGGTAAAAATGTGGGTACGAAAAAACATCAATAAAACAAAATATGAAACAAGTATAATGTGGCAATATTAAGAATGAAGGAAAAAAAACAGAAAAATTGTTTTGAAGAACAAAAAACTCCCGACTGCTAAAATCGTATAGCTTGATAAAAATAAAATGAGAAAAAAGTTTGAAAAAACCATAGAAAAAAAAACAATCAAAATGTTTAAAAAATAATAACTAAACAAAAAACAAGAAACTCATGGCCACAGCAAAAATATTAGTAAACTTCAAAAAGTCTAAAATAAAAATTGATTTAAAATAACACAGATAAATAAAAATGCAAAATCATTCAAATGGTGAGGGCAACTCCTTCAAGATTCTATTTTTCTGGTCAATGTTAATTGATGGTAGGATAAGTAGTTTGCACGCATAAATTAAAAAAAGTAAAGTTATAACAAAAAGTTGAATAATTCTATACGAAATATGCAGGTAATGAAAAAAATTTACAAATTACAAAAAATTAACAAATATTATAATTATAATTGAATTAAGCTGTGGTCGAGAGACGTCTCCAAGTTATTTGAATGAGAAATGGAGACTTTCTCCGACCATAGCTTAATTCGATTGTAATTATAATATTCGTTAATTTTCTGTCAGTTGTAAATTTTTTATTTCACCAAATGATCGTTACCGAAATATATGAAGTTGGTAGATCCGAATGATCGTTACCGATTCTTACATTTTTCGGTAACGATTAATCGGTGACAAAAGATTTTGAAAGAAACATTGTCTTTGGTAACGATGAATTAAAGTTTTGTGGACGATAAACTTTAAGTTTGGTGCACTCGTCAGTTTCAAAGAAAATCATTAACGTTCTACGAAAATCACGAATAGATCAAAAAAAGTCCCGCTGTAAATAAATATGTCAGATATTCTAATTATATCACATTAAAAACTTATTCTCAAAGGCCAAATAAATAATATCATACTAAAAAAAAAAATTAATATCATGTTTTTACTCAGAATAATGAAAAGATTTCAAAAAACCGCTCGGACGACCTCCGACTTTTTTTTCCATGTCCAACATTTTAGTAGAATATCTGTTTTTATCAAGTACTAACATCTTTTGTTGCAACACCGGAAAATTGACATTTCTACACCATGCTTTTCAGTCAGAATCGAAAAAGAAAAAATTAAAAAGTCGGTGCGCCACCATTAAAATATTTTTTAGAAAATTCAAATTTTGGTAGAATTACTATTACATCAAGTACTAACATTTTTTGATGCGACACCGAGAAATCAAAATGATTATTTCATGATTTTCAGTCAGATTTCGAAAAAAATATTAAAAAGTCGTTAAAGCGACCTCTAAAAGTCTTTTTGGAGAGTCCAAATTTTGGGAGAACTACTTTTTTATCATGTACAGCTCTCCTGTGCAAACGAAAAAAAAATATCGATTTTATTTGCATCACCCTAATGTATATGTATAGATTTAAACAATCCGATACATTTAATATGTCGATCATCATTGAATTTAATTTAGGCGATGAAACTTTCGGGCTCATCCCCCGTTTTATTATTCTTATCGTAATTTATGCAATTTCTTCTTGCGGTACGTTGGATCGTCCATCTCTTTCCCTCTCCCTTTTCCCACCCCAGGCTTAAGCAAAGATATTATGGTGTTATATCGAAAAATCTTGAGGAAAGTGTGCGTTCAAAACTCGATCATACTTTATCTATGCTCGTACCCATCGATCGATTACCGAGCAGTTTTCCCTCGTAAAATCTGCTACCAGTCTTCACCCTCGTACTTGTAATTTTGTGATACGCGCGCGCGGGGGCGCGTGGTAGAGCTGCGGGGAATCTTCATCCCCCTTTCCCCGTTTTTTGGCCTCGCTCCTTTTCTATGTATCTATACATGTATGAATTGCTTTTAGGCATTATTCCCTCGGAGCTGAGCGATTGAACGACCTGCAACCCGCGTCGTATAGAACTCCCGTCGTCGTTGTCTATTACCCCGCAAATCCCCCCCAACCATGTATTTATTTTCGTGGCACACGCATTTCCCAACTTCTAGTCGTTCCTGCACTACGCCATTATTATAGTACGCTCTAAACGTACTATTGATATATATCCGTACATATAAATTCATGCATCGACTGGCAAAATGTTTTTCCCATATAACGCCGAAGAATAAGCTATGGGGGAACGGGATGACTCCGAAAAATAAATCCGCTAAATCTCATTCCTCATTAACGTGCGAGCGTTATGTTAATTCCGATCATTTGCATTCCCGAGTTACAGAACTAGACACAGCTCAATTATTCTAAGTTGCGTTGCTTTGACGTAGATAAAAAAAATGCTGTAAAAAATCGGATTGGATTCGAAGGGACATGAAATTTTTTTAATTTATATTACTTTGTGAACTTTTCATTGATATTTCGATATCATCAAAGTTCCAAAATGCAATGCAAAACACGACTTGAATCGAGAATTTAGAATAAAAAATGAAAATCAACGAAAATCGAAGTTTTTTTCCAACCGCGTGATTCGAGAGAAAAAAAAACATTGAGATGCAACGAAAATGGAGAAAAAAATAAGACGATCGAGATTTATAATATTGAGTTTTTAAAGTATTTAAAAATTCGAAATATTCATTTGGCCACGTGCCCGAGATAGACACGAGCGTGTAAGCGATTTGATGATTTAGCAGCCAATGTTGTTTTAAAACATCGAAAACGACCAACATAAATTAACGTCGCAAGTTTTTGTTAGTTGTTCTCAAGATTTTCTCATTCTCACTGTGCGAAGGATGCAATATATCTTGTATATCTTTTTTCTCTGCCTGGTGGTCATAGCATTCCACGGAAATGACAATGAGGCGCCGGTCATGGGCATTCTTGTCTAAGAGATAAAATACGAGAGGCCATCAGTGCGCTTATGACAATATTAAGGGAATGCGAGTTAGTTCGTCATTAGGGGTTGCAGGGGGAGGTTGAAGTTAAGTTCTTGTTCTCTCCCTCGTAACTTAACTTTTACAACGTGGACAAAGTGTATTCCGGGGTGTGCGAGAGCTCATTTTGTGAGCCGAGAGTTTCAGCAAAGGAGCGAAGATTCTTTCACGATGTGGCAACGTTGGTCAGCCCTTCGAGGGCTGCTCGAATCGTTTCGTTACTCTCGAGGCTGTCCAGGCATACTTTCGAGGGTTCCACATGGAGTCTTGTATATATAGATATATTATACGTAATATACGCACTATGTGCAAGGACGAAACGAGGCAGAGGGTCGACATTAAGGGTGTAGAGCTGGCAGACGTTGCCTCTCTCTCTCTCTCTCTCTCTCTCTCTCTCTCTCTCTCTCTCTCTCTCTCTCTCTCTCTATCCCTATTCTCGAATTCCCAGTGGGATTTAGACAGCCTGTACTACTCGAGCAACCCCTAAATTGTATATCTCATATGTATACACACAGATATGACGAATATAACGTTGCATGTGCTCGGGTAAAAACAGCAACGCAATCAAAGGTTCTCTCCATTTTTATACAGTGCGTCAACGCTTTGATCGCGACTGGAATCGAGATAAAGTATGATTGAGGATCTTTCTGATCGTACGACTATCATACATGTATTGGCGTCACACCATTCAAGTTTAGATATATGTATCTGTATATATGTAGGTGGTATGTAGCGGAGGGAAAGAGAAAAGTATGACAAAAGCGGTCAAAGCGTTACGGATTATAGGGTAAATTATGACGACTTATTCAACACCGAACAATGACACTCATAAATCACTATGCGGATTTAACTTCGAAATTATACACCCGAAGTTGGACAGGGTGCGCACAGACCTTTTCACTCCCCTCTCGACCGTGAGTCCGTAATTTTTTTTTCTATCCCACAATCTATACCGCCGAATATCGCGTTTTGTTTTCATTTAGTAATGATTCACTTTCAAGCACGTTTGGGTGGATTGTAAATTATTTTATTGATGGCGTAGTACGCGTGCAATTCAAATTAACAGTATTTACAAATAGTAATGGTCGATTATGTATAGGGACGGAAATGTTAAACCCTGGAGGAAAAAACCTTTCAGCCGATATCTTTTGCAGGCCATATATTTTTAAACAAATACCATAATATTTAGTTTATTGCCTCGGATGTATGCTGGGCGATAATATTTCCAAAAATTTATCGAATTCAACGTACGAGATTTTGTGTTATTTGTATTTATAATCGAATGTTCCATATTTTTAATTTATTATCGGAACTTATTGAATTTTGTCATGCAATTTATGGAGTTTTAACCCTAAAATATTCGTTGAACAAAAGGAGTCATTTGGCAACTATCAAAAGGACACAATGTGAGAAAGGAAAGGAGAAAGGGTGAGTAAATCGTTCTATTATATAGTAAAATGGGATGTAAACTGGAGTTTCATGTACGTGAGTAAATGGTTTGTCGTATCCCTCAGTCAATTTAGTTATTCCATCTTTCTCGCGCTCTCTTTCTCTACCTTTGTCTCCTTTCATGATGGACTACAAACCTAAAGGCAGCTAGAGGTCTTAACGTGCAATCCAAAATCGTCGATCCGTGATCGCTCCTGTAGAACATTCTCTTGGCGAAGCTCAGTAGGATTAGTGGTCTGAGGCGAGAATCCAGGGCGTAAGATCCAAAGCTTGCCGAGCAATTGCAGCAAAAGCGACGCTTCCAACCTTGATATAACGTCGGATCTGCTCCAGTCTCTGAATACAGTGATATATAGTCTCGATGCAAGCTTTAGGGTACTCCGCACTCGAGCTCCAACGGAGCAGTGGATTCACATTCGTGAATAGAGTGCCACGAGGTTGCCGAATCTGAAGAAGTCGTTATCTTCAGGCAACATATATAGGCTGCGCTCAAAATCGTGGCTGAGCTTTAGAGAGGAGCTAAATGAACTAGATTGAAAAATTTTGAAGCAAAAAGTCTTTTTACATATTTTTCTCTGAAGTACCATGGATGAGTTATTGAATGTTCAGTATGACAGCCAATACTGTATGGACAGAAGGGAGGAGCATTCCTCCGCCTCCCTGCCGTGCCATTCAACGCGTTTTCTTATCGCGATAGCGGATTGATTATTGCACTAATTCTTTATTATGCGTGCGTATGACGCATCGGATCAAAAAGTGAATACTGACTGTTCTCTACAGGATTTAAAGGACCATCGTATACACTTTCGGCCAAAATATTGGCACAAGTAGTATTTATATTTGTTACCGGACAAAACCGATTTCAGAACGAACGGTTTTTTCTCCTCGGCTAAAATAGTTTCTCCTAAAACTCGAGTAGGAAGAAATAGTTTGTTCTTAAATCGGATTTGGTCGGTAACGTATACATGCCAGTAGCTAACTAATGAAACGACATAACCCATATCGTTTTGCTCGTTTAATCGAGTGGGTTGAGGGCCATTGTTTGCTAGAAGTCGATATATGGAGTTCGAGGGAATTTAGGGGATATACAACGGTTCGATAGAGAGGGAGGAGAAAGAGAATCGACGGAGCTTGTGGATTTTCGAGGGTGTTGGGCGTTCGTACAGAACAGGGGACTCGATTATTTCACTGCTGCTGGAGTTACCCTATTATGATCCGAAATGACGATATATTTCCTCGAGGAGCAATTATTCTTTACCCTATATGTACGATTCGACGAGTAGTCGATTCCAAAATACAATATCGTCCTCCCTCCTGACCATTTTACTGATCACGACTGATACACCACTGACCGATGTCTTTTCAAAACAGTATTAATTTGCGCCAGAATGTGCGACTATGCGTGCTGACTGAAATTTGGGAAAGATCCTTCGTATATGCCAAATGCACTGGAGTAACTCTTGAAAAGTTCTACGGGAATTTGACGAACCGTTTACCCGTTTACCTGCACGTAATCTGTTCGTCTTTTTCTTTCCGTGTTTCCCTTATTCTCTCACTTTCTTTCTCTGTCTGTCGTTCCTTGTGCAAAGCTCCACTCTCAAAGATTTACGATGGTCTATACTTGAAGAGCGAGTACTCTCGATTTTACGATCTGGCCGATGATGAAACCTGGCTATTTGCTCACAATATTTTCGCAAAGCAATCATCCCTTGGAGGAAATTCATACTGTGTCAGAAAACCAACCCTGAGTGTACAGTTTTTTTTTCTTTTTTTCCTATATACCAACGGGACGAGGGTATATGCAGTTTTACCAAGGAAATGAACTTGGTGAAGTTTCAGCTAACGTTTCGGTTGGGAGAAAGTTTAATACAACGAGTTGTTGGAACTACTGCTGTGCGCAGAGGCGGGTCAGGAACGTTGAAATTTAAAGGGCCGGTGGAGGGAAGAACGGTAAACAACATATTTATTGGCTCTCCGGTTGACCCGTTGTGGTGGCCGTTTCTCTCGGGCGACACGCGGGGAAGTAAATCGCTCGGGTCAGTGAAAACGCACCAACGGTAGAAATTTATTTTTGCAATAACACAACATTATGTCTATAATCCCACTCTTATTATTAGTCCGAGAATCTTGAGGAGTCTCACGAACGGTATATATTATCGCATCTCGTTCACTCGGCTGCACGATATGCTTACTTTCGATAAGGAAAATATATTCGTCGATGAGAGTGACGATATAAGGAGTCAGTCCTAAATAAAGAAAAGTCTTTCCAAAGCCCTTTTTCTTGTCAAGCTTTTTTCAATTCGCCGTGGATTATGAGAAAAGAGGGAGGGACGCCGAGAGTATGTGTGTAAAAGAATGTTTTCGTATACATATTTTTGTTGTTTGATGAAAAAAAGAGGGATCTCGAGTCAGCGACAAAAAGAAAGAGATGAAAAGATATATAATATGGGGAATTAAAGAGTATGAGAGAGAAAGAAAGATAAAAGGGAGAGTAAGAGGAAGGAACGCTTTTCAAATTCTTTAACGAAGAAAAATGGCCAAAGATATACTTTGACGATATATGACGCATTCTTGGAGAACTTGTAGACAACAAGAACCGCGAGAGGGATGGGTATGAGGAATCTTTTCGCTTCCCTCTTACATTTACAGAGCACGCTATACATGTATATTGTATATGCATTCAGGGACTACTACAGACTCGTCAATTCAAGTATTTGAATGAAGATCTCGACAGAGCGATTCGCAAATCTCCAGATATGTTCCGAGTCATCCTTGTGTGCATGAAAGCGCGTACGAGAATCCGCAATGTTGTTTAAAACAATGCCAAAGCACGGAAATCACGCATTGCGATCTCCTTCCTCTTTTACTCTCTTCGATTTCCTCTTACTTATTTTTATATTTTGTAAAATGTATACGCTTTTTTTTATAGCAAATTAGGGCATAATAAAATTTATATCTAATCTCTCTTACACTACAATGGGTTTATACCGCAAGATTCAGTTTTACGGCCAATACTTTCCACTTTGTTTATTAACGACATTGCTACCGGACTGCGGTACATACATCGTATGATTTTTCCCGAAAACTGACAGATCTATCTCGACAGTGAACCTAGCCAACTACAAGAAGCGTTATTGAACGACAATTAATCACGTTGTTAATGCTATTTATAATTTTGTTTACGAAAATAGAATCATGTTGCGAAACCAAAAAACTGATTCGTGGCAGTAGAGCACAGATCAAAAGAATTGATCTTAGTGCACTTCCAGGAATTCTCATAACTGATGTATCACTTCTAGTTGTTGGTGAAGCGCCAAATTTAGGTGTGACATTATAATCAGATTTATCATGTAATAAGAAGATAGGAGCGGGTTACCGAAAGCTTCATTCCACTTTACATCGTATCTAGTTTCATCAAAATTCACAATCAGTTCAATTTCGTATTAAATATTAGTCATAACACTAGGATTCCGCCACCTACACTATTGCTGCCTTGTATTTCATGATCTTACAGATGAATTAGACAAAAAACTGCAAAAGCCAATAAAAAACTGTATTCGCTTCGTTTCTGGTTACGATGGGATGGTGACGGAATCTCTATACATGGAATATTGAATCGCTGGAGGTAAAAAAAACGTATTTGTGTATTTCTTAGGCACATGCCGTTTGCAAGGTACTACATACACCTGCATACTTTTCACTATAATCAACAGTTGTTTTTAAGGGCAGATGATACTGTTATAATGCCGAGACTACCAGAGTTTACTTTGAGTATTACTGCATATCGAACGGAGTCATATCGTAAATCCTTCTCAATCGCAGTATATTACCTTTGGGATTATGTATATCAATAGATGCAGCTTGCGTTCTTTCTCTGAGCATTTTTAAGATTTGGTTACAACAGTATCTTTCACAGGTGTAATTTGCAGATTTTTTGTAGTATGCATGAATGAATGAATGAGGTAAATATTCCATATTTCCGGAGTTCGTAAGAGTCCTTCAAATTTGCAATGAATTTGTAATTGTTTTATTAAAAAAAGCCATATAAAAATTATTTTAGCACGACAATATATTAGTTTTCTTTAATATTGTCAAATTTCAAACACATTAAATAACATTTCAATTATTTTTTTGACGAATTTGGGAACCCTATGAATGCATGTAATTCCGTGATAAAAATATGCCGCTACCACTAATTCCGTGATGTCCACAATTCCGGCATACTCTATTCTATAAGTATTCCAGCTATAAAATATTAAAAAATTCGGTAACATTGGTGTATTTACAAATCGATTGAACAGTAACTAATATTACAGTGCCTAGGATATGATAATGGATATGTACAATATCTGATACTCAATTCCAAGCCAGGTATCTTCAATTACGGCCCATAGAATGGAATAAGGGAAATACACATGATTTCGGACACAATTCCCGCTAGGTGTAAACAGGTTGAAATTTTTTTTTAATTTAGAATTTTTACTCAAAACTGAGGAAAAAGTATATATTTTTATTCTATAATAACGGAAAAAAATATTCTGATCAAACCAAAAGTTATTTTATTAAGTTGTAGGAATTAATTAAAAAATGAAACGTCCTGTCCTAGGCACGAAATTATGTACATATCAAAAAAATATCGAACGTAATTCCTTACTTTAGAAAAACAGATTTTTTATTTTAAAAAACTTAAAAAACAACTCGAAAACCGGGATCGATTAATAAATACAATAATAAAGGCATCAAGGAAGCGAAATTTTATTAACAAATAATTAATTCTTACGTTTTGTGACCTTACGAAAATTGTCATCACCCGTTGTTACTTTGCCCAGTGAAAGTGCCTCGTACGACGACTCGTCACCGACCGACGAATTGGCTCAAGATAGCAGTTACAGTGTTGATAACAATATAAACTAAGCTTGAATTTGATACATTGTAGGAGTCACAGATCAAATTTTCCTTCGAAATTTCCCAAAATATTGAAAAGTTTTCTTATTTTAACGTTTTGAACTAAAATTCCTGGAATAGTGTACTACGCTGGAATATAGTACATTTACCTTACTGCTTTGATTGTGTAGAGGGCACGTAATTTCATTTTTATTCGTTTTTCGAATTTTATTTTTATTTTATTTTATTTTATGATGTACAATAAGTTTATCGTAGTTATCAGATTTTTCAAACAATTTTTATTGATTAACCAATGGTATTTTTATATTCATCCATAGTTGTTCTCGGATATAACAAACGATCATCTCTCTCTCTCTCTCTCTCTCTCTCTCTCTCTCTCTCTCTCTCTCTCTCTCTCTCTCTC